>CP125976.1:16867836-17394521 GCA_030063025.1 Avena longiglumis
GCTCGGGGCATCGTGGGCGGCGGGCGGTGGCGGCCTGGGAGGCGGCGGAAGAAGGCGGGCGTGGCAGCGGCAGGCGGGCGAGAATGCGCGGCGCTGCGGGTCGCGGCAAGCGGGTGGCGGGCGGCAGCTGGTGGCGGTTGGCTGGTAGGCCAGGCGGCGGCGTGACGTATGACAGCGTGCCTTGAGCGGCTCGGCTATGGCCGACGAGCGGTGGTAAGCAAGCGGCAGGCGGAGGTAAGTGAGCCGGTGTGGGGCTCTTGTGTGGTTAAGCGGATCTGAGGAGAAGTCGCCCAGCGGAGAGAAGAAGCCTTGTGAGGGCAGGCGGATGGCCCGAAGACAGGCGCCTGGCCCGGAGAATCAGGGCTGGCAGTGCAGCCGGGCTCGGCAACAGTCTTGGCCTTCCTTGGGCTCATGACAGCCAGCGAGGCGAGACCAGGCTGCGCAGTGGTTGGAAGAAGGCGGCGAGGAGGTGTTGCGGGTGGCAGCGCCGGTGAGGCAGGGGCCAGGAGAAGCGCGGCCTTGGGAAAGCAGGGAGAAGAAGGAGGCAGGGGGAGAGAGCCGCGTGGGTGGGGGTGGGGCCGGGCAGGATGTGGGGCGGGGGTCAGCTTGGGGGGCAGCGGTGTGGTGTCTTGGCGTGTGTGGGGAGGTGGTTGAGTGTGGGGCGGGGGAGTGGAAGAGAGAGAGAGAAGGAAAGAAGAGGGTGGGGGCCACGTGTCGGTTGGGTTGGGTGAGGTTAGGGAGAGGGTGAGGTGGCAAGCCTATGGGTTGGGGTGAGGTGGCACAGGTGGGTTGGGTAGACTGGTGGGTGAGTTTGGATTTAGGGCAGGTTTGGACCGATCTGAAAAATCTGGAGTGATCGTTGGTCGGGTTGGCCCGTTCGTACCTACTAAAAATAAAATAAAACTTTATTTGTTTAATTGGACCGTTTGCAAACGCTGTGACCCAAAACAAAACAATCCGTGACAAGGTTTGGCGTTTTAATAAAAAGATGGGCGTTTGGAAAACAAGCGGGGTTTGCAAAATAGTTTTGACAAACAACATGCGTGATGACAATGCAATGCACAAATTCAACGCGATTTTCTAGTAGTGGTTTTGCGGGATGCCACAATTCGACACCACTAACGATGGATCTATCGAGATCCGCCTCATACGGAAGAAGGTTGGGCGGTGATCGCCAAACCGTAGCAGATCCTTGCGACACCGCTAACAAGGGTTCATCCTCCCTCTTGAAATCGGTGACACCACCAACAAAGGATGGTTGTTTCACGATCCTCGGAAGAACACTCCGGGAACAAAAGGTCGAAGGTAGAGGTATCAATAAAGCCACCTAACTTAGTGGGAGTAAAATTCTTTGGATCCTTTCGGCGTACAAGCGGATGATAAGAAGCGTGGTAGGTGCTTCTCCATCCCACGCTCAAACCATTTCTCTGCACTTGAATAGATGGATTTTGACCAACTCTAGGAATTAGTAAGATCTCGACAAAGCGGTTAGGAAGTGCGTCGGAAACACCGAGAAGAGACAACGAGATCGTCTGAAAACACAACGATTAGGTTCGCGATGGTTCCATGGCATGAACAACACATGCTCACGATTAGACTCAACTTCACCAAGCTCGTCCTTCTCATATGTTTTTCAACGACAACGACATCCGACCAAGGAACACGAGATGGATAAAGACCTCGAGCAAAGATCGGATGAAGGGCTGTGACGAGTCCGCAGTTGATGATCGTAGCACCTTCCGTTACAAAAAGGAAAGCGAAACCACGAAGTGCTGAGCCCAACCACGAGAAATCCTGGACTCGAAGAAAAGATAAGAGGGTAGATTCAAGACACGTCGAGATAAGAGGAGAATAGCAGAGGGGTAAGGAGTAAAATCAGACCTAATCAGAACTATCCAACCGATTTTGCAAAATAGTTTTGACTCTCTTTGCCGTTAGCTAGGTTATCCTACGAGGTGGACTTGTGGGGAGTATCCTAGCTGCTGAGCTCGATACCACTCTGTAACACCCTCGAATCGGACCTATACAAGTTTGGGCAAAATTCACCAAACCCATAGAAAGCGATTCAAAGGTGCCGCCGAGCACTTTAGTGCGAATTGAAAAGCAATAACATTACTGGTCCTCGATGGGACCCACAGGCAGATATATATACTTGACTCGGAGGTCAAGAATACGAGATATAATACGGGATCAAATCACCTTGAAAGCGGTAGGCGTCCAGAGCTACGGACAAGAAGCAAATGGGGCTAAGAGCCACGAAGAATAACAATGGCGTCCATAACCTGAGGCCAAGCGGAAGGGTAACCACTATGGCGTCGATCTCAAAACCTTAACAAAAAGGGTGCAAGCGAGGGGCAGCGAGAAAACAAGAAGGGCGTCGATCTTGAGGCGATTTTTGGCGAGGCTAGAATTGGCGGTCCTCGCCTACATAGGTATGGTGGTGGCGGCGCGGCGACATGCACTAAACAACCTATAGAGACTCGATACAATGGCGGTTATCGAGAGGTGAGAATGACCTATTCGGATCAACTGAAGCTAACACCAAACAAACCCATCACAGGGTTTCCCCTCGAGACCAACGAGGAAGTCAGCGAGAACTCACACGGTTGGCGGTTTACTTATTAGATTATAGTTGCGGCACTTTACTGAGTCGAGGTTTAGATGATCATCTGGTAAAATGTGATGGGCGCACAGTTAACCATTCCATTGTAGTTGCAACAATTACTAATCGGTCTGAGATAGTATGAGATAAAACCAAAACCCGTGATTGTTGGTACTTTTATTGACCATTTCGTTGTAGTTGCAATACTTACTAATCGGATACATTTATGCATGGCGACAACCAAACAAACAATTGTGGGCGGTATTAATTAGCCATTCCATTATAGTGAAGGCGATTACTAGTCATTATAAGTCAAATTGATAGCGATAAACTTTAGTTATGCTTATCTATGATCGAGATATTGTGCTCCAAGTCGTCCATATCCGCGGACGGCTTCGAAAGTTTTACCGGCGGGGTGCACCAATAGCAACACCGCTCGATCGACCTCGGAAAAACCAAATCAAAACCAGGGGGCTTTCACGGTGAACAATCACGAGTTGAGGAAATATTTGGGGCCGCTTATAGTAGAATCATAGCGGAGTAGACAAGCTCAGGAGGCGGCCTCAAGGTCTGCGACAATGGCTGTGGCATTGGGAACCCCCAAGCGGGGCTTGTCGACACCGCGTAAACATTAAGCTTCCAAAGCGATCACGGTGTGCGATACCTCGCACAATCGTAAATAAGCGATAAAACATGGCATAAATCTGAGGATCGTAAATAAAACCTCAAACTAGTTTGTGGCCCCAAGAAATAAGAGCGGAATCAAGCTGCAGTTCGGGGGTCCCATATACCTCCGGATGTGGATAGCCTTTGTAAAATCAAGGCAATTATCAAGTACTGGGGTCTTCGGGACCAGTGGGCGTTCGAAACCAAATATTATCTATCACCCACCGATGCCTACCTTATTCAATTTTGGTTGTTAAGCGAAATTAAAGTGACGATAAGTAAAACTAGAATCATCTCCAACTTCAACATGCGGCAATACATAAACAAGCTGTGGCATATGGCGACACATGACAATATATGGCGGCAATGACGGCACAAGACCAACTAACTACCAAACAACAGGCAATAGGGTGTGTCCAAGGCGATATAGGGCTGCAAGGGAATCCTGATGCGGAAACTAAAGCATCCATAACCAGATAGCAGATCGCGGGAGAAGTAAATACTATAAAAAGTAAGATAGGTAGAAAGAGATGCTGCTGAAAACATTGTGAAGGTTTTCCCGAAGATCGTGAAGCTCACATCAACTCAACGGCCTTATCATGAAGAAGCAAAACACTAGAAGAAACACGGATGCAATATTTAATACCGGCGGAAGAGCGGCATGATGTATGTATGATGTATGGCATGGCAAGGATGCGATACAATTAGGTCATGTTAAGCGGGCAGGGTCGACAATTAGTATATGGTTCAAGTTGTTTAAAACCCCGTATTAAATGTTGTTTTCATGGCAAAGATGATCTGGGTTCGCTACACAAGTTTAAATGAGGCCGATATGAGACTAGATTTGCAGCATATGGGCCCCATATTTAATTATTAGGTGAATCGGCATAAGGCCCCAACCAATGATATGCATCTGGGGAATGACAATTTTAATATGCAATCAAGTTATTATGTTATAAAAATAGGGTTCGAGGATAAGGGTCACACATTAGAGGCTCGGCGATCTTGGGGATCCGGGGTTGAAGTCGGTCTCGGGGTCGAGGTCGAGTTCGGCGGCCTTGGCGAAACGTTCTCGGACTCGAGTGCGTTCTCGGTATCGGGCGAGATCTTGGTGCATCCGGGGTCTTCGTGTCACGTGGTCGGTCTTAGGGTTGAGACGAAGCACTTGCTTATCGAGGTTCCAATGAGCTCGGTGTCGAGGTTAAACACTTGGCGTTCTCGAAGGGGTACTTATGCCATGTGTTCTTGGTTTCTACGTGGCGATCTTGGCACTCGATGTAGTGAAGTAGAACTTGTCGCGACAACCGTCTTGAGTTCGCTCAATCGGGTCCATATACGTACTTGCCGTCCCATGGAGAGATCTTGCGTCTAGGGTCTCGGCGATCTTGGCGCGAGGGTGTCGAGGTCGATGCGGTCTTGATTCATGAGGAGATCATGGCGTCGGGGTTTCCGTGATGAAGATCTTATCGAGGTTGGCGCGAAGGTCGTTGGCGAGCTCGGGTTGCCTCGGAGCAGTCATAGGAGCGTCATCAGATTCCCCAAAGCGCACATACCACGAGCACCGCATACGACACACACATACACGAGCACACGCATGCGAGCACACACATACGAGCACGCATACGAGCACACACATACACGAGCACCGTCGGGTGGGCCTGAGGTGATCGGCGGACGAGGTCGGGCTCATGGTCGCGGCCGGCAGTAGGCGGCGGTGAGCATGGGGCATCGTGGGCCCGTGGGCAGGCCAGTCGGCGACACAGGCTGAGAAGAGAGGCGGGCGTCATGGCTTGAGCGGAGGCGAGTCTGTGGCATGTGGCCTTCGTGTCGCCGGCAGTGGCCGGGTGAAAACGGGCGGCGGCTGAAGGTGGGAAACTCGGCGGTTCTGGCCTTGAGGGCGGCGACTGGCGGGCGGCGTGGCGGCGGCAGAGCCAGCAGTCTGTGGGCGGGCTCTTGAAGTGTGAGGAAAAGCGGGTGGTAAGCAGTGGTGGCAAGCGGCGGTGGTAAGCCTTGGCGAGGTCAGGCTCTTGGCAGCGGTTAAGCGGATCTGAGGAGTCGGCGGAGAGAAGGAACCTGTGAGGAGGCGGGCAGGCGGAGGCAGTGGCGGGCAGGCGGCGCGCAGCGGAGAATCTGAGGCCAGCGATTCTGGCCGGGCTCGGGCGAGCGGAGGTGCGGCTCAGCTGTGGCGGCGAGGCGGGCAGCTGCCAGTGGTTGGAGGCGGCGAGAGGAGGTGTTGGGTGGCCGGTGAAGCGGGGAGGCCTTGTGAGGCTTGGAAGAGGAGGGAGAGAGAGACAGCGTGGGTGGGGGTGGGGCGGGCGGATGTGGGGCCCAGCAGGAGTCCTTGTGGTGTGGTGTCTTGGCGTGTGTGGGGGAGGTGAGTGTGGGGTGGGGGTGGAAGAGAGAAGGGGAAAGAGGTGAGGGGCCACGTCGGTATTTGGGTTGGGTGAGGGTTAGGGAGAGGGTGAGGTGGGCGCAAGCCTATAGGTTGGGGTGAGTGGCACAGGTGGGTTGGGTAGACTAGTGGGTGAGTTTAGGATTTAGGGGCGGCGAGGTTTGGACCGTCTGAAAAATGCAGAAGTGATCGTTGGTCGGGTTGGCCGTTAAACGCCCTACTAAAATAAAATAAAACTTTATTTGTTTAATTGGACCGTTTACAAACCGCTCATGGCAAAACAAAACAATCCGTGACAGGGGTTTGGCGTTTTAATAAAAGATGGGGCGTTTGGAAAACAAAACGGGGTTTGCAAAATAGTTTTTGACAAACAACATGCGACGATGACAATGCAATGCACAAATTCAACGCGATTTTCTAGTAGTGGTTTTGCGGGATGCCACAATCTAGTAGATAGATCTTGGCTTGTTTGTTTGTATGCGATAGAAAATTTTTGTTTTCCATGCTACGAACCCCTACACTCACTACCCCGCGTCATAAGAAGTACACAAACAAGAGGCTTGCAACAGAAAACATCAACGCCCGCAACAACCATGTTGTGTTCTACTCGTGAAACACATCTACGCATAGATCTAGCTCTGATGCCCTTTGAAGGTTTAGCGACATAGTAAATCAAAGTTTTCTCTTGATGCGAAGGGAAAGCCAAGATCTAATCTAGGAGATGCAAACGAGGGGAATAGATTAGATCTTCATACTCTTGAAGATTACGCAGTGAGCGTTAACGGAACATGGGTGATGTAGTGGTACCTCTTCTCTCCCTGCGATCCGATCCGATCTAACACCAAGTGGCGATGCCTACGAGATATGCACACGTGCGGCACCTCGGCGTCTCCTCCTTCCTCGGTCCGGCAAGTAGGTTGGAGAGATGGATTGGATCTGTGACGGTGCAAGCGGTGGAGAGTTTCTCTGTGGGAGGCTTCGCCCAGCATCGGGAGGGAGAGAGGAGGGCAGGCTAGGTTGAGGAGGAGGTGTGGGGAGGTGCGCCCCGGACCTCTTTATATAGAGGGTGTGGCGGCTGGCCTGCCCTCCCCAATCCCTGGGCGGTGGCCAAGGAGGGAGGAGTGGGGCAGAGTCCCCCTAGAAGCTCCTAGGGTTTCCCTAGGGTTTGGCCCCTGGGCCCTATGGGGCCTTGTGCCCTACCCAATGCAGCAGGCACTCCTCATAGGCCCATGCCCCTCCCAGACAAGTGGGGCCACGTTGGTCCCACTCCAGGAAGGTTCTAGAAGCTTAGGTGCAATGCATTCAACTTGAAACAATTAGAACTCCAAAAGCTGCATTGCCTTATATGAATCTTATTCTCGGACCATTAGGAACCTCTACGGCGTCCTGGATCTCATCCGATACTCCAAACAAAAACTCATAAACCAATTATCCAATCTATCCTAGCGTCGAGACACGTTAAGTGTGTGACCCTTCAGATTCGAGAATATGCAGACATGATCTTCTATCAATAATCAACAGTGGGGTCTAGAAACCCATATTGACTCCCAAACATTCATCTATGATCATATCGGATGAACCACGATGCCAGGATTCAATCAATCCCATATATATATTCCCTTCGTCTCGCGATATTTTACTTGCCCGAGATTTGATCGTCGGTACCGTTATACCTAGTTCAATCTCGTTCACAGCAAGTACTTTACTCGTCCGTAATCCGATATCACTTTGTGATTAACTCCTTAACCACATGCTTGCAAGCGGTGTTGATATCGATTAACTACTGGGCCTGAAGTATATCTCTCAGGCTTGGGAGGACAAATCCCATCTCAATACATACTTCCCAGGTACTTTCAGATCACACAGGGGAGACACCTTTATGATCACCCTCTCATAGGATGGCGTTTGATGACCTCAGCTTTCTTCCAATACCGAGTTGTATTATCTCATGGTCAGGAATACAATATTTGACATAAGAAAAACGCCAAGATGAACACGATGACCACGATCTAATTGCTAAAAGCTTAGTTTGGGTATGTCCATCATATCATTCTCCCAATGATATGATCTCATTATTAATCGACAACTCATGTCTATGGTCAGGAAACCTTAACCATCATTAATCAATGAGCTAGTCCATAGAGGCATACTAGGGACACGGTGTTGTTCACAAACCACACAAGTATTAAAGTTTCCGCTTAATACAATTATAGCATGGAATATAAACTTTATCATGAACAAGAATTATAATAATAACATCTTTATTATTGCCTCTAGGGCATAATTCCAACACTCCAAGCCTAGGGCCGGCGACCACAAGGGAGGAGTGGGGGGCAAGTTCCCCCCTTCTAGAAGCCCTCCTACAGGTTTCCCTAGGGCTTGGCAGCTGGGCCTATGGGGCCTTGTGCTGGCCTTTGGAATTGTACGGGTTGTGAGATGGGTTGTCTCAGTCGGAGACCGAGGCCTCAAGTCGTGTCAGCACGCGCAGGCGTGATGGAGTTAATCACAAAGTGATGCAAAACGTAAAGTACTTGTGAGCAGATGAGACATCAGGCGGGATGGACTCAGAGTTGAGGATTGAGAGAAACGTGGCCCTCGGGAGGGGCATGGGCCTATGAGAGTGTCTGGCATTGGGCAGCAACCCAGCCCGATCTAGAAGTTTAAATCGTTTAAACTAGAGATGGGGTTTCTAGAAGAGGGAGTCCATGCCCCCTCCTTATCCTTGGGCTTGGGGAGGAGCTGGGCTGCGCCCTCTATATAAAGAGGGTGAGGCGCACCAAACCCCACCTCTCCTCAAACCCTAGCCGCCTTGCTAGCTTTCTCTCTCCCTCCCATTTTGTGGTGAAGCCTCCTCTGAAATTCTCCACCATATACACCCATGCGTCGTGTTGTAGATCCAATCTATCTCTCCACCATACTTGCTGGTCAGGAAGGAGGAGTCAGTGCTGCACGTGTGCATCTCACGGAGGCACCGCCACTTGTGGTGCTAGATCGGATCGGATCATGAGGAGAGAAGCATGTCGACTACATCACCCGTTAAAATGAGCGATTCATTGCGAATCTTCA
The DNA here is from genome assembly GCA_030063025.1 of Avena longiglumis. Taxonomy (NCBI): domain Eukaryota; kingdom Viridiplantae; phylum Streptophyta; class Magnoliopsida; order Poales; family Poaceae; genus Avena; species Avena longiglumis. Next base: position 16,876,563 of record CP125976.1, read on the forward strand.
AAGTATGAATCTAATCAATCTCTCATTGATTGCATCTCCTAGATTACATCTTGGCTTTCCCTCTGTTCGCATCCGTAGAAAATTTTGATTTACTATGCTGAAACCCTTGATGGTATCGAGCTAGATCTATGCGTAGATGTGTTTCACGGTAGAACACAACATGGTTGTTGCGTTGATGTTTTTCTGTTGCAAGCCTCTTGTTTGTGTTCTTCTTATGGCAGGATAGTGAGATTGAAGCGGTCAGGCCAACCTTCTGCGACGTCGTTAGCGAGACGGCTCCGCACTTGGCGTGTGGTTTGTTCCACACATGCGGTGTGGATGTGATTTCTCTCACTATAGTTGTCATGGGATTAACACGGAGTTTGGCAACCATAATATCACCGTTGTGGCTTTAGTAGGTAGAATCGTTCTTAGCATCTACTCCATAAGCCACGTAAAACATGCAACAACAAAGTAGAGGCGTCTAACTTGTTTTTGCAGAGGAGAGTGTTTACGTGATATGGTATGGCCCAAGATGTGATGTGTATAATGTATCGATGATCATGTTTTGTAGTGTTTCACGACTTGCATGTCGATGAGTACACAACGACATGAGCCATATGGTTGTCTTTATAATTGTGTATGACCTGCGAGTCAACTTCTTATCGCCATGTAATAGCTTTACTTTATCGCTAAGTAGTTAGCAATAGTTGTAGTTGCTATTCGTGGTGAAGGCAATCATTGGAGTGATGGAGATCATGCCGGAGCGCACAAGATGGAGATCATTCTTGCGAAGATTGGCTATACCATGTCACATAAAGTTATATGCATGTGATGTTTATCCTTTATGTATCTTATTATGCTTAGATGTGACGGTAGCATTATAAGATGATTCCTCATAAAGATCAAGATAAAAGCGTATTTCTCCCCAAGTATGCACCGTTGAAAGTTCGTCGTGTCCAAGCATCACGTGATGATGGTGCTATAGACTCTCGCTCACATACAGCAGGTGCAAGCAGTTTCCTGCGAAATACTTGGGTCTAGCAGCGAGCCTAGCATGTCTGAGACATGGCCTCGGAGCAGAAGAACCAAAAGGTTAAGCATGAGTCATATGAATGATATGATCGACACTTTGTTGTCCACCATTGAAACCACATCTCTTCTCGTGATGATCGGATTAGGTGTGGTGAATTTGGATCGTGTTCACTAAAACAACTCGAGGGATGTTGAATTTAGTGGGAGTTCATTTAGTAATTTGATTAAGTTGAACTATTTATCATGAACATAGTCTAAATTGTACTTGCAAATCATAGATCACATGGCCAAGTCAACTTCAACTTCAGCGTTTTCTTTGAGAAGGAAAAGCTTAGAAATAATGGGTCTAACTTCACCAATTGGTTCGCAATCTTAGAATCATTACATGCAGCGGACAAAAGGACTATGTCCTTGGGAAAGCGTTAGGTGACCCCCTGCTGCAATGCGCGGTGATGAGAAAGCATCTGTCGATTCGCAAAAGATGATTATGGTGTGATTAAGAGCACCATGTTGTTTGCTATGGGCAGGGCTTCAAAATCGTTTTGAAGAGTATCCGGGCCCTTGAGTTCTCGAGGCTGAAAACCATGTTTAGGACTCGGGCCGATTCGATAGATATGAGATCTCAGAAGTTCTTTAGCGCAAGATGGAGGAAGGGAGTTCGTTAGTGAGCACGCATAAAGATGTCGGGCTACACTCAGCGTCTTGAGCAACCTGGAATACGATTCGGAGGAGCTCAAGATTGATTCTGCAATCACTCCCTCCCAGCTACAAAAGTTTTGTAGTGACTCATAATGATTGGCTCAGCGATCGATCCTGAGCTCTTCGCATGTGAAGGCTGCGAAGGTGGACATCAAGAAGGATAGTCATGTGTTGATGGTCAACAAGCCCTCCTTTAAGAAAGGTAAGGAGCAAAGAAGCCCTTCAAGAAGGGTGGCGGCAAGCAATGCCCCTCTTTGAGAAGAAGCTCGTGGTCCCAAGCCGGACCTTTGAGTGCTTCTATTGCAAGGACAAGGGTCCTTTGGGCCTTGATCCGAAGTACTTAGCGGACAAGAAGGTGGCACCATCAAAGGTATATTTGATATACATGTTATTGATGTTTTACTTACTATCCCTCGTTGTAGTGCACGGTATTTGATGCCGGTTAGTTGAGTTGCTAATATTTGTAACTTTCGAAGCAGGAGCTACGAATAGATGGCGACTGCGAGGGATGAGGTGACGATGCGCGTTAGCAGCGGATCAAGAGTTGATGTGATGGCCATCACACTCTCCTTAGTTTTACCTTGGATTAGTTTTAAACCTTAATAAGTGTTATTATGTGCGTTGAGCATGAACATTATTTACGGATCGTGTTTATTGCAAGGCGGTTATTCATTTAAATCGGAGAATAATGGTTGTTCTATTTATATGAGTAACATCTTTTATGGTCATGCACCTCTTGTAAATGGTTTATTTCTTCTAAATCTCGAAAGGGATGAAACACATCCATAACATTGAGGCTAAGAGATGCAAAGTAGATAGTGATAATACTACTTATTTGTGGCCTTTCGTCTAGGTCATATTGGTGTAAAGCGCATGAAGAAACTCCATTACGATGGACTTTTGGAGTCTCTTGATTTTGAATCATTTGACACATGAACCATGCCTCATGGGCAAGATGATCAAAACCCGTTCTCGGTATGATGGGCGAGCAACGGACTTGTTGGAAATCATAAATACCGATGTATGCACCGATGAGTGTTTCGACCTTGGTGGATATCGCTATTTCCTCACTTTTACCGATGACTTAAGTAGATATGGGTATATCTATTTAATGAAACATAAATCTGAAACATTTGAAAAGTTCAAGGAATTTCGAATGAAGTGGAGAACCATAAATGAGAAGATTAAGTTTCTACGATCCTATCGTGCGGGTGAATATTTGAGTTATGATTTTCTCACGCATCTTAAAGCAAGTGGAATCGTTTCACAACTCACGCCACGGAACACCACAGTAGCAATGGTGTGTTAATACGAGCAGGAATCGAACCCTATTAGATATGGTCAGATCAATGATGTCTCTTCTTGATTTGCGTTATCATTTTGGGGTTATGCATTAGAAACCGCTGCATTCACTTTAAATAGGGCTCCGTCTAAATCTGTTGAGGCGACACCGTATGAGCTATGGTTTGGTGCTAAACCTAAGTTGTCGTTTCTTAAAGTTTGGGGATCACGAAGCTTCGTCAAGAAGTTGATCTGGGACAAGCTCGAACCCAAAGCGAGAAATGCGTCTTCATAGGATACCCTAAGGAAACTATTGGGTATACCTTCTATCCACGAACAGAAGGCAAAGTGTTTATGAAGAACGGTTCCTTTCTTGAGAAGGAGTTTCTCTCGAAAGAAGTGAGTGGGAGGAAAGTAGAGCTAGGCGAGGTTATTGAACCTTCTCTTGAATTGGAGAGTAGCACACCTGAAATTGTTCGAGCGCTTTGCACCAACAATAGAGGAAGCTAATGACAAGGATCATGAAGCTTGGACGATCTTTGCTCTTGAGCGTCGCGGTCGACAAGGTCGCGTGCCCCTCACGAGTGGTGCGGCAACCTGTCTTATTGTCTTGTTAGTAGAAGGCGGTGAACCTCACGGACTATGAGGCGATGATGAGCCGGACTACGAGAAATGGCTAGAAGCCATGAAATCCAATTGGGATCCATGGCGAAAACCAAGTATGGACTTTAGTGGACCCTCCTAGCGTAGAAAGGCCGTTGAGTGCAAATGGATCTTCAAGAAGAAAGCAGCGGATGGTAATATTCGTCTATAAAGCACGGCTTGTCGAAAGGTTTTCGACAAGTTCAAGGTGTTGACTATGATGAGACTTTCTCTCCGTGGCGATGTTTAAGTCCATTCGGATTTTATTAGCAATTGCTGCGTTTCATGATTATGAAATATGGCGGATGGATGTCAAGGCTTTCCTCAATGGCAACATTGATGAAGTGTTGTATATGATGCAACCGAAGGTTTATCGATCCTAAGGATGCTAGTAAAGAATCAAACTTCAGCGTTCCATTTATGGGTTTGAAGCAAGCATCTGAGTTGGAACCTTGATTTGATCAAGTGATCAAGAGCTTTGGATTTGTTCCAAATTGCTATGAATCTTGCATCTACAAGAAAGTGAGTGGGAGCTCGGTGGCGTTTACGGTACTATATGTGGATGACATATTGATTATTGGAAATGACATCAACATGCTTAACGATGTGAAGAGTTATTTGAACAAGTGTTTTTCAATGAAAGACCTAGGTGAAGTTGCTTATATATTGGGCATCAAAATCTATAGAGATAGACAAAGGCGCTGATAGCTTTAAGCGGTACATACTTAGACAAAGTTACGAAAAGGTTCGAATGGATAAGGCAAAGAAAGGTTAGGTGCCTATGTTGTCGGGTAAGATATTGAGCAAGGCTTAGTGTCCATACGGATGAAATGATAGGAAGCTATGAGCAAAGTGCCTTATGCCTCGGCCATAGGTTCCATCATGTATGCCATCTTGTGTACTAGACAGGATGTGTCCAATGCTCTTAGTTTGACGAGATATCAAAGTGATCCGAGTGGAACCTTTGGACAGCCGTGAAGAACATCCTAAAGTACCTAAATAGAACTAAAGAAATGTTCTTAGTCTATGGGGTGATGAGCGACTTGTCGTAAAGGTTACGTCGATGCTAGTTTAACGACAAGGATGATGATTCCAAATCTCGGACATGATCGTTTATATTTTGAATGGAGGAGCTATGAAATTTGGAGAAGCGCAAGCAAAGCGTGATCGCGGGATCTGATGAAAGCGGAATACATGGCTGCTGAAGCGTCAAGTGAAGGAGTTTGGATCGAAACTTCATCCTTGAGCTTGGCGTGGTTCCAAGTGCATTGGACCCTTTGGAGATATTGTGACAACACTGGCGCCCAAAGACTCGCTAAGGAACCAAGATATCATCCAAAGACCAAGCATATCAACATGAGTTTCATATAATCCGAGATTATATAGCGAGATGGAGATCGAAGATTAGCAAAGTACATACGGATCTGAATCGCGGATCCATTGACTAAACCTCTTCAGCGTGTAAAACATGATCAACACCTCGGTGCCATGGGTGTGAGATTGTTGCGGATGTAAACTAGATTATTGACTCTAGTGCAAGTGGGAGACTGTTGGAATTATGCCCTAGAGGCAATAATAAAGATGTTATTATTATAATTCTTGTTCATGATAAAGTTTATATTCCATGCTAGAATTGTATTAAGCGGAAACATTAATACTTGTGTGGTTTGTGAACAACACCGTGTCCTGATGCGCCTCTATGGACTAGCTCATTGATCAATGATGGTTAAGGTTTCCTAACCATAGACATGAGTTGTCAATTGATAATGAGATCATTTCATTGGAGAATGATATGATGGACAGACCCAAACTAAGCAAAGCAATTAGATCGTGTCATCGTGTTCGTCTTTGTGAAGCTTTTCTTATGTCAAATATTGTATTCCTTAGACCATGAGATAATACAACTCCACAGTATCGGAAGAAAGCTTTGAGGTCATCAAGCGTCATCCTATGAGAGGGTGATCATAAAGGTGTATCTCGGTGATCGGAAAGTATCATTGGGTTGTATGTATCGAGATGGAATTTGTCCCTCCCAAGTCGGAGAGATATACTTGGTCCCTCGGTAATCTATATCAACACGCTTGCAAGCATGTGGTTAAGGAGTTAATCACAAAGTGATATCGGATTGAACGAGTAAAGTACTTCGTGAGCGAGATTGAACTAGGTATGATGCAACGATCGAATCTCGCAAGTAAAATATCGCGAGGCGAAGGAATATATATATGGGATTGATTGAATCCACGGCATCGTGGTTCGTCCGATATGATCATCGATGAATGTGGGAGTCAATATGGGTGCCTGCAGCTGTTGATTATTGATAGAAGATCATGTACGCATATTCTCGAACCCGCGGTCACACATAACGTATCTCGGCGCTAGGATAGATTGGATAATTGGTTTATGAATTTTGTTGGTCTCGGATGGGATCCGGGACATCACGAGAGGTTCGAATGGTGGAGAATAAGATTCATATAAGGCGGTGTAGTTTTGAAGTTGAATTGTTCGGGTTAATCGGTATTGTATCGGGCTTCTAGAACCTTCGGAAGGGACCAACGTGGCCCCACCTTCCGGGAGGGCATGGGCCTATGAGGGAGTGTATTGGCGCATTGGGCCAGGGCACGAGGCCCCATAGGGCCCAGCCGATCCTAGAGAGTTTAAATCGTTTAAACTAGAGATAGGGTTTCTAGAAGAGGAGAGTACATGCCCCACTCCTTATCCTTTGGGCTTGGGGAGGGCTGGGCTGAGCCCCTCTATATAAAGAGGGATAGGCGCGCAAACCCACACACCTCTCCTCCAAACCCTAGCCCTTGCTAGCTTTCCTCTCTCCTCCCTGTTTGTAGGTGAAGCCTGCAGAAATTCTCCACCATATACACCACGCCGTGTTGTAGATCCAATCTATCTCTCCACCATACTTGCTGGTCCGAGGAAGGAGGAGATGTTGAGGTGCTGCGTGTGCATCTCACGGAGGCACCGCCACTGTGGTGCTAGATCGGATCAGATCGCGAGGAGAAGCGAGTGCGACTACATCACCCGTTAAATGAGCGTTCATTGTCTTGAATCTTCAAGGGTATGAAGATCTAATCCAATCTCTCTCGTTGATTGCATCTCCTAGATTAGATCTTGGCTTTCCCTCTGTTCGCATCCGTAGGCACTCCCTCGTAGGCCCACGCCCCCTCCCGACAAGTGGGACCACGTTGGTCCCACTCTGGAAGGTTCTATAAGCTTCCGGTACAATACCGAACAATCCGAAATAATTCCGAAATCCAAAAACTGCTTTGCCTTATATGAATCTTATTCTCCGGACCATTCCAGAACCTCAAGTGACGTCCTGGATCTCATCCGAGACTCCGAACAAAAACTCACAAACCAATTATCCATTCTATCCTAGCGTCGAGACACGTTAAGTGTGTGACCCTACGAGTTCGAGAATATGCAGACATGATCTTCTATCAATAATCAAATGGGTGCGGAAACGCATATTGACTCCACATTCATCGATGATCATATCGGATGAACCACGATGCCGATTCAATTAATCCCATATATATATTCCTTAAATCGCGATATTTTACTTGCCCGAGATTCGATCGTCGGTATCGACATACCTAGTTCAATCTCGTTCATAGCAAGTACTTTACTCGTTCCGTAATCCGATATCACTTTGTGATTAACTCCTTAGCCACGTGCTTCCAAGCGGTGTTGATATCGATTACCGAGTGGGCCCGAAGTATATCTCTCCGACTTGGGAGGGACAAATCCCATCTCGATACATACAACCCAACAAGTACTTTCCGATCACCTGAGAGACACCTTTATGATCACCCTCTCATAGGATGACGTTTTATGACCTCAAAGATTTCTTCCGATACCAGGGAGTTGCATTATCTCATGGTCTAAGGAATACAATATTTGACATAAGAAAAAGCTTCGCAAAGATGAACACAATGACACGATCTAATTGCTCTGCTTGATTTGGGTCTGCCCATCATAACATTCTCCCAATGATATGATCTCATTATTAATCGACAACTCATGTCCATGGTTAGGAAACCTTAACCATCATTAATCAATGAGCTAGTCCATAGAGGCATACTAGGGACACGGTGGTGTTCATAAACCACACAAGTATCAAAGTTTCCGTTTAATACAATTCTGGCATGGAATATAAACTTTATCATGAACAAGAATTATAATAATAACATCTTTATTATTGCCTCTAGGGCATAATTCCAACAGTCTCCCACTTGCACTAGAGTCAATAATCTAGTTTACATCTGGCAACAATATAACACCCATGGCACTAAGGTGCTGATCATGTTTTGCTCGTGGAAGAGGTTTAGTCAACGGATCTGCGACATTCAGATCCGTATGTACTTTGCTAATCTTCAGATCTCCATCTGTTATATAATCTCGAATTATATGAAACTTGCGATTGATATGCTTGGTATTTGGATGATATCTTGGTTCCTTAGCCAGTGCTATGGCGCCAGTGTTGTCAACAATATCTCTAGTGGGTCCAAGGCACTTGGAACCACACCAAGCTCAGTGATGAAGTTCCTGATCCAATCTCCGTCACTTGACGCTTCTGCAGCAGCCATGTATTCCACTTCTAATGTAGATCCTGCGATCACGCTTTGCTTGCAGCTTCTCAGCTCACAGCTCCTCCATTCAAAATATAAACGTATCCTGTCTGAGATTTAGAATCATCCTTGTCGGTGTCGAAACTAGCATCGACGTAACCTTTTACGACGAGTTGTTCATCACCTCCATAGACTAACAACATTTCTTTAGTTCTATTTAAATACTTTAGGATGTTCTTCATGGCTGTCCAGTGTTCCACTCCTGGATCACTTTGGTATCTGCTCGTCAAACTAAGAGCATTGGACACATCCGGTCTAGTACATAGCATGGCATACATGATAGATCCTATGGCCGAGGCATAATGCACTTTGCTCATAGCTTATCTATCATTTACTGTAGCTGGACACTGAGCCTTGCTCAATATCTTACCTGACAACATAGGCACTGAACCTTTCTTTGCCTTATCCATTCTGAACCTTTTCAGAACTTTGTCTAGGTATGTACTCTGGCTTAAAGCTATCAGGCGTCTTTGTCTATCTCTATAGATTTTGATGCCCAATATATAAGCAGCTTCCCCTATGTATTTCATTGAAAAACATTTGTTCAAATAACTCTTCACATCGTTAAGCATGTCAATGTCATTTCCAATAATCAATATGTCATCCACATATAGTACCAGAAAAGTCAACTCACTTTCTTGTAGATACAAGCTTCAGAGCAATTTGGAACAAATCCAAAGCTCTTGATCACTTGATCAAAACGAAGGTTCCAACTCCGAGATGCTTGCTTCGTCCATAAATGGAACGCTGAAGTTTGCACACTTTATCAAAGATCCTTAGGATCGACAAAACCTTCGGGTTGCATCATATACAACTCTTCATCAATGTTGCCATTGAGGAACGCATCTTGACATCCATCGCCGATTTCATAATCATGAAATGCAACAATTGCTAATAAAATCCGAATGGACTTAAACATCGCCACGGGAGAGAAAGTCTCATCGTAGTCAACACCTTGAACTTGTCGAAAACCTTTCGCGACAAGTCGTGGCTTTATAGAGTAACATTACCATCCGAGTCCCTTTTCTTCTTGAAGATCCATTTGCACTCAACGGCCTTCGGTCGCTAGGAGGGTCCACCAAAGTCCATACTTGGTTTTCGCCATGGATCCCAATTCGATTTCATGGCCTATAGCCATTTCTCGAGTCTGGCTCATCATTGCTTCCTCATAGTTCGCAGGTTCACCGCTGTCTACTAACAAGACTGGCTAAGGTGGTTTCCATTCTCGGGGAGACGCGACCTTGTCGACCGCGACGCAAAGATAGTAGCATCGTCCAAGCTTCATGATCCTTGTCATTAGCTTACTCTATTGTTGGTGCAGACGGCACTAGAACAATTTCAGGTGCTGCGCTACTCTCCAACTCAAGAGAAGGTTCAATAACCTCGTCTAAATCTACTTTCCTCCCACTCACTTCTTTCGAGATAAACTCCTTCTCAAGAAAGGATTCGTTCTTTGCAACAAACACTTTGCCTTCGGATTTGTGATAGAAGGTATACCCAATCGTTTCCTTAGGGTATCCTATGAAGACGCATTTCTCCGCTTTGGGTTCGAGCTTGTCCGGCATCAACTTCTTGACGTAAGCCTCGCATCCCCAAACTTTAAGAAATGACAACTTAGGTTTAGCTCCAAACCACAGTTCATACGGTGTCGTCTCAACGGATTTAGATGGTGCCCTATTTAAAGTGAATGCATCGGTTTCTAATGCATAACCCCAAAATAATAACGGCAAATCTGTAAGAGACATCATCGATCACACCATAACCAATAAAGTTCGATTCCGGCGTTCAAACACACCATTGCGCTGTGGTGTTCCGGGTGGCGTGAGTTGCGAAACGATTCCGCTTGCTTTAAGATGTGTGAGAAAATTATAACTCAAATATTCACCTCCACGATCGAATCGTAGAAAATTTAATTTTCCTGTTACGATGGTTTTCCACTTCGTTCTAAAATTCTTTGAACTTTTCAAATGTTTCAGATTTATGTTTCATTAAATAGATATACCCATATATAATTAAGTCATCACTAAAAGTGACAAAATAGCGATAACCACCGCGCGTCGAAACACTCATTGGTTCGCATACATTGGTATGTATGATTTCCAACAAGTCTCTTGCTCACTCCATTATTCTGGAGAACGGGGTTTTGATCATCTTGCCCATGAGGCATGGCTCGCACGTGTCAAATGATTCAAAATCAAGAGACTCCAAAAGTCCATCAGAATGGAGTTTCTTCATGCGTTTTACACCAATATGAACTAGACGGGAGTGCCACAAATAAGTCGTATTATCACTATCTACCTTGCATCTCTTAGCCTCAATGTTATGGATGTGTGTTTCATTGCTTTCGAGATTCAGAAGAAATAAACCATTCATAGCAGGTGCATAACCATAAAAGATGTTACTCATATAAATAGAACAACCATTATTCTCCGATTTAAATGAATAACCATCTTGCAATAAACACGATCCAGATATGATGTTCATGCTCAACACAGGCACATAATAACATTTATTGAGGTTTCAAACTAATCCCGAAGGTAAAACTAAGGAGAGCGTGCCGACGGTCATCACATCAACTCTTGATCCGTTGCCAACGCGCATCGTCACCTCATCCCTCGCTAGCCGCCGTCTATTCCGTAGCTCCTGTTTCGAGTTACAAATATTAGCAACAACCAAGATCAAATACCTGTGCACTACAACGAGGGCTAGTAAGGAAAACATCAATAACATGTATATCAAATATATCTTTGATGGTGCCAGCCTTCTGTCCGCTAAGTACTTCGGATTTGCGCCCAAAGGACTTTGTCCTTGCAATAGAAGCACTCAAAGGTCCCACTTAGGTCCGACTTGAGCTTCTTCTCCAGGGCAACGCTGCCAACGCCTCTTCTTGAAGGGATTATTTTCACCCTTACCTTTCTTAAAGTCGGGGCTTGTTGACCATCAACACATGATTATCTTTCTTGATGTCCACCTCCGCAGCTTTCAGCTTAGCGAAGAGCTCTGATCGTATTAGTGGAACCAATCGATTATGAGTAACTACAAAACCTTTGTAGCTAGGAGGGAGTGATTGCAATCCTCACAATCTTGAGCTCCTCCCGAATCTTGCATCAGCTTGCTCAATGTTGAGTGTAGCCCGACATCTTAATGGCGTGCTCACTAACGGAACTCCCTTCTTCCATCTTGCGCTAAAGAATTTCTAGAGATCTCATATCCGCGAACGCCTAAGTCTCGAAACATAGTTTTCGCCTCAAGAATCTCAAAGGGCCCGAGAACTCCTCAAAACGATTTTGAAGGTCCGATTCCATAGCAAACAACATGGTGCTCTTAATCACACCATAATCATCCTTGCGTGTCGATAAACAGCTTTCATCACCCAACGATCCAATAGGGCCACCTAGCGCATTCTCAAGGACATAGTCCTTTTGTCCGCCAGAGAGAGAATGATTCTCGATTGCGTAACCAGTTGGTGAAGTTAGACCCATTGTTCTTAAGCTTTTCTTTCTCAGAAAAACGTTGAAGTTGAAGTTGGACTTAGCCATTTGATCTACAAAATTTTCAAGTACAATTTAGACTATGTTCATAACTAGTTCAACTTAATCAAATTACTAGATGAACTCCCACTAAATTCAACATCCTCAAGTTGTTTAGTGAACATGATCCAAATTCACCACACCTAATCCGATCTTCACGAGAAGAGATGTGGTTTCAATGGTGGACAACAAAATGTCGATCATATCATTCATATGACTCATGCTTAACCTTTCGGTTCGTGTGTTCCGAGGCCATGTCCAGACATGCTAGGCTCACAAGTCAAACCTAAGTATTTCCGCGTGTGCAAAACTGGCTTGCACCCGTTGTATGTGAACGTAGAGTTTATAGCACCCGATCATCACGTGATGCTTGAACACGATGAACTTTCGCAACGGTGCATACATGGGGAGAACACAGTTTTATCTTGATCCTTAAGTGAGGAATCATCTTATAATGCTACCGTCGCGATCTAAGCACAATAAGATACATAAAAGGATAAACATCACATGAATATAAATTTATGTGACATGGTATAGCCAATATCCGCGCAATGATCTCCATCTCGTGCGCGCCAGCATGATCTCCATCACTCCACCATGATTGCCTCCACCACGAATAGCAACTACAACTATTGCTAACTACTTAGCGATAAAGTAAAGCTATTACATGACGTATAAGAAGTTGACACACAGGTCATACACAATTATAAATACAACCATATGGCTCCTGCCGGTTGTGTACTCATCGACATGCAAGTCGTGAAACATTACAAAACATGATAATTGCATACAACATACACATCACATCTTGGGCCATACCATATCACGAACACTCTGCAAAAAACAAGTTAGACGCCTCTACTTTGTTGTTGCATGTTTTATGTGGCTTATGGGAGCAATAAGAACGATTCTTACCACGGAAAGCCACAACGGTGATATTATGGTTTCCAACATCCGTGTAAATCCCATGACAACTATAGTTAGAGAAACGGCATCCACCAGCCGCATGTGGAACAATCCACACGTCAAGTCTGCTAACGAGGTCCGAGGTCGCGTAGTTGGCCTGGACCGCTTCGATCTCATTATCCCGCGTCATAAGAAGTACACAAACAAGAGGCTTGCAACAGAAAACATCAACGCCTGCAACAAGCATGTTGCGTTCTACTCGTGAAAGACATCTACGCATAGATCTAGCTCTGATACCACTGAAGGGTTTCGCAGCATAGTAAATCAAAAAAATTCTAGGATGCGAATGGGGAAAGCCAAGATCTAATCTAGGAGATGCAAACAACGAGGGGGAATAGATGAGATCTACATACCCTTGAAGATTCGCATAGCGGAATGTTCAATGGAACGTGGTTGATGTAGTCGTACTAGCTTCTCCTCCTCGCGATCCGATCCGATCCAACACCGCAAGTGGCGATGCCTCCGAGAGATGCACACGTACGGCACCTCGACATCTCCTCCTTCCTCGGTCCAGCAAGTGGGGTGGAGAGATAGGTTGGATCTACAACACGACGGCGTGGTGCAAACAGTGGAGAGTTTCTGCGGCAGGGCTTCGCCTACGCGCAATCGGGAGAGAGGAGGGCCACTCCGGAAGGTTCTAGAAGCTTCCGGTACAATACCGATTAACCCGAAACAATTCCGAACTCCAAAAACTGCATTGCCTTATATGAATCTTATTCTCCGGACCATTCCGGAACCTCTCGTGACGTCCTGGATCTCATCCGAGACTCCGAACAAAAACTCATAAACCAATTATCCATTTTATCCTAGCGTCGAGACACGTTAAGTGTGTGACCCTACGGGTTCGAGAATATGCAGACATGATCTTCTATCAATAATCAACAGCGGGGTCTGGAAACCCATATTGACTCCCACACATTCATCGATGATCATATCGGATGAACCATGATGCCAGGATTCAATTAATCTCATATATATATTCCCTTCATCACGCGATATTTTACTTGCCCGAGATTCGATCGTCGGTATCGGCATACCTAGTTCAATCTCGTTCACAGCAAGTACTTTTCTCGTTCCGTAATCCGATATCACTTTGTGATTAAATCCTTAGCCACGTGCTTGCAAGCGGTGTTGATATCGATTACCGAGTGGGCCCGAAGTATATCTCTCCGACTTGGGAGGGACAAATCCCATCTCGATACATACAACCCAACAAGTACTTTCCGATCACCTAAGAGACACCTTTATGATCACCCTCTCATAAGATGACGTTTGATGACCTCAAAGCTTTCTTCCGATACCAGGGAGTTGCATTATCTCATGGTCTAAGGAATACAATATTTGACATAAGAAAAAGCTTCGCAAAGATGAACACGATGACACGATCTAATTGCTCTGCTTGATTTGGGTCTATCCATCATATTATTCTCCCAATGATATGATCTCATTATTAATCGACAACTCATGTCCATGGTTAGGAAACCTTAACCATCATTAATCAATGAGCTAGTCCATAGAGGCATACTAGGGACACGGTGTTGTTCATAAACCACACAAGTATCAAAGTTTCCGCTTAATACAATTCTAGCATGGAATATAAACTTTATCATGAACAAGAATTATAATAATAACATATTTATTATTGCCTCTAGGGCATAATTTCAACAGGAGAGTAGGAAACCTACTTGGGTAGGAAGTCCTCCTCCCTCCACCCGCCGGCCAAGGAGGCCGAGTTGGGGGAGGACTCCCTCCTCCCAACCGGCGCCCTCCCACCTATAAAAGAAGGGGCAAGGGTGCCCTTCTTCCCTACACCCAACACCACCCAAACCCTAGCCCTAGCCGCCGGCCTCCTGCAAGTCGCCGCCGCCCCTAGGGCTTCTCCTAGCCGCCGACTTGGGTCTTCCCCAAGCCCTAGCCGCCGGCCAAGCTTCTCCCCTTGGTGATTCTAAACCCTAGATCGCCAAGGCACCTCTCTTGCTCCACCAGACTCGCTCCGGCTTAAGGCAAAGCCCTGCGAGATCTCCCCTCTACTTCCGGTACCACGCCGTCGTGCTGCCGAAATCACGAGGAGAGTGCTACAACCTCCGCTGCCTGCTGGAACAAGGGAGAGGAAGGTCTTCATCGAGTACCGAACGTGTGACCGACTGCGGAAGCGCTGCCGGAACACAGCGCCAGAAGGATCGTCTACGCGATCTTGAGATCGGCAAGAGTACGACTACATCACCCACGAGAATCTGCTCTCGTTAATCGCTTTGGAATCTTCGAGGATGAGTTCCTTCATCGACTCGTTGCTACAATCTAGTAGATAGATCTTAGCTTGTTTGTTTGCATGCGGTAGAATTTTTTTATTTTCCATGCTACGAACCCCTAAAAATATATCTAGACTACTTTTAATATGTAGGTTCACTTAGGTTTAGAATGAATCTACAAACTAAAAAAAGTCTAGGTACATTTTGTTCACAAAAGTAAAACATCTTATATTTTAAAACGGAGGGAGTAGTTTTTGTATGTTTATAGTTTATTATGTTAGACTATCCGCGACTTTTTGCAAATGAGCAATTATACCCAGGGGGTTCTAGGTTGTAGGACACTTGAAAATTTAGAAGTTTCTCTCACTTTTGTGCCCCATCATTGAAGCGCAATTCCGCTAAATAGTTGTGACTATGAAAAATACAAAATAGAACGTGCAAATGCACAAACAAGAATGTTATTGCAAAAACATCAAACATAAAAATAAAGCAATGTTTGGAGCTAAATAAAGTGACTATAACATCGTTGAACAAAAATATGAGATGAATTTCAAAATAACCATGTCTACATATTCAAAATTCCATTATCTTAAGTCAAATACTTGATGGTTTGCACCTCACCCAATAACGTTTTGGAATGAAATGTAACCATGTGCATATTCTTCTTGACCGCTAGATCCTTTTTCGGGTTATAGTTCAGGAGGGGACGAAAATGTTGGGAAAGTCGGGCACGAGGTGGGATGCACTTTGTTAGTGCTCCCCCATCCTCCATTTAAGGGCCAAGTTAATCCTCATGTTTAGTGTTATGTGGGTACTTATCCTTCCATCCCTTCCATCTATATAAGCAAAGGACTCAATTACTAAACGTGCAATTTACCAACAAAATAACAAGGAGGTTTCCAAAAAATCGATTTGGATCCCGGGCTACATGGTACCCTTTATTTTTTAGATTTTGAAAACTCGGTTCCAAAGTATTAGAAAATATGAAACAAAAATCTAGACATAGATAGTAATGTACTCTATCCAATACACAAAGTCTAACCCCGAAATACTTTGTATTATGGGCTCAAGAAATGACAAAATCTGACAGATTTTTGTGGTTTGAAATCTGGCACTTTTCACTACTCTAGATGTCAGATTTTGATATTTTTGTACAACCAAAAATACTGACTATTTCAAGTTGAGACTTTGTGTGTTGGATAGAGCATATTATTTCCTACACTCATATTTTTTGGACGAATTTTTTTGAAACTTCAAACCGACATCTTCAAAACGGGTTGATCCTCTAAATTTTGGGGGGAAAGGAAGTTCCATGTAGGAATCCATAGGTTTATTACTGAAGTCCAACGGGTCTTATCAGGAAATTTATATATGAATACAGACCTATGAAATTGCTACTACAAACAACAGTTGTTCCAAACTTTACAAATAAACACGCATTCAATAGCTACGCTCAGCAGTAAAAAAGGGCATAAACCCAGAGAAAGCACAGCCAGCTACTATTAGCGTGAGTGCGTGACATTCCATACCTAGAACAACGGATTCCATGATGAGGATGCTACCAAGATGAGTAAGTAGCTGAGGAATTTCACAGTACACAGGAACTACGTACCTAACGAGCCATAAACTACGTACAAACTGTCAGCTCGCAATGAACACCAACAGAAGACGAGCACATAACCAGAGCACCCTGCAGGCTGCAAATCTCCAGAAGATTCATGGTGACTGAACACCGGCGTGCGTAGAAAGAACAGGCACTGCTCCCTCTGCACCGGCACTGGCACTGGCACTAGCTTGGCGAAAGCAGGCGAATCAATCGATGAGGTAGGTGGCTAGCTAGCTGGATGGCACGGGGTAGCACTTGCCCTTGCACATGCAGCGGTAGACCATGGGGCATGGCTCGGCGATGGAGCACTTGAAGCTGACCATGACGCGGCTGCAGGGCTTGCAGGGCCCGCAGGCGTGCGAGCAGTCCGGCAGGCTCGACCCCGTCGCGTACACCTCCTCCTGCAGAATCAACCCCCCCTCTGTCTTCATCTCCGCCGCCTCCCTTCCATCACCTGCAGATTCATGTCCCCGTGCGAGCTGCACCGGCGCCCCCTTTACACCATGGTCTGCCAAAACACGAGATGTGGTAAGTTAGCACTGTGCGTCGTACGCGATCAACTTATTAGGTGCATGCGGATAGATCTTAAGGAGTGGAACTCACAAGGGCTTGGTCTGATGCCATCGGCCGCGGCAGCGAGGAGCAAGAAGACGACCGCGAGAAGAAGAGGAACGCGGTGAGCTCGAGCGGGAGCCAGGGCGTGCCTCCTCATCGTCAGCGCAAGAGTTCTGCTCAGTGCGCACGATCGAGCTCCCTCTGATCTGGTTATATGTGTGTCCTGGTGCGCGGCGCAGTCCAGCAACTCCGGAGCGAGATGGCGCGCATATATAGTGGCGCGCGCGGCCTACTAGTCGCCATTGATGGGGGACGCGCGCAGCGGCAGCGGCGGGGATCTTTGATTGTGCGTCACATGATCCCCGGCGGCGGCTAGGCTGTCACACGGATCCAATGACCCCTGACTGACACCGCCGCTGCTGCGCCGGGACTTTTCCGCAGGCGATCGAGTGAGACACGCCATTAAACGGCTCGCCCTGGCGCGGATACGCGCAGGGGCCGCAGTGCCAGAGCCACCATTTATGGCCACGCCCGCGTGCACGGGCATGGCGCGGGAAAACGATCTCTGTCGCGCCTTCGTTTGAATTTCACGGCGATCCTCCTGCGCCTGCGCCTACGGCGACGCGCGGGTTCGTCGTGAGCGCGGGCCGCGTGCGCGCAGAGCGGAGGGGAGCCGGCCTGGCGTTTCCTTGAATGAAGCCGCTCCCATTTACTCTCTCCGCCTGCAGCTCGCTCGCTCGCGCGAGTGAATTCGATGCACTGTCGCGACCTGCGGAGCTTCAGACATTCACGAGCTTAATTGGCCTGTCCTCCGCACTGCACGGACTCTGCGCGAGCTCGCGTGTGTCTGAAATTCCGGTCGACATGCTTAGCTACAACTGGAGTGGAACAGGACTTTGTGGATGGATTAATAATGATCGTTATATCCTGGAGCGAGTTCGTGTCTTGCAGCTCCCAGTGAACTGTTGGCCGGGCGATGGTCCCGTGCCGATCAACAGCGTTCGGTTTTATGGGAAAACAGGGGATAGTCTGTTCCACTACTTCAATTTCGAAAAAGAGGATACATCCGAGGTTCCGTGGGTTTCCACATTGGCGAGCCTATCTGAGCGGTTCTTTCACACCCCGCCGTGTTGCCAAGAAAAAACGAACCATCTGTCAGAAAAAAGGGAAAGGCCGCGCTGTCTGTATATTGCACTGAACTAGAGATACTAATAGTCCTTGTCGCCCCATATTAACAAAACCGGATCCTTGGCGCAATGGTAGCGCGTCTGACTCCAGATCAGAAGGTTGCGTGTTCGATTCACGTAGGGTTCAATCCCTGAATTAGTTCCGGATTCTTTTTTAATTATTTTGCTTCCTTTGAATGAAAAGAAAAACACCGTTCAAACTCCCCAACTAAATCCAGCTTCTTCTTCTTATTGTTTTTGTTTTCCGTGAATTAGCCAAAAAAAAAACTTGAATCATCAAACTTGTAACAACCTCCGAAGGGACATCCCCCTCTTTCTTTGAAGGAAAGAGCACCATCCCTCTTATTTAGTGGCCATTAATACGACAACGATCACACGAGAACCAAATTCTGATACTTTTTTTTAATTTTATCATAAACTAGCAAAACAATCAAATCATACATAAATTTGTAACAATTGTTGAGGACATCACCCGTTTTCATTGAGGGAAACAATACCACCCTTCTTATTTAGCTTCCATCAACACAATAACGTTGATGAGTGCTTGCATTTCAGCGAGTAACATCAACATTGTAGAAGGCATTACTCCACCAACAAAACACCGCAAATTCGGATTTTTTTCATTGTTTTGTCTTTATCACGAACTAGCATGGGGGCCCTCGCAAATGCGAGGGCAGCACCTATAGTTGGTTTCCTTCATGAGTTGAAACCGATGAGAAATTTTAATACATTTCACAAATGTCATATAAAATAATAAATTATGTAGCCACCATCTATATATGCTCAATATGTATCACATGCGTAGACGGCCTCTTTTATCCTCTATAATTTATGTGTAAAAGTATTATTAGGGTATTTCCAAAACACTACATTGATGACCATAGATGAAGTTTGCACATGAGATTAAATTGGTATAAATAATTAAAGTTTGTACCTGGCAATGTTGAATAAGTACGCGGTATATAATTATTTTTTGCTTGAGCAATGATCCAATGATGTTTTGACCATTGTAATGGATCAAAAAATCTTAATAAAAGATAAATAGAAATAATATAACCACATTAATGTATAGGTAGAGGAGAGAGTACAAATTGTTTCTCTACTTTTATATGATTTTCTACCTCGTGTTTCCTTCATTTGTTGTAAAAGTATGTGGCACTGTCATGTTGTGAACTACATAACATTTAAAACATGGATAATCTACAATATGCAAAACCATTATTTATGCGAAATTTTCCTTTTTTTATAGTCTGCCAATTAATATTTTAAAATGAATATTCTAATGGAATAAGGTAGGAGTAATATCTTTTATCACAAATTTATCGATCTTACATTCTTTTGACATGCTTCAGTAATATATTTTACATATCAATAAAAATAGCATGCTATTTATTTCTAGTGGATGCAATAACATGTTCAAATATTTTTTGAACTCCGATAATGTTAACTCCAACCTTCAATCCAATCTTACCACGCTCCCACTCAGTTGTGTTTGTCATGTAACACAGCGAACTATCATGGACGGCACACTTTTGGCGGTTCAGCTTGTCACAATGTTTTTTATATAATTGTAAACTCCAATGACAGTCTGGAGAGGAGTGTCACCGGCATCACATTGCCTCCGACACTTAGGTCTCAGATGCATTTCCGAAACGTGTGAGGTTAATTTAACCCATACAAATTATGTTTTCAAGTTTTTTAAGTATTATTTTTTGTTTCAAACAAAGTATTGTATAATTCGGACATTTTATATTTTGAGGGAATGCGTTTGGTGGTATCTTGATATAGGCAAAGACAGACCAGTTTTTTTTTTTTTGCGGGTAGATCAGTCTAATTTTAGGGGCCCATATATTTTTTCTTGCAAGACTGCCACCCTATGCATGCACTCATAAACTAAAATTTGATCATATCGACGTGGTTTGGAGATGATGTCTGTCGACCATCAGTTTTGGAGGTCTTCACAAGCGGAAAGATAAGTTTAGCAGTTTTTTTCATGAGCGATCAGCTTTAGGACGTGGTTGTTGTATGGGTCCTGATTTTTTATTTAAACCCAGGCTATAGAAAAGGAGAAGAGTTTCTCGACAGGGGCAGTATAGATTCCGAGAAAAGACCCTCCGTGAAAGAAACAGAAAGTCTGTGTAGCAAACACTTGTATGAACCGGTCCTTAATAGTTTATCAAACATAACCTTTCTCTCCTGTTTAATGTCACCACCGGATCCTTGGCGCAATGGTAGCGCGTCTGACTCCAGATCAGAAGGTTGCGTGTTCGATTCACGTAGGGTTCAATCCCTGAATTAAATCCGGACATTTTTTGTTATTTTTGCTTTACAATGTCACTGAACTTGTGACAACCGAGGAATCAGCCGCTTTTTCTCTTAACAAAACAACATCTCCCCTCTTATTTAGACTAGCTGAACTCCAAAAATAAGGGTTCAATCCCTGAATTAAATCTGGACATTTTTTTATTATTTTTGCTTTACAATGTCACTGAACTTGTGACAACCGAGGAATCAGCCGCTTTTTCTCTTAAGAAAACAACATCTCCCCTCTTATTTAGACTAGCAAAAATTGCCCGTGCGTTGCACCGGGAGCGAAAAATCTATGTCACGGAGACTTATAAATTCCTTGCAGATTCTTGAATAATACTTTCCAACTTATATCCATAGACAACAGTACAATAGTAGAAAAAAATATGTGTCAACTTATATCAGCGTGTCTTTGACGACTCCGAAGGCCTACCCCGCTATCATTAGCACCGTCGCATGTGCTTGCCCTGGAGTACAAATTTAAACTTTGACAATCAAGCTGAAGTGAACACAATCCCATTTAATTACTGCCAAAGGTTATGACATATCACACCTCATGCAAGATCCTGCCCCGTGTCCCCTTCCTTCCCCCGCCGCCTTCCGACCAAAGGGAGTATATACAATTTCTTACTGAAGTGAACACAATCCCATTTAATTACTGCCAAAGGTTATCACATATCACACCTCATGCAAGATCCTGCCCAGTGTCCCCGACCAAAGAGAGTATACAATTTCTTCTTCAGGACACTCATGCCCGATCGTGAGACTGCCTGTTGAACGTCTGATGGCACCTTGCTCTGACCTGAGCTATGCCCCATAATATGTTAACTTGGAGACCGTGGCTTTGAGTTGCTGCTTACTTTTGTTGATCCGAGGGCAGCAAGCCACACTAGCACACACATAGGAAACTCTTCCGCTGGGCAAGGTAGTTATCGGTGCCTGAATGGGGGACTTTAATTTCTTCCTGGTTCTGATCAGGAGATTTTCGGGCCAATCAACGGTGCCTCTGCTTGTTATTCCTGATGTTCTTCCTTGATGTTCCGGGCAACTCGCCATTGTATATGAATCGGTAGGATTCCACATGAGATCTCGAGATGGGACTATTCAATACCAATACTATATTGTACACGCAGTCAAATTTCGTTAGAAAAAGGGACCGGAGAGAAATTGATTACTCAACTATACGTGTGTTGCACATGATGGCTGGGCCAGGCCAAGGTGTATGGGCTGCTCGTGAGTCCAGATTGGAACTTGTACCAGGTAAGACCGATCAGCCTATGAAGATACGTTGACCAACGGAAACTTGTGGCGATCCAGGAGAACGGACGGACGATAGATCGATTTTTACTGATTTTTTTAGGCCATATATAATGAATTTACTAGTATTCATTAGCAAAGTGCTCGTACATCGTAACGGATCTGAGTTGAAGAAGTATATTTTAATCCTTTAATTCTCATTTAATCTACTCTTTTATTTTTTTTATATTGCAATCGGATAGATATGTTTAACAGAGTTTTACCATCACGGTGAACCAGGTCCTTCACCACGCATGGAGAAACTGATCACTGAAATGAACCAACACGACATAGTACGGCCCAGCCTAGCAATCTCTGATGCGTCATTTGGTTCCATGATGATCGATTAACCTTCATGAAAACTGAATAGTAATGAGATGCACAGAAGCTTTTATCTTCTTAAGTAATAGCACCAGCAATCACTGACTTTGACGCATGTTTGCACTGTAGTTCAGATACAAAATTAACACGGTCACTTTCACCTGCACCGGACCTGCATCAACACTCAAAACAAATTTCAGTGCCTCATGACCAGGACCAGGACCAGCAGCAGCTTCCCCCCAACTCTGCATTCTGACAGTGTGGTAGTCTGTCCCAGTCGGAAGGAATCACAAAGCCATCATCGTCTCTCCTCCCCAAGATCCTGACTGATCCTCATCATTATAGATGGCATAAAAATTTAACTTTGTCCACCCCACTGTCCGCTTGGTCCAGGAACATGGATATCACACGGATGTGGGATTTTCTGTATCATGATCCATCTTTCGTACATGATAAGAAATGTCAGATCTGAAGAGAAATTAATAGAGACATCAGAGATGGGAGGCGTCTGCTGCCAATCCCGGAAGCAGTTCAACAAATCAAAACAGTAAACCGACGATACGATGTGAGATCTCCACCACCGTGTCTATGGAGGCTACAGAAACTCCATTCCCTCCCTGGATCTCTCAGGAGGGGGCACGCAACCTCCTCCTCTGCTTGCTCTTCCTCTCCCTTAGTTTCGGGCGGACGTGAACCGGATCGCCACACTTTCGTCATGGAGAGGACAGTGGGACGCCACGCCAGCCGCCCGAGCTCTAGGCGGGGATGGTGAGGTGATGTCGAGGTGAGACTGGGAGGGAGGGCAGGGGCGACGGATGCGGGCAACGCAAGAGAAGCGGCGGAAGCGAAGCGAAGGAAGAGAAGTTGACTAAGCGGTGGCAGTTCATGTAATTACACCGAATCTCTGAGGGCAAAATTGTCTTGTCTAGACGGACCGTTGATTCTTTATTATCTCTATCTCTATCTCTATCTCTACTACTTAGAAAGGCACCAACATGAATTTCGCTAAAGTCACACCGTCACACATACACCAACGTCTTACAGCCGCACGATTAGGTAGTCTAAACACTATCCAACAGTTTCTATTAGCCTAATCTGACTCTTTGGTGCACCTAGCAATTAGCTTTGACGGACTAAAACTCTGTCGAACGGAAACCCACCGCATACCATCGATTAAGGGCATGTACAGTAGTACACCTCAGCCGTCTGTAAGGTCTGCCACGTACTAAATATATCGTAGGTGGAAGAGAGAGATCGAAGAGAGAGAAGATCATCGTCTGGAGAAATACGGACGGGCGATTCCCGCAGAAAACGGTTCTTATCGACAGGCGTTCCCCCGCTGTATGGAGGTAAATGCGTCATCGTGGTCGAGAATCTCATGAGCTTTTCCCCATTCCCGCGAAATTCAGCTTTCACGCGCGAAGGAAAACCAGCAAGCTACGCCTTCTTCTCCACTATGCCCTCATCCCCACTCGCCCTTCTTCTCCACGAGGACCACGAAGCGCGCACTGCTTTTCCTAGTTGGAGAGAATGGGGAAGCAATCAACACGAATTCCTGCTCCTCCGCCACCACCGGAACCTCAACAGGTCACCTCAGCTGAACAGACGGCCGCCCTCTCCCGAACCACGCCAGTATCTTGGTGGGGCGAGATTCCTAGAGGCAGAGCATCCTCGAGTCAGCCTCCTCCAGCGGACAAGCAGCCGTGGAATGTCCCGGCCGCCGGCTTCTCATCTCCAACCCCAGATTGGTACATCTCTTAATTACCCAAAGCTCTACTTTTGTTAGATTTCTGGATCTGATGTTATTCATCCTATAAATCGAGTGTATGTTTAAGTAATTTTACTTCCTTGCGGTGGATCTCAAATTTCACTGATATTTTCTGGGCGTTGGGGAAGGGGATTAAATCCTTGAGGTCATGATAGCTGGACAAATTTGTCCGCACTACCCTCCTAATTAAGCTCTAACCCGTTGATTAGTAGTATACTAGTATATTGCATGAATTGGTTTCTATAGGAGGTGTCGCCCCTTGTTTCGTCAACTTGCTAATGTAAATATGATTCGTGGAGTTGCCACTAGCTATGACTTATGTTCTAGTCCTGGATAAATAGCCCATGCATACGAAAGCTCACTTCAATTTTGCGTTGTTGCCATGCTGCAAGACATACTAATAGTTGCACACAACGGCAATTGACTAGTTAGTGTTTCAACTCACATGAATATAATCAATACGACTTGTATAAGGGTATAATATATATGACAATATGTTCTTTAATCTTCAAGTTATATAATTGTGCTACTTTATGCTATATTGAACCATTAAGTTCACGCAAGGTTTATTTTTCCTTTTTTAGGTTTGTCGATCCTCGCCCTCCAGGTGGTTTTCTAAACTACTTGCATGATCCATCAAGTGTCCCTTTACCTCAGCAACCACGTAATCAACATGGCATGGCACAAAATTTTCATTTTGTCGGCGGTCCTTTGCCTTGTGCTCCATTTCAACCATCTGTGGCCGAGGGATTCCGTCACCATCACTTGCCAAGGAGAGAACTCCACTTCAACCATCTCGTTTACAGCGAGCTATCAATGTTGACAGTGGTGATGAGGATGGAGATGTTAGGACTGAGAAGCGACTTGCGTGGACAAAAGATGAAGATGAAAGACTGGTAACTCTCTCGTGTACTACATTTGGCAATCTGAATTAACCATGTTTGTAGGAGAAATAATATTTTTGTTCACAAATGTAGATGAGTGCTTGGTTAAACAATTCAAATGATCCAATCAATGGAAACAACAAGAAGAGTGATCAATATTGGGGAGATGTCACAAGGGTCTACAACAGCACCACTCCGAAAAATCGGAAAAGAAATGTGAAGCAAGCAAAAGACCATTGGCATAGTCTTAACAAGCTGGTCTATCAGTTCCACTGTTGTTATACCAAGGCTTCTGCCATATATGCTAGTGGACAGTCAGATGCTCAGCTGCTAGAGAAAGCCTACAAATTCTATGAAGATGACTATAAAGGACAATTTCATCACTATGATTGTTGGAAGGCTGTTAATGTGTGGCCAAAATGGTGTACTTACAATGAATGGCTCGGAAACACGAAGAAAAGAAAGACATCAGATGCAGGGGAGGCGGGAAAGGACACTTCTTCACCAAAAGATGCTGAAGATATCCCTAAACCAATGGGAACAAAAGCAAAGGCCGGCGTAATGGGAAAGGCAAGTCAAAGGAGGTTGCAGCTGATATGGAATTGCTCGAGAAGTTGGTAGCTGCTCAAGCGAAGCTCAGAAAACTCGTAGTGAGGCAATAGAAGTGAGGAAACGTGTCTCAACTGAGAAGCTTGAAACGGCAAGGCTATCGGCAGAAACAGCAAGGCTTTCAGCCCTTGCAGCAAAGGATAATATTGAAGCTAGAAAGCTAGATAAGGAGGCTGAAATGATGAGAGCTTACAGGACACTTCTTGTGCAAGATACAGTAGGGATGACAGATGAAATGAAGAGTGAGCATGTGAAGACACTGAAGGTTATGAGAGAGAGATTATTTGGTGTGTAGGATCTGGAGCATATTGATCCTGCACTTTTATGTCAACAAGCTTTTAGATGGTTTGATTTATTTTTAGTACTTATGTTGTTTCTTCTAAGTCCAAGCACGGGTGATCTTTGTTTATCTGTTTCAGCTTTATTTTCGAGCTTACTTTCCTAGTACTGCAAGTTAATTATGTATTCTATTGAATTGATAGCCTTTTCTACTGAATGAATGTACTTTTGCTAGAATTATATTGAAACGGTTCGAGTGATAATGCATTGTATGGGCCTGCTAGTTTGCTAAAGGTCATGTACAAGCTGGGAGACTCTTTTGCATATAAGTACTGGTACCTTTTCAAAGTACGGTTCTGCATGGAGGAAGACTTGGATCTAGTACGGCAAGCCATGACTAATTCACACCACTACATATCTACTTCTGTTTTTCAAAGTCAAGATCTGCATGGAGGAATACTTGGATCTAGTAAATCACACCATGAATAATTCCCACCACTATATATGTACTGGTTGTGGCGCTAACCAACACCAGTCCATAAGAACGCCTTGCCTCTGTTTATTTGATCAACACCACACCTACTTCACTTCTCATTGCAAATTGTAAGTCTCTCTGTTTTTCAAAGTCTCTGTTTATTTGTTTAATCTTGTTGTTTAAATTGGGTTTTTGATGCATGCCTTCTCAATTTTAGTTGCAATTACCGGCACTTTCTTACATAATATCCTCCCTGCATTCTATTTCAGTCTACATTCTAGGAAAAATTAGACAAACTAATATTGTATTTAGTAGTACTACTTATATACTATGTAACCAGGATCACTTAGTTTTGTATGTTCTTGTTGTTTCAGCTGCTAGAACGTATATTAATATGAAATAAATATTTGGTATATAATGTAGATTAAGAGAGAACCTAGGGAGTATGATTTATCAAGCTTCTTCTCCAACACAAGTACTGCTAGTGGAATTGAACAAATAACAGAACGTAAGCTCACATTGATTTAACATAATGTAGGACCTCATTGACATAATATGTCATATCAGTCTGGCTCTGATGTTTCATCCGATGATGGTGGCGACATCGACAATGGTAGCCCAACAACCGAGTACTCGTCTTACTCTGATGAGGACGAAGACTCCGACCCAGAGGATGAAATCTTTGACGGAATCTCTGATAGGATTAGCGAGCGGGTTACTAATAGGTTGATGGCTAGGCTCGGGGAACAATCTAGTCGCCGAAGTGGTACTAGGAGGTACATACTAAGGTATCGTGAAGTCGCCCACCAGAACCTTGTGCATTGTTACTTCTCTGAAAAACCAATGTACACCGATGAGATGTTTCGTAGAAGATTTCGGATGAGAAGACCTTTATTCCTACGGATAGTGAATGCTCTCACTCAGTGGGATCCTTATTTCACGGATAGGACAGATGCCACAAATCGACAAGGGCTCACGCCATTGCAAAAGTGTACTGCGGCCATCCGCATGTTGGCATATGGCACATCTGCGGACCAACTTGATGAGGTAGTAATGATGGCCGCAAGTACTACATTGGAGTGCTTGGGTTATTTTGCCCAAGGTGTGATTGACATATTTGGCGGTGAGTATTTGCGGCCACCCACAGTTGATGAAGTGGAATATTTGCTTCAAGTTGGCGAGTCTCGTGGCTTTCCTGGCATGCTAGGTAGTATAGATTGTATGCACTGGCAATGGGAAAAATGCCCGACCGCATGGAGGGGTCAATTTACCCGTGGCGATCATGGGGTTCCTACCATGATCCTTGAAGCAGTGGCTTCGCAAGACCTTCGGATATGGCATGCTTATTTTGGTACTGCAGGGTCAAACAATGATATCAATGTTCTTAATAAGTCACCTTTGTTTATTAAAGAGTTGAAAGGGGAAGCTCCACGTGTGCACTTCAGTGTTAATGGACGAGAATATGATCGGGGTTACTACCTTGCCGATGGAATTTATCCAGAATGGGCTGTCTTTGTAAAGACTGTAGCGCTCCCCCAGACAGAGAAGCACAAATTGTTTGCACGGCAACAAGAAGCGGCGAGGAAAGATGTAGAACGTGCATTTGGAGTTCTACAAGCTCGTTTTAATATTGTTCGACGTCCAGCACGGTTTTGGAAGCGTGCTTCTGTCGCTCAAGTTATGGAAGCTTGTGTCATTCTTCATAACATGATTGTGGAAGACGAGGGAGAAATGATTAACATTCCTTTGGACTTGAACGAGAATCCACGGTCATCTTTCGCTTTACCGCCAGAGGTCAATAGTGGACCTAATATATGCTTCGCGGATGTTCTGCAGAGGAATTCTAATATTCGTGCTAGACCAACACATAAACAACTCAAGGAAGATTTGGTTGAGCATATTTGGAGAACCATGGGAGACGAGTGATTTATTACTATCTCGATTATATTTTCATGTTTTTTCTTCATACATGATACAAATTCCCTTTCAATTCATTTTTATGTAATAAGGGCTTAGTTAATTTGTAATTTTTCGTTTGTAATCATCCAGTACACACGTGTTGTACTTATAATCTTTGAGAATAAACTAGCAGAACGAATAAAGCTTTCTCTTTGCTTGTGAATTTTTTCCATCGAGTTACTTCTCTTGTGCTAATCCATCAGCGGAAGTTAACAACAGAATTTTCTGATTTTGCGGCGCTTACAGATGGCCTAATAGACAGCTTACTATACAGGGTGTCTTTAGTTTTCTTTGCTGGTGACGTGGAGACATTATACAGACACGAGTCGTCTGTACCATTGCTCATGCCCTAATAAAGGCCAAGAATCAAGGAAGCGATCACACCGGCAATCCCGTATATCCCTAAAACCACGGATTTGGAATCCCAACCACGATTGACGCCCCCATACAACCGCCGACTCCCCCTCGCCGCTGCCATCGCCCCCTCCATCGCTGCCTCCATCGCCGCCTTTCTCCCCGACGCCATCGCCGCCTTCCTCGCTGCCTCCATCGCCGCCCTTGACGAAACCATTGCCGCCTTCCTCCCCGATGCCATCGGCGCCTTCCTGGCCGACGCCATCGCCGCCTTGGACGACGCCATCGCCGCCTTCCTCGCCGACGCCATTGCCGCCTTCCTCCCTGATGCCATCGCTGCCTTTCTCGCCGACGCCATCGCCGCCTTGGACGACGCCATTGCCGCCTTCCTCCCCGATGTCATCGCCGCCTTCCTCGCCGACACCATCGCTGCCTTTCTCGCCGACGCCATCTCCGCCTTGGACGACGCCATTGCCGCCTTCCTCCCCGATGTCATCGTCGCCTTCCTCGCCGACACCATCGCCGCCTTGGACGACGCCATTGCCGCCTTCCTCGCCGCCTTATTGGATGATACAGTTGTCGCCTTCCTCACCGCCTAATTGGATGACACAATTGCACGCCATTGTCGCCTACCTCAACGCCGCCATTGTTGCCTTCCTGCACCACCGCCATCGACATCGTCGCCTTAGTGGAAGCCAGCACCTTCAACCTCCTGTATCACACTGTCGGGGGTTCGTCCGTCCTCGACGCTGCCTTCCTGGACGATGCCATTGCCGCCAAGCTGGAAGACGCACTCGCCACCGCCATCGTCGCCTTACTAGACGCCAGCACCTTCGCCCTCCTGCATCACACTGTTGGGTGTCCATCGTCGCCACCTCTGGCTTTGCCATCCTATATGCGGTGACAACCCAATCTTTCAGTAACAAACCATTGTTTGCATGATTACCAGAAGATAACTAGGTAATGAATATGCTACACCAACATAAGTAGCACATCAAAGCTTTTCAAATGAACAACACAGGAAATAGATTCTACAACTGACCTCTGCCATGTAATCCAAAAAACATCTACAACAAGCACAATACTTCAAGGCAAAGAATGAAACCGTTATTTCCTCCTCATATTATAACAATTATAACAACAACAAAGAATATTTCTAGCCCTGAACAACACATGACTTATAGCACTTTGTTTCATTCTTTGCTTCAGTAGATTTTACAAGCTGCACTTGTATGGCAGCCTCTTCTGAACTTATCTGGCACAACTAAAAGTAGTACAATAGTATAAATATTGCTTGGCAACAAAAGAGGAGTATCAAATGCACTTTTAAAAGATTTAAAATATTGTAACCTTTCACTTTTATATATCATAATATATAGTTTTTTCAAAATTTAATGATATGCATATTCATAGGATAGTGAAGAACAGCCGGCTGGTATGTCATTTCAGGATATAAGCAAAACCCGCCCCTCGGGTAATTATCAGCAACCACTGGCTATGAGCACTTCTATTTTTTCAGGTATAGTGAACAATATCGGTGTTCTAATGCTAAATAACATTATGTATCCCTACATACCCTAGAGAATCGAAGAGGATTAGGGACACAGAATATTATGCACTAAATGACGATGATATTCGGAAAAGATGGTGTGAGGCCCTTCATAAGAAACCTGCTTCGTCATACCTGCTTATTGATGAGCAGATGACGCCTGCTTCTCCCGCTGATATGGATGTCCAACAAAGTGAAGCACAAACACCAGTCTCCGTATCTCTTGGTAATGAGGATCAACTACTACATACACCCCTATGTTTTGATATATTGATAAGTGGTTTCATCTAATATGCAGATCCTAAAGAGATAAAGAGGCAAAAGGCAAGGTTATATTATGCATAGAATGGAGAGGAAATATTGAAGCGACAACACCAATCTTGTGAGCAGGAAAAAAATGTGGTTGCGCTTCTGAACATAAATGACACTTTGATATATAGACCATCTACAGGACAATCGGCTGTCATAGAACTACAAAAAATAACATATGCATGTTCTATACTACCACAAAGTATTGATTGCATGTTTATAGTTTGCAAATCGTTAATTTTGTGGTGTCTACGGTATGGTATTTGCAATTTTCTTGCAGACTTATTAAATCAATCAAACTTATCTCAATCACATGGAGGCATCCCCAAGAGAAGGAGAATAATATGACAGACGAAAATAAGTCCAATTGGCTGCACAGGAATTATGCATTCTAGAGCAAAAAATTGCAGGACAGATGAAAGGAGTTCCTATGTCTCTTGGTCATAATAAGCCACAAACAATGCAACACAACGCAGGGCCCCTCACACAACTGACAGGGGTTGAAATACCCCAATTGAGTAGATCCGTCAACCTACACACCTGAGGTTTTGTCAAGGGGCATGTCAAGGTAGACTACATGGATTTTGGCCAAGCCAAACAAGGATGTTGATAAATCCGGGAAAAGCACCAAAAACATTGTCTATAGAGATGTTTTGGAGGGGAGACACAGCTGCGTTATTTGCAACTATATATGTTGTATTATCTACAAAACTACTTTTGATGCTAGCAATATTTTTCTAATTCCAGGTCTTAACCCTGGTAATCTATGGATTTCATTTATGTAGCATATGTTACAGCTGGACTTCATCATCGTTCAGTTAAGGTATATCTGGTCTGACTGAAAAGGACTACTTACAACAATTGGAAAGGAAATAAAAGCACCAGCCATGTTACTGATGTTGCTATACCTCTATATTGGTTCAGAGAAATTCTAATTTAGTTAGCCAAATCTTGCAGGGAGAGAACAAATCATGACTTTGCCCCGGCCCGGACCAACAGACAACTTGTGATATAGTGACATAGTTGCCTCACCACTAACTAGAACACTTCTGGTGTGTAGGCGGAAGGTCCATCATAGGAGATTACATACACCAAGGTTGAAATCAATTAGGGAGGAGTTGGTTAAAAAGTTCAGCAACCGTAGCTGCTTCTTATGGAGACCTGAAACTTCATTTTTCCTTTAGATAAATTCTTTCCATTTCGTATATTGAAGTACAGAAATCAATAGAATTTTTATAGCTTTAACCAGTAGTTATAGGAGCCTGTTATTTTTGTGATCTGTGAACAAATATAAGCACTGTCGACATAGTTGGATATTTTTGAACCAAACTTAGATGAAACCATACTGGTCACATGCACATGTATTAATTCTTAAGTCCCTAGCGTTGTGATCCTCGACCAACATTATCAATGAGAGCCTGTGGCTAGGTATAACAGGACATAACAAGGCAAGCAACCATTTACCTGAAATTAATGTCAGCGGAAGCCAGTCAAGTAAATTCTCTATAGATTTTCCTTCTCTGTGCATTGAAGACAGGAGTGGCTTTGTAAGACCATCGATGTTCAATATTGCAACAATAGCACTTTTTATCCAGCAAGACAATGCAACTTTATCATTCAGAAATTTTGTCACTGAAAATTAACACATGAAGGGCACAAAGCATAACTATAACTACCAATACTTCTCTTAATCCAGTTACTATAAAAAAAGACCTCACGGGTTAAAAATGTCCTTACCTTCCTGAGGTATTCCAGTGCGTCCTTGCTAGCTTAACAAATTTTTGTGCCAAGCTGAACTGCAGATATCAAAACCTCATGGTGTTTTTAGTAATGATACATCAAGACCCATGGAGTTCTCTCCAAATCTGGAACTTTTCTTACATCCATATGGCCTAAGTGGGTCGGGTAGCTCTAATTACCAGGAACTGGAACCAAAATAGAGCACATCAGGAACTCTGATTGGAGAAAACATTAGACCATGAACTGGTCCTTGGTGGCCACTAAGTACATCCAACAAACAATCAGTCTTCATTGACCAAACATATATCGCATGAATAATGTTTGTGTAGTCAATGAACTAATGGTGGAGCATAGCCAACAAAAGAATGGAGAGAAAATTATTTTTGCGTACACGCACCTCAAATGAATCAAGTGTTCCGGCAAATATTACTTCCCCACTCTGAACTGTTGTTAAGAAATAAATCAGGGGAGGGCCAGCCGTTCTGGCAGTGACGAGGAGGTGATTTAGGAGGTGGAATCGTGGCAGCCGCGGGGAGGCAGGGGCGCGGTCATGGCGCCGGTGGAGGGGAACCTGGGGAGGGACCGGTCATGGTGCCGACAGAGGGGAACCTGGGGAGGCCCCGGTCATGGCGCCGGCGGAGGGGACCCTAGGGAAGACGTGGTTCTCGCGATGGTGGTTGGGCGGCGACAGAGGCCAGCCTCGGGGAGGAGGGAGACGCCGAGAGCTACAGCAGAGAGGCAGGGTGCCTTGAGCTACAGTGTTTCACTGGCGGTGAGGAGAAATTGGAAGGGGAGAGGATGAGTGTTTGCCAAAAAGAACGGGATAGAGTGACGAGAATAGGAGAGAGTGGGGACTCGGGACTGGAGAGGGTCGGCATGTATGAGTCAAGGTCGGTTTGTTTCGTTGCGGTCAGTATTTACATAATTTTTTCTCTGATAAATCGTCCTGTTTTGAAACTACTTCTAATGTTTTTTAAATATGGTAAAATGTGTATGACAAAAATTTGTAATTGTATATGTCATTATGTGATTTGTGTATGTTAAACTTTAAGGAGTACTAGACATTAAATTTGTTGTCTGACATTTTTGATCAGGTATATTTCACTTGGTATCATGTGTAAATATGGTATTATAGTTATTTCAAAAACTAATTCTGATTATTACTTGGTAGGTTCACATGACAAAATTTAGGATAAAATTGTTTTTTATTTTTGTGGGCTCGAAATTTAATAATCAATATGTGGGAAACCTAAACTTGGAAGTTGAGGAAAAAAGGATCCCGCTGATCGTGTGTTGTTGGATGGTCCACCTAAGAAAACCAGATCATCAAACTGTTGAGTTCATGTCACAACGCATATTCTTTTACCTCCGTCAACTCAACAAACACCGACTTGATGAAACCATGAGATATTGAGCTCATCTCGCAACTATTTTATGTGAAGACATGTCTTTAGGTTGTGTGTTATATGTGTGCTTACATTTTGAGCACGTTTGACTGAATCGGTATAAGGTAAAACATAAATAAGATTTAAAATAGACATTTTTGTTATACAGACGTGCGTTGCACGTACACGCTTACTAGTTAGGTATAGACCAGCTAAGTGCCCGCGCGTTGCTGTGATGCTATCGAATCAATGTTGAAAAAATGGTAAGTAACCTTTAAGCAGCTAATGTGAGTACCCAAGCACGGAGTACTCCATTTTTCTAGAAATATTTGATTTAAATTTGTCTAAATTTAAATGTATCTAGCACATTTTAGTGTATAGATATATTTAAATCTACAAACTCAAGTAAGTTATTTCGGGCAGGAGAAAGTAATTTAATCAGAGAAAATGTATGCTCCTCTAGCCCAAACATATCCTAGTCAACATGAATAAGGACACAATTTGTAAATCTCGTCTTAAAGTACTTGTGCCAGTACAATAAATTTATCATCGGCCATCGATAAATACACCTTTATATACCTAGAATCGAAACCTAAAACACCATTGCAGATGGCAAATGATACGTATCCCCCGGGGGATCGATCCCCCGGGTCCCTCTCCCTGGCATCAGGTGGGCCCTGCATCACGTTCTCTTCCCAGGAACCCAACCAACACGATGTCTATCAGGGCCTCTCCTCCAGCCGAGAATAGCACCCGCCGCCACAACCACATCTAGCCCACCGGAGCAGGCAGTTTCCGCCGTCGGACCACGCTGCCGGACTAGCCACCCGCCGCCGGAGTAGGCACCCACCGCCACCGGAGTCGGCACCCGACGCCGGATCGGATCTGTTCCCCACATCCGCCCATTCCTCCAAACCGAGCTCCCGCTGGAGCTGGCATCTGTCGTCGCCGCCGGACCAGACCCGTCGGAGCAGGCAGCCGCCGTCACCGGAAATCAAGCCCCCGCACGAGAGCTCGTGTGCGCCGAAGAAGTATGCTGCAAGGGACGTCGCCGGAGATTCAAGAGGCACCGACGAGTCTCCGACGAGAGTCTCAGCCTCCATCTTCGCCTGCTACAAGAGGCCGTGTGTTGCTACCATAATAGCAACGCGGCGCTACACACGATGCTAACGAAGGTGGCGGGCTGCTCAAAACGGTGAGCCGCTCCCTAAAACCTTGTTGGCGTCGCTTGCTACATGCGGCGTGGCTACTTGCTACCGTGGCGCAAGGTCTTGCTACGTCTGTTTTCTGAGTTTGCTACATCTGTTTTCTGAGTTTGCTACATCTGTTTCCTGAGTTTGCTACATCTGTTTTCTGAGTTTGCTACATATAGCAAGGCAACCGGCTCTGCTACATATAGCGTTTGGTGTTGCTACCTGCGGCGAGCGGCGCTGCTACATGGCATTTTTTTACAAGTTTTTGCTCCAGCGATGTCTCCGTGATCGGCTTTGCTACATTAGTATAATTATTTTGCTACATCTGTTTTTACGAGTTTGCTACAATAGCGCAAACTTCTACTGAGGTCTCGTGAGATCTCCGGCGAAATTCTCCGGCGTCTAAGACGGAGTCAGTTTTGCTACATTAGCACAAATATTATGCTACATAGTCTCCGTGAGGTCTCCGGTGAAGTCTCCGAGATCATCTTTTTATTTGTAGCGATGAATGAACCGTTTTCTGCTACAATGTAGCAAAAGGGCAAAATGTATAAAGCGGGACAAATGTAGCAAAAGCGGGATTTTGAATCTAAAAAGAGGACACGTGGTTGGCTGGGGACCCGGGGGATGAAAACCAGAAATCCCCCGGGGGACGCCTAGCACTGGCCATTGCAGATGCTGTATACGTGCACGCCGGCGTGTGCGTGTAGAACCAGCTGAATGTGAGAGAGATGACCATGCAGAGCAATGCTTCCGGTGTTCCTAGTGCTGGAGGCTTTTAAGATAGGATGTGGATAGGGTGTCGCGGCTACTGCCAGGCTACTATAGTTTTTTAAAGCTTGGAGAGAAGAGCCTCTGCTAGCTGTTGTAGAGTTTGCCTACATCAATGGAGGTAGCACCACCATCTGCACCTGTACGGCAAGACTATACCTTGGTAGTTTTCGTAGACTAATCCGCGGCGGCCGTGTTGATTGGGTTGCTGTTGTGGGCCAGTTTTTAGTGGGTTTCAAACCTAGTCGTACTTTAAATAGGCCAGCTTATCAGATATCAGATTCCAAACTTAATACGACTGCATGGTGGCGACGAACGTTTTTTTATAAACGGAACGAACCGGTATAATGGTGTATAGAATTTGGTGGGTTGATTAGGATTTTTGGTTTTTTTTTCGACTTAGGGGTGGCGCGGGGTAATACGTGGTTTTGTGGAAAACCTCGCATGCAAAAAGTGTTGAATCGGAGAAACACGTCTTTTATTATTGCAGACTGAGAGTGCGTGCGTTGCTACGATATATTAGTGTCTTTTTCGTCCACACGTAATGCACATAAAAATTCATATGTATGGAAACACAAAGATATATGATTTATATTGATGGACTCCTTTTCGCTCAAGATGTATTTGGACTATAGACATAAGTGGATGTTTTATATAGACCTCAAGTTGTTTTTCTTTCTTTCACTCAACCTTTAGGCCAATAGGCCATGTGCATCGTACATACGAGGCAACCAATAAAATCTCATCTTAATTCCTATTCTTGCCCTGCAAATTGTTGTAG
Source organism: Avena longiglumis (assembly GCA_030063025.1). Classification (NCBI taxonomy): domain Eukaryota; kingdom Viridiplantae; phylum Streptophyta; class Magnoliopsida; order Poales; family Poaceae; genus Avena; species Avena longiglumis. Next base: position 16,912,912 of record CP125976.1, read on the forward strand.
GGCATTTTTTTTGTGAAACCTGGTTAAGTCAAGGACAAGTTTTGAAAATGTTTAAAGCTCCTTTGAAGTGCGTTGCTACGATATCGATATCATTGTCATTTGTATAACTCGGATCTTTTAAGTAATCTTGTTATTATAACTAAATTTAGCTATGCCATTCCTTTAGGTCACGTAGACTAAGGCCAACACTCATAATAATTTGACTTTCTTAAAATTTATTTGACGGTAGATATCTTAAATTTATATAAAACAAATCTACTTCCTTCGTCCTAAAAAGGATGTCTCAAGTTTATCTAAATTTGAATGTATATATCTAGACACTATTTAGTAGGACGGAGGGAGTAGAATTTAGAAAGGTGAACAGCAACAACTAACCTACAAAATCTGAAAAATCAGCTGACCTTCAAATCTTAAAAAAAGTAATTTCATAGAGAAAAATTCATGCCGCTAGCTCTATAAATAAATCTAGGAATCCAGACCCAACAATTCGTGTTTCCTAAAATCACTCACGATGTGTGAACGTGCTAAATTTGCCGCATGAGAGCATCAATGTCAAATCCTTTCTCAGTCCAGCTTAACCAATGCGCTACATGAGACCCAATAGTATCAAAAGAGGATGAACAATTTGTCATGCATCACCACGTTACTCTGACACTCTTAATCCTCTGATTTTCCTGCCCACCGATTTGGAACACGGCCCAAAATCTATCCTCCTCCCGCTTGTATTATTCTTCTTCTAGGAGAGATTCAAGTGGGTTGATCTTGATCGTTTTCTTAAGGCCGCGATGAATTGATGGATCACGGGTCTAGAAAACTTTTGCCACATGCTTGCGGGGTTCACGGAGATGAAATCGTACGAACCCCACATCCGCACCAGTTCGTAGCATGGGTCATCTCCACGAGATGATAGGAGGGAGTGGGACCAAGGGAGTGGTCGGCACTTGTCATCCCGCTCACCGGCCGCAAGCGGATGTCTCGCCTCCTTCCCTCCCATCTTTCTCGCTGGCCAGCGCCGCTGTAGCCTTGCCATGCTCCACCACCCGTAAGATGCTCGCCCGTTTGCCTACGCTTCTTCGGCTCCGCTTGCTCCGCCTATACAGCGGCAGATCTTAGACAGTTCGGCCGCCCGCCGCTCCAGCCTCCTCTCCCGCTACTGCAAGCCACCGCGAGCCACCGGTGGCCGCTCCGGCGTCGACGGAGGAGGGGAAGGTCAAAGAGGTACTCTATGAGACACCGGGCAGGCAAGCACCATGATGACGGAGGATTCTAAGACTGTCCGGACATGTGAGCAGGCTAAATTGCCGATCTCGCCAGGTACTTGTTGTTGACCTTGGCCACCGAGACGTTTGAGGCGGCGGACGTCAGTCGCGACCAGGTCAGTGTGTAGACTGGATCGGCCATCGGAAAAGTCGTCAAGGATGAGCCCGGTGTCCGGCCAGCTGCCTATGGCGTTTTGTCCTCCTCTCCTCCGTCGTGTCTCATTGGGCCCGTGAGTCCGGTGGCGTGCCGGCATCCTTCCAGCGGAAGGCGCATCATCGATTCATCGCGGAATCAAAGCCATGTAGAGAAGATCGTACGTATATATATGGATCAATCATACGGGATCTTATTTGGAATCGTGCATTGAGCTGACTCTTTTCCTTTTCCCCTTCGGTTTTGTGGTCTTCTTTGTTTCTTACCTCTGGAAGGAAAGCGATGTACACACGGACGCGTGATGCTAGGACTCGAAAACTACCAGATTTAATACTGTATGACGGACGACGTACGAAACTTTCTAGGGAGACGAAAACCACCACTGCTTAAATTATATAGTAGAGATAGATATAGATAGTATAGATATAGACTAGCTGAACTCCAAAAATAACCCATTGTTAAAAAGTTCTCCAAAAAATAAATCTATTTCAAAATTTAACCCATTTTCATAGCGCTTGCACACGATACACTACTCTCTGCAGTGTAGTGCCGTTTTGGGAGATGCTACCCTGACCAGCGTGGCACGACCTAGGGGACGGTTATGTAGCACCATGAAGAAACACGCTACACCATGTAGCATAGCGTCGTCCTGAGCGACGCTACCATCCTGCTAGGATTACGTTCTTAGCGCGGTGAGCCGCCCATCCCGCAACTCCTGACTCATTTTTCTTCATCCGCTTGACCCCGAACCTCCATGTTCCTCCCACTCTCTCCTCCCAACTCACTCAAATCCCTCCATTTTGGTTCCATTTGTTTGTGGATTTCGACTGCCCTAAGTGCATAGAGGTAGCCTCCCCCATCTCCCTTGGTTTTTTCCGGTTCAAAACTTGTAATTTGGTGGCATTTTGGCTAAATCTTAGAATTCACATTTGACCAAAAATGCATGGTTTATTTTTGTTCTACTGGCCAATGGTGTCTATGCGACATTATGCTTATGATTTGTAGGTTAGGGTCGGGTTTTTTGTTAGATTTAGTTAGCCCTAGATCTAGTTAGGGTAAGGATAAGTTTCTTGGATTTTGTGTTAAGCTTGGGATGCCTTGTTAGATCTTGTTATTGTAATTTTCAAATGCATATCTTAGTGAATATATTTATCATTGATGCATCATGTGGACAAGGAAGTCTTTTAGAAAGGAATGTCCTAGATGGCCCGGAGGAGGTTGTGATTGTGTTTAATACTAGTCCTAGCTATGTTGAGGTTGTGGAAAAGGTGAGGATTGGCAAGTCTGGCCTGTTAGACTCCACTCTTAATTCTGTTCCTGACTGTGTGGAGGCATATCGTGTGATATCCATGATAGTAATGTTGGTGATGTGGAGGCATATTGTGTGCAAGAGTACAAGTTCCATATGCTTCGGCAATTGGATGAATCATGTGCGCCATGATATGCAAGACCAAATGGTCATATACTCTAGGTTTTACGAGCATATACTAGGGTGATCCAGGAAACGATCGCTTGACAACAGTGAAAAATATACTCAAGTACTTGCGAAGAATTAAGAATATGTTTCTCATTTTGGCTAGAAATCTAGGATTTACAACGGTGCAACTGTTTGATTATTTGGCCGTGCATTATGGGCTTTCGAGCAATGCATAAGGGAATTTCAACATTGTAGGCCGGTGATCTCCATTGATGGCACGTTCTTGACCTACCAGTTCAAGGGCACCTAATTGGTTGCAATAGCCAATGATGGCAATAACCGGTTTTTCCTTTGGCTTTTGCTTTGGTCATGGCGGAGAATAACGATAATCGAGAGTGATTTATGCGTCTAGCGAGAACAAAGGTTGTTCCGCCTAAAAGAGAAGTTTGTGTCATTTCTGAACTCCACCAAGGCATTCAAAATGTGGTAGAGATTGACATTCTAGGGCATGCTCCTTTTGCAGCACTGTGGTGCGTGTGACATTTTGTGTCGAACTTCTACAGAGCATGTGGGAAGAAGGACTTGCCCGATGATCTAAAAGAGTGTTCTATCGCTTTCACCGAGCGGCATTTGACGACATTGTACGACAAATTGATTAGTCTTATAAACTTTATGCCGACACATTACGATTTCCTGAGTAGGCACTTTTTCCCTTGAGGATGAAGTGGGTTTGAGCTTTCGATGATGGCGGAAGGAAGTACGGTCACATGACAAGCAACATGGCATAATGCTTCAACAATGTGCTTAAGGGTGTCTGTGCATTGCCTGTAAAATCAATAATTCAATATACATTCAACAAGTTGAATGGGTATTCTTTGCATTACGTTGATGAAACTGATAAGAAGATTGCAAGACATACAAGCGAGGAAAGAATTACATGTATCCACCGACAGTCAAGGAAGGCGGACTCCCAAACAGCTATGTTCTGGTAACAAAAATTGGATTTACCAAGTCCATGAGCCAGGAGGCACCAGGAATGATGGTGTCCAACGCGAAGGCCGGACGTTCTAGGTCTCTATAAGAAAATGTGAGTGTTCATGAACCAATTTTTTTTTGCATACAATAAAATGGCACCACGAATGCCGTACTAATTAAGCAAGAGGAACATATATGAACCACTACAAGTTACATATAATTACATCATATACTTATACCACTACTACACTGTCTCCTTCTCATTGGCAATTTCATCACTAACTTTACCGTCATGATCATCATCATCATCACACCAAAAACATATTTACATAATATTCTCCCCATCCCACCTGAATACCGTACCCGTTTCATGTGGCAGACAGTGGCACGATGACTGAACGCCACCAATTCTTGTCCCGAAACCCAGCGAGACGGATTTCTTCATCCTTCACTCACTGGCCCATCATCGTCAACCTGCTGTGAACTACACAACTGACAACGGATTACTACTAGCTTCTGCAGCATTTTAGTTTTGCTCCATCCATCACTACGTCTAGCTTATCGCCGACTCGCGCGGGCGCGTCGCCCAGAGCGAGCTGAGCGCGCGGAGGCGCTGGAAGTAGTCCCCCAGCGCGAGGAGGCCCCTCGCCGCCTGCCGCGTGGTGAGGATCTTGTGCATGTTCTGCAGCGTCTCCAGCCTGAGATGGTCCGCCTGCACCATGAATGTTCAGGCCATGGAGCGATCAATGGCGATTGCTGATTGGGTCTTGTGATCGAGGGATGGATTACCTGCTGCACGAAGCCGACGAGTCCCTTGAGCTTCTCCACGGCGCTGGTGGACCCCATGTTGTAGGCGTCGGGCAGGACGAAGGGGTCGGCGGTGCTCATGAGGGCCTCCGACAGCGTCTGCTGCAGCTTCTCCATGCCCTGCGACAGCGCGTCCTCCGCCTGCGCCGACGACTGCCGCAGACTGTACACCGCCACCATCTGCTGGTCCGTCAGCGGCTGCAGCTGCGGGCTCAGGATCTGCCACCAAGAATTCAGTATCACAACCTGCTCTGTATATTCCGATCACTGAACCTGTAGTACGCGTGGTTCAGAGAGGTTGATATTGAGTGTGGATATGATATACGTTGAGGACTTCGGATGGCCGGAAGCCGCCGATCCAGAGGAAGAAGCGCTCGGCGGGGGAGCGCCAGAGGCCGGACATGACGCAGAAGACGTCGGCGCAGGCGGCGGCGCTCTTGATCCGGAAGAGGTGGTCGTAGTTGGCCAGCCCGGTCTCCACCAGCATCCGCAGCTCCAGCTCGGACGTGGCCTGGTTCTGCAGCGCGCCGCGCAGCTCGGTGGTGTGCCGCTTCTGCTCGTCCACCCAGTGCCCGTAGTCGATCTCGAACGCCGCCACGCCGGGGTCCATGGGCGCCCCCGCGAACCCGCCGTGCAGCCCGCCCGGACTCGCGTACAGGCCGTTCTGCATCGGGTCGGAGTCGGAGCAACGGTGTAGTCGATCAGTATACGCAGCTATGAAATTACTAGTAGAGTAGCAGATTGTTGTGCTGTTTAAGTACCTGCTGCCTGGCACGTTGAAGCTCTTGCTCTAGCTGGGCCAGCTTTATCCGGCTCGTCTCTAGCTGCTGGATGTACGCCTGCATACGGAACACCAACAATGGCGTCAGACCGTCAGTGATGTGATAAACTATGTTCAGTCAGTCTAGCATACAAAGAACTCGAGGCTAATTGTAGTTTACCGTACCTTTTTTCGGAGACGACTCTTCCGGGCAGCCTCTCTGTTCTGTGCAAGCCTTCGGAGGACCTGAATATGTACAAGGAAATCACCCACAGTTCATAATAAGCAGACTGTTCATTTTCCCTAGCTAGCAAGAATAAATCAAAAATCTCCCGTTGAATTTCAATGCTGAAGCTGATTACGGTACTCTACAGAAGCATGCACTAGATGCTTTACCTTGTCTCTCGGCTTGCTGGCCTCCTGATCAGCGTCCTCCGCCTCCTCCAGTTCATCCATGTGTGGGACGTCTTCCAGCTGCGCAGCAAAACGACATCAAATCACTGAATATATGCAGCGCAAACCAAAACTGCAGAAAAGGAGCAGCTCAACCAGAGCTGCATGGGCGGACGAACGGAGAATTGCTCACCTCAGCGTGATGGTGATCGAACTTTGCGTCCCCCTCCATGATGGTGGAGCCGCTGGTGGCCTGGCCGCCGCTGTCGACCTTGTAGGGCTCGCTGCTCCACATGCCGACCACGGGCTGCTGCTGCTGCGTTGGCGGCGGGTGAGGCTGGTGGTGGCGCGGCTCGAGCTCGTACATCCCCATCCTGAGGGGCGGCGGCGCGTACTGCGCGGACGCCGTGGCCATGTACTCCGGCGGGGACGCGCCTCCGGGGACGGTGCCGCCGCTGCTGGTCCACGACGCCGCCAACCGGGAGAAGAAGCAGCAAAACAGTCGGAACGGGCTATGCGCGTGCGTGCAGAAGAAGAAGAGAGTGGAAAATAGAATCACAGGTGGAACTTGCGTGCGTGCGTACGTACAGAACAGAGTGCAGATTAAGCTACTACTAGTGGAGTAGGTGGCAGGCGCAGAGCCGGATGGGCATGTTCTCCTAGTTAGTTAGTGAGTGAGCGAGTGAGGTGAGCTGCAGAAAAGCGTCGGCCGGTGCGAGAGCTGACAACCTACGCAACAAATGATGGAGGAGGATGCTCGCTTGACCGAGTCGGGTCGCCAGCGGCGGTGGAATCTGGAATCCGGCCGTGGCATGTACCGGCCGAGTACATATTCACTCTGAGAGAGAGAGACGGGACGAATCCAGAATCCGGAGGCGCGTAGCGTGGAAGGAGCCAAGGAGGCGATCGAGTGGCGGCCCTTCCTTCCTTGTTTCTTACTATTTTGTTCTGGCTTTTGGCGTTTGCAAAGGCTCGTGTCGTGGTGGGGCCGGGTGACTTTTGTTTGCTTCCCTACCTCTTGGGCTCCTGTGCCCCCACGACAAGAGCGGCTCCAACTTGACAGTAGAGTCTGCGTACGTCCAGATAGCGGCGGTGTCGACGGCGACGGCGACGGCGACGGCGACGGCGACGGCGATCGGCTCCTCCATCACCGGTGACCTCACGCAGCAGAAAGCATAATGCTCCTACTAGTTTTACTTACAGAGAGCCAGAGATTAAAGGCCTCCGAGCCCTGCTCGCGACGTTCTTTCATGCTCATGATCGATGGCAAACAACGGTACCATGATCAATCACCTAGAGCCGAGGCGTGCACGCGCGCACGATGGATCTTTACACACTGCGCAGCGCACGCACGGGCGGCATCGCACGCACGGCCAGAGCAGGAGCTCCACAGGTAGTGGAGGATTTTGCTACTCCTACTACTGCAGTACTGCTACGTGCCGGCCATGCCTCGTCACGTCCTCCATCCAATTATTGGCGCGCGCGGCCACTTCAACTTTTCTTTGCAGCAAAAGCGCGCCAAGTTAGGCCTGTCGGTCTATCCAGGCCATCCAACGCACGCCGATAAACGCAGAGCATTCGCCGCCTGCTGCTGTGGCTATGGATGGCTCAAAACCCCCCACCAGGGGCCACCATACAACGTCCGATTTCAAAATATAATATATTTTAACTTTGTGAATGGAATGTATCTAAATTTTTTTAGTACTATATTAGGTTTACTCAGATTTAGAGAGAATTTATACAATAAAGCAAGTCTAGCTATATAAATCTAAAATATCTTATATATTTTAAAACAGAGAGAGTAGGTACGAAAGAAACCCTCCTACTATCCTAGATTATTTTCCAGAGACATCGGTACATTGATGCGTCCACGTTCACCCAACTTCACCGTCCTTCCTCAGCCCCTCGACGCACGGGCGGGCCTCGGCATTACCATAGGCCTTGCTACGCGGACGTTGACAAGGGAAAACGTTTTCATCGGCTTTGGCTCCTGGGCTCAAGTCTCTCTTAATTTTTTTTTTAAATCATATGTAAAAGTTTAAAAAATCTAAAAAATAATTTTGGGACGTAGCCAATGCTGTATCCTCAAAGCGTTCAAAATCACAACCTGAAATTCTTTATATTTTGAGCTGCACAAAAATTAACAATGTTTGATAAAAAAAACCATGCATACTCATCATATTCAGATGCACACACATTATTCATTTTTGTGTAGCTCATAATACAGAGTATTTGAAATTGATTTTTGCAACATTTGTGGGAGGATGTTTCTTCAGAATATTTTTTGAAACTCAGAAGTATGATTTTTATTAAAAAAAAAAAACAGGATCGTGGGTGCACATGAACACCAAATCTCCACTCAGTCGGTGGTGAACGATGGAGCTCACTTATGGGTGTCAGAGCAAGGGAGCAGTGTCAGCTATAGTGGCCTCTCTCTCTCTCTATACCTTGAAACCTATCTCATCGGTTGGCCATGATCTCTCTTTTCTTTTCTTCTCCCAGTGCATCGGCACGATACGTTTTGCCAAATCAAGCCCCGAGAAAGAATACATTTTGGTCTTCTTCCACTGGGGAGTACATCGTCAACTGTCACCAGGGAACCTGTAGTAGGCTGTAGCCCTCCACCCATGAGACCGAAAAGATCGGCGCTGACAACGTGTCATCCTCAGGAGTCAGGACCGGCTAACCTGTGGGTAGGCTGAAGCAGGAAAAAAAACTTTGCCTAGCAGGGGTTTCTACGGCTGCATGCAGTCAGGTGGAGAACAGAGCAGAGCAGGCATCTCCAATTCTCAGTCTGAAGAATCAGCACAAGGTATCTGCCTAGCCTGATATAGCGCGCACCCGACGCAGCTGTAAATGCAGAGACCGAGATTTTGCCTCCTTTTAGATAGATAGAAAGGAAAACAAAAGAAAGTTAATTCGGTGGTAGGAAACGCTGGAGACATGGAAAGATGATGTGAAAAAGATAAGGAACGCTTGATTGGCTAGTCAGCTGGTGGCGAATGCTGGGCGATTGATTGGTGATGCACACGGCAACTTTCTTCCGAGCAGTGCCGGAGTGGCCGCAGCACCATTGTTGCCCAGATCGAGGGGCCTTGCACTCCATTTTCTTCCGTTGGGGAGTAAACACCTGTAACCCTCCACCCAAAGAGTCGAGATGCAAAAGGTCACAGGTTCTCTGAAGATCCCTCACCGACGAGTCGTGCAAGTTCAGACTTCAGAGTAACCTGTTATGGGGCTTAAGCAGGAAATCTTTGTCCGACACACAACACACGGGTGTGTTTCTACGGCTGTTATGACAGAGAACAAAGCAGGGCATCTCGCCTTTGTACCTCCCGAGAATCGGCACAAGGTATCTTCCCTAGCCTGATATCCATCCTAGAAATGGCGACCCCTTTTTTTCTCCTTTCGAGAGGCTTCCTAAACGGTGAGTGAAGGTGGTGGTTAACGGTGTACACTTTGCTTTGGTTTGTTTTATAGGTTCAGTTCGTCTGACATGACCTTGTTTTGGATGCACCACCGGTCCACTTGGTCCCTCCACTAATTAGACAAACGATCAGTTTACATCATGCGGCGCCACTGGTAGTGATGATGAAATATCTAGTGCAAATTGCGGGTACGATTGGTAGGTACGTGGCTGATGTCAGTTCTTCTTCTCTGGTATCAATGGTATAGATAGGTTTGAGTGGGATTGTAATGACAGAACACTCCAGTTTCTGGCTGATGTCAGTTCTTCTTCTCTGGTATCAATGGTATAGATAGGTTTGAGTGGGATTGTAATGACAGAACACTCCAGTTTCTGAATGAAAGATTTTCAATCAAAAAAGGAAAATATTGCGGGTACGAGTGCGCGCCGTCAAGTCTCCTCTCTGCCTGCCTGCCACCTAGTTCTACCCCAGACAGTGTGCTAATGCAACAGTCGTCGTCGATGATGTTTCTGAACTCGGAAAAGGATCAAATGGAAGAAAATTCAGGGGAATGGGTTAATTACGCACCTGAGCTTGTGGATGTTGAAGTGGTCTTCGAGATATCCAGGGTAGAGCTCCATCATATCATGCTCTGCTTGATCTCCCTCTGAAATACTGCTCACTTTATATCTATCATCAGAAGATGGAGAACAAGAACTCAGTTAAGTACCAAAAGCTAGTATGTGGTTCATTACTAGTACTGAAAGTTATGCGGTTGTCTGGTGCTGCAGGAACATGGCCGGAGGAAGATGTGGTCATTGAAAAATACTCTGAGCAAGAGATACGTTCTTTGAAGAAAAAACATAGAAAGAAATTCGAGGCGCTTTATTCCGATCGACGAGATATCGAGATTCTCACGAAACTTGGTTGGCACAAAAAAAGAGAGATTCTCGCGGATGTATGTATGGTTTAGGAGCGTTATTCCAGACTTATTGGAGGAGCGAATATGGTTTAGTCCTGTACATACCACTGCAGCAATTTGCAGTCCCATTCAGAGTCAGCAGAGCAAGCAAGAAACTAGATAGGGATGACCAAAACTAGACAGCACAGCTATTGGTGTGAAGCTGAAGCTCAGTCTGAGCAGCGAGAGAAAGCATGGCTCTGTTTCAGTCTAGCAAGAACTAGGAGATACACAAGCCATGTGTTTTTCAGGTTGTATTGTGTTGTTTTTTTCCTTGTCATTCAGATAGTAACTCCTACATAAACCTATTCTACAAAAATAACAAACCAGGAGAAGAATTGTGCTCGATCTTGACTATGAAAAGATGCATACTCGAGGAGCAAACAAAATCAACGAAATCAAAGAAAGTTGAGAAGATTAGTACCCGGTAGCGGCGGGCTTTTCGTCGACAGAGGATGATGGCCTCCAAAACTGCAAGCTACGCAGCCAAGAACTCGAAGGCGAATCACGAGAGAACTCCAGTGGTGTGCTGTAGCTGAGCTTCCAGAGGCAGAGGGCACCAAGTTGGGCAGATGAAGCGATGCAGCGTTATATAAAGAGCCGGCTGTCTTCCCTTGAAAAGGAGTAGCTAGCCAAAGTATAAAGAGGCTCCAGTATCTAATATTATCACCTGGGCCTCATGCTTAGGAAGTTAGGATGCACTACTACTACTAATTATTCTTTCCGTAAACAAGTTGGGCACTTACATAGACGCACACATCATCACCTAACCTAACCAGGGAGAGAGAGAGAGAGCCACGAAAGTGTGCACATGATTCTGACAGAGGAGAAAGTCACAAAGATGGTAACTTTCAGGTGTAAAAGAAGTAGGTAGCTTTTAAGGATGCGGTTCAGGCGCCCAAACTAAAACACTTGGTTACTCGGATAGATCGACACATTATCAGCTCAATAATTCCAGGTAAATTATGGGACTGAAACTGCCATTGGAAAGGCATGGCATTAAGCGGCGTCCAAGTAAATTATACTTACCACCAAGTATAAAGATGGTTAAAAACTACACCGCATCCACTGTCATTACTGATTAGGCAGAAAGTTGCGCGCAACAAGACTCAGCAGTCAAGGCAAAATTTACTCATAGATAGAGTGCTAGTTACAGTGCTGAAGGGACTTGCTTTGGCACAAGAACTCTCAAAGGTTAAACCCCCTTACAAATGACATTGGTTGGATTGTTACCTACACTGTCACTACTGGTTGGACTGTTACCTGCAGCCCACAGGTACCATGACAGTGCTAGTTGCAGTCTGACAGCACTAAGGTCGCACATAAGTGTAAACTGAACCTCTGCCAGTAATTCGATTCCAATGGAAGTAGTTTGTCCTTTGGGTGGGGTGGTTGCTGATTAAGGCTAGGAGGATTTAAGTAATACTACTCAGCTTGTGTAGGAACTGTGATGGCCCTATAATTGGGTTTATGTTAGATTCCATGATGCAATCGAGGGACATCATCACCCTCTTGGGAGGCTAAGGTGCATGGTGGAACTTGCCATTTCTGGGGCATCCTGCTCACCAAACCCCCTAAACCTTCTCGAAAAGAAGCCTGGTAGGTTGCTACATGTCATCGTTCCTAGATGCTCATTTGCCGGTGTTATCGACATCTTTTCTTCAATCATTTGCCTTAACGAGAGTTCGTTCTCAAGAAGAACACGTCACAGTGATTAGTCTTGAGCTTTCTTGATCCTCTGCATAATTGGGCGGGCAGCCAGCCATGCCTATCAGATCAACACGAGTGAAGTAGTACCATAAAGCTCATCTGAATCAAATTACACATCCCTTGAAAATATAATGCCAAACTGCACCCGGTTTTCGCATATCTGGTCCAAATTTTCAATGATTGCCCATATTTTATCTTTCCCTAAAGCAGGAACGGACTATACTGCACAAACACTAACTAAACTCTGAATTAATTAAGGAAACAGAGACGCAGAAGGATCATGTAGAGGCGTAAACAAAAACTGTTAATCCTGGTGGGGGCGGGCATGCACCCAGACCCAGCTCCTCCTTCCTTTGGCGAATTGCGTAATAGGAGGAGGAGGCTGGTGCGTGACGACGAAGAATTCCCCTTTGCCAAAGGCGCCAAAAGAAGGGGAACCTTTCAGACGGCCAACCTAAAGATAAGATAAAAGCACTAGCTAGCAAGGATTGATTGATCGACGATTAGCTAGTGGTGGTGTGTAATTAAGCCCCGACGATGCTGATGCGGTCTTCCTCGCTGGGCACATATATGGAGCTAAACTAATTCACAGAGAATTTTAGCTTAATGGAAACCGCGGAGGGGGGTCCCTCGCTGATGGCAGCCATTAGTATTTTTCTGAAGCTGTTCGTGGAGGCATATCGCTGTCGCTGCATTATTTTTTGGTTGCGTTTTTCGTCTATATGGACGGACGATTCCTTCGTGGCCTCGCCTCCCCTTTTGGCCTCGATCGGTTTTGCGCCCTTCTTTCCGGTCTCCCCTGCCTTTTGATCCCCCGCTTTTCGATGTTCATCATGTTTCTGTACGATTACAGGGGGATGAGGATGCAGTGCAGGAAGGAAGGACTGTAGATTGATCGGAATAACAAATTAGTTGCCTCATGGATAGCAACCGTGGGTTCACTCATCGGCAGCCAGTAACGGAGCAACGGTGGTTCAAAGGGTCCTGCCTACCTTTTATTAGAGCAAATATCACAACCATAAGTTAAAATTTGCTTTGGATCTTATGGTGAGGGGAATCTGGTGTTTGGTCTGATCACGAAAAATTGTGAACGTTGGATAATGCAGAATTGGATAGTCCCTTCTCTGAGTAAGAAGTTAAAAATGCTTAGGATCTTATGGTTGAAAACAAGATTCCTGGCCGATAGAATTCATGTTGAGTTCTGATGGAATTCATGTCGAGTTCTCTCAGATTTGTTGGCCATTATAAAAATTAATGTGATGTCCTTATTTTTTGATTTACATGATTTTTTTCCTAAATGCGGGAGAATCACTCTGGCCTCCGCATCCAAGAGATGCAAACAACATTTTTATTAGATTATTCACAACACCTATAAGAGAAATTACAAAGATCATACCGAAGCCACCAAACTAGCGACAACTCGCTGCTCCCACAATACCGATGAAGGGGATGTCCATGAACAGGGCTAACACCCTAACATCACACCAACGCGCCTCATCTAAAAACGAAGGCCTCGACATGTCGCCCAACGACGAGCAAGCGTCACAAGCGGTCCGACACTACAGAAGTCCTTGTCGCTGCTGTCTTCCGCATACACATCTTCAGGAGAAACTAATGCAATGACCTTGTGAGGTCCGCCGTCAACGCCACCATGACGCCAAACAACTCCACCACCCACACGTGCGGACGACATCGAGACCCCTCGGCACCATGCCGCCGAGTCCCGCCATACAACGCAGCTTGAAACCACCGGGAGATCCGTCATGCGTAGCACCTACCGAACCAAGCATGGCTGAGCATAACACCTGGCGGGTAAGCATGACTTGACCTCTCCACCGTAGTCTCCATGCAAGACGAAGCCGCTCCACCTCTTGCCACAACCATCCGGCAATTACTCCAAATATGATGCCTCCAAGAGGGAGAGCTGTAGGGTTTCGTAGCATGGAAAACAAAAAAATTCTACCGCATACAAACAAACAAGCCAAGATCTATCTACTAGATTGTAGCAACGAGTCGATGGAATAACTCACCCTCGAAGATTCCAAAGTGTTTAACGAGAGCGGATTCTCGTGGGTGATGTAGTCGTACTCTTCCGATCTCAAGATCGCGTGAGCGATCCTTCTGCCAAGCGTTCGGCGCTCCCGCAATCGGTCACACGTTCGGTACTCGACGAAGACCTTCCTCTCCTTGTTCCAAAGGCGGAGGTTGTAGCACTCTCCGCAATTCGACAACGACGTGGTACCGGAAGTAGAGGAGATCTCGAGGGCTTCGCCTTAAGCCGGGCGAGTATGGTGGGCTGAGGAAATCCTCGACGATCTAGGGTTTAGAAACGCCGAGGAAGAGGTGCTAGAGCCGGCGACTAGGGCTTGGTGGTGCCCAAGTCGTGGCAAGGAGATCCTAGGCGTGGCTAGGGTTAGGGTTTCAGGCAAGGACTTGTGTGTCTCTAGGAGGAGCCCCGCCTCCTTATATAGGTGGAGGGCCGGTGTCCAAGGGAGGAGTCCCTCCCCAACTCGGCTTGGGTGGTGCGCCGCCGGTTGGAGGAGGGAAACCCTCCCCCAACTCGGTTTCCCACTCCTCCTCCTCTTTCCAAAACTTGCCGTTTGACTTTCAAACTAGCCGTTTGACTTTTCAAACTAGGATTTGAATAAACCCTTTATTTTGAACAGCGATGACACCGAGTACATGATGCAATCATATAAAATTGATATAACACGTTCATGTACCCTTCCCCCCAGAGTGCCGGACATTCCGGAACCTTCTAGAACATTCCCGATGAAAACACCGGAACCATTCTCCATCTCCGAAACAGGACTTTCCTTATATGAATCTTATTCTCCGGACCATTCCGGATCTCCTCGTGATATCCCGAATCCCATTCGAGACTCCGAACAACATTCGGTCTCTTTCTCATCATTCCATAACTACTCAAACAACGTCGAATCCTTAAGTGTGTCTCCCTACGGTTCGTGAATTATGCGGACATGATCGAGACACTTCTCCGAACAATAACCAATAGAGGAATCTGGAAATTCATATGGCTCCCACATATTTCTACGATTACTTTGCGATCGAATGAACCACTTACATACGATATCGATTTCCCTTTGTCTCACGATAGTTTACTTATCCGAGGTTATGATTGTCGGTATCTCTGCATACCTAGTTCAACCTCGTTACCGATAAGTACTCTTTTCTTGTTCCCGTGATATGTGATCCCTTGTGAGCCAGTCACATGCTTGCAAGCTAATTGGATGACATTTCACCGAGAGGGCCCAGAGTATATTTATCCGTCATATGGATGGTCAAATCCCACTCTTGATCCATGTGTTTCAACCAATACTTTCCGAATACTCAATGCCACCTTTATAGCCACCCAGTTACGGTGTGGTGTTTGATGTCATCAAAGCATCCATCCGGTAAAGGTGATATGCATGATCTCATGGTCGAAGGAATTAGATTACTATGTATCAGAAAGCATATAGCAATTGAACTATTAAAATGAATTGATCTTTATGCTATGCTTATCTATAGGAGTATGTCCACCATATCATTCTCCCAACGATATGATCTTGTTGTCGATAACATCTCAATGTCTATGATAGGGAAACCACAATCATTTATCAACCAACAAGCTAGTGATGTATAGAGGATTATACTAGGGACTTCAATTTAAGTTTACAAATCACACAAGTATTAATGTTTCCTTGTTAATACTATTATAGCATGAATGTAAACATTTATCATAAACACAAAGATATAATAATAACTACATTTATTATTGCCTCTAGGGCATATCTCCAACAGTCTCCCACTTGCACTAGAGTCGTCTAATCTAGATTACATGGTAATATACCGAACACCTATGGCAGTTTGGTGCTGGTCATGTTTTGCCCTCGGGAGAGGTTTAGTCAACGGATCCGCCACATTCAGATCTGTGTGTACTTTGCAAATCTTTATATCCCCATCTTGGATATGTTCTCGAATAGCATGAAAACGTAGCTTGATATTCTTCAGCTTCTTGTGTGACCTTGGTTCTTGCGCATTGGCTATGGCGCCCATGTTATCACAGTAGATAGACATTGGGTCCAGTGCACTAGGAACCACACCTAGCTCTGTAATGAACTCTTTCATCCATATCGCTTCTTGTGAAGCCTCAAAGACCATGTATTCCGATTCGGTTGAAGATCTCGCCACAACGCTTTGCTTTGCACTCCTCCATAATCGCTTGCACCATTCAAAATAAATATGTATCCAGTTGTGATTTAGAATCATCCGGATCGGTGTTCCAACTAGCATCGGTGTAACCATTAACAACGAAATGTTCATCACCTCCATAAGAAAGAACCATATTCTTAGTTCTTCTCAAGTACTTAAGGATGTTTTTGATCATGTCCAATGATCCACTCTGGATCACTTTGATATCTGCTAGTTAAACTAACAACATATGCAATGTCGGGTCTAGTACATAGCATGGCATACATTAGAGATCCTATGGTGAGGCATGGGAGTCTTACTCATCCTTTCTCTATCTTACGCGATGTCGGACTTTGAGTTTTACTCAAGGTCGTATTGAGCAACATGGGCAAGAACCCTTTCTTGCTATCTTCCATTCCAAACCTCTTTAGAACTTTGTCCAAATATGTACTTTGTGACAATGATATTTGGCGTTCGATCTATCTCTATAAATCTTGATGCCTAATATATAAGCTGCTTCGCCAAGATCCTTCATTGAAAACTATTATTCAAATGTTCCTTGACACTATTAAGAAGGTCTACATCATTCCCAATCAACAATATGTCATCTACATATAGTATTAAGAATGCTCTGAGCTCCACTCACTTTCTTGTAAATACAAGCTTCTCCATAAGTTTGTATAAAACCAAAACTTTTGATCACCTTATCAAAATGTTGATTCCAACTTCGGGATGCTTGCTTCAATCCATAGATGGACCTTTAAAGTTTGCATACCTTGTTAGCATCTTTAGGATCGACAAAACCTTTGGGTTGCATCATATACAACTCTTCATCAATGTCTCCATTGAGGAATGCTGTTTTGACATCCATCTGCCATATCATAATATGCAGCGATTGCTAACATAATCCTCATAGACTTTAGATTCGCTACTGGTGAGAAAGTCTCATCGTAGTCAACTCCTTGAATTTGTCGAAACCCTTTTGCGACAAGTCGAGCTTTATAGACAGTAACATTACCATCAGCATCTGTTTTATTCTTGAAAATACATTTGTTCTCGACAGCCTTCCGGCCATCTGGTAAGTCCACCAAAGTCCACACTTGGTTTTCGTACATGGATCCAATCTCGGATTTCATGGCTTCTTGCCATTTATTGGAATCTGGGCTCATCATCGCTTCCTCATATGTCTCAAGGTCATCGGTGTTGTCCACCAACATGACACTCATAACGGGATCATACCAATCTGGAGTGGTACGATTTCTCGTTGACCTACGAGGCTCTGTAGCAACTTCAACCGAAGTTTCATGATCATCATCATTAGCTTCCTCTCTTATTGGTGCAGGCACCACAGGAACTTCTTCCGGTGCTGCGCTACTCGCAATTTCGAGAGAAGGTTCGACAACCTCGTCGAGTTCTACTTTCCTTCCAGTCACTTCTTTCGAGAGAAATTCCTTCTCTAGAAAGGATCCATTCTTGGCAACGAAGATTTTTCCTTCGGATCTATGATAGAAGGTATACCCAATAGTTTCCTTCGGGTATCCTATGAAGACGCATTTTTCCGCTTTGGGTTCAAGCTTGTCCGGCTGTAACTTCTTTACATAGGCTTCGCATCCCCAAACTTTAAGGAACGACAATCTAGGTTTCTAATGCATAACCCCAAAATGATAGCGGTAAATCTGTAAGTGACATCATAAAACGAACCATATCTAAGAGAGTTCGATTACGACGTTCGGACACACCATTATCTTTGTGTTTTCCGGTGTCAATGTGAAAGTATTCCGCATTTCTTCAAATGCTCGCCAAACTCGTAACTTAGATATTCACCTCCACGATCAGAACGTAGAAATTTAATCTTCTTGTTACGTTGATTCTCTACCTCACTTTGAAATTCCTTAAACTTCTCGAAAGTTTCGGACTTATGTTTCATGAAATAGATATACCCATATCTACTCAAGTCATCCGTGAAGGTAAGAACATAACGATAACCACCGCATGATGCTACACTCATTGGACCACACACATCGGTATGTATGATTTCCAATAAGTCCATAGCTCGCTCCATCATACCAGAAAATGGAGTCTTAGTCATTTTACCCATCAGACATGCTTCGCATCTATCAAGTGATTCAAGAAGTCCATCGGAATGGAGTTTCTTCATACGCTTCACTCCAATGTGACCAAGGCAGCGATGCCACATATAGGTCGAGTTATCGCTCGATTTCAAACGTTTAGCCTCAATGTTATTATTATGTGTATTTCCACTATCGAGATTCAATAAGAATAGACCATCTATCAAAGGTGCATGTGCATAAAACATATTACTCATATAAATCGAACAACCATTATTCTTGGACTTAAACAAGTAACCGTCTCGCAATAAACAAGATCCCGATATAATGTTCATGCTCAAAGCAGGCACCAAATAACAATTATTTAAGTATAAAACTAATTCCGATGGTAGATGAAGGGGTAGCGTGCCGACCGCGATCACATCAACCTTTGATCCGTTTCCCACGCGCATCGTCACCTCGTTCTTCGCTAGCTTCCGTTTATTCTGCAGCACCTGTTTCGAGTTACAAATATGAGCAACCGAACCAAAGATTCAAATACCTGTGCACTACTACGAGTACTAGTGAGATACACATCAATAACATGTATATCGGATATACCTTTCTTCTTGATGTTGCCGTTCTTCAAATCCGCCAAGTACTTTGGGCAATTCCGCTTCGGACCTTCTCCCTTGCGTAAAGCACTCGATTATGGCTTAGGTCCAGCCTTGGTCTTCTTCGTCGGCGTGGTAACTTTCTTACCACCCTTCTTGAAGTGTCCCTTCTGCTTAGACTTGCCTTTCTTGAATTTGGTGGTCTTATTGACTAACAACACTTGGTGCTCTTTCTTGATCTCCACTTCTGCAGATTTCAACATGGCAAAGAGTTCTGGCAACGTCTTGTTCATGTTTTGCATGTTGTAGTTCATCACAAAGTTCTTGTAACTTGGTGGTAATGATTGGAGGACACGGTAAATCCCCAAAGCATTAGGAATCACAATACCCAAGCTTTGAAGTTTGTTTGCGTGCCCAGACATCTTAAGCACATGCTCACTGACGGAGCTGCCCTCTTCCATCTTGCAGTTAAAGAACTTTTCATAAGCCTCATAGCTTTCAATTGCCGCATGAGTCTCAAAGATCAATTTGAGATCCTCAACAATATCATATGGGTCTGAATTCTCAAACCTTTTAAGCTCGATTCTAAACCATACAAGATAGCACCTTTGAACTGTGGAGTCTTGAGTCTTCGAGTGAGGTAAACGTTTTTACTTCATCGGCAAGATCACTGCATGTGGGTCACCATGTGCATCCAAAGACATAGGTCAAATTACCGTGTGAGGACAATCCTCAAATTGCGGAACCAATCCGCGAAGTTGCTTCCATTGTTTTTCAACTTTTCTTTCTCTAGGAACGCATTAAAATTGATGGTAGGGGCTGCCATTGATCTACAACATATTTGCAATAGTTTAGACTAAGTTTATGACAAATTGAGTTCATATTAATAATAAAATTAATCTAGGTGAACTCCCACTCAAAACAATATCCTTCACATTGTTTTAGTGATCACACGAACCAAATCCACTACATCAACACCGATCATCACGAGAGTTGATATAGTTTCAATGGCGAACAATCGACATGTTCATCATATCTACTATATGATTCATGCTTTACCTTTCGGTGATCCGTGTTCCGAGACCATGTCTGTACATGCTAGGCTCGTCAAGATCAAACCTTAGTTTCCGCATGAGCAAATCTGGCTTGCTCACGTTGTATACACTTGCGGAATCTAACACACCCGATCATCACGTGGTGCTTCGAAACAACAAGCTTTAGCAACGGTGCTAACTGAGGGTGAACACTTTATGACTTGAAATTCATGTGCATGAGGGATCATCTTATAATGCTACCGTCGTCTACTAAGCAATACAAGATGCATAAAGGATTAACATCACATGCAATTCATAATATGTGATATGATATGGCCTTTCTTCATTGTGCTTCCGATCTCCATCTTCTAGCACGAACATGATCTCCATCATCACCGACATTGCATCAAGGTCAATGACGCTTCTCCATGGTTGTAGATCCACGGCTTCAACTATTACAACTACTTTGAATAGACACGCGGGTCTTAACATAAATTAAAGACAACCATATGGCTCCTGCCGGTTGCCAACTTACAATAAGGAACATTGCATACATCAAATATAATCACAATCATGCCATATCACATCACAGCACACCCCTGCAAAACAAAGTTAGACGCCTCTACTTTCTTTGCATGTTTTACGTGGTTTGGGGCTTTCAATAAGTGTCGTTCTAACTTACGAACATGAACCACAACATTGATACTAGTATTGTTAATCACCCGTTGTAAATTGGA
The DNA here is from genome assembly GCA_030063025.1 of Avena longiglumis. Classification (NCBI taxonomy): domain Eukaryota; kingdom Viridiplantae; phylum Streptophyta; class Magnoliopsida; order Poales; family Poaceae; genus Avena; species Avena longiglumis. The sequence goes on from CP125976.1 coordinate 16,933,382, forward strand.
TCTTAACTATGCTAGGAGAAACAGGCACCCGCAAAGCCACTTATGCAATACAAGTTGCATGTCAAGCATGGAGCAAGTCTCATGAAAGATGTCATGTAAGGTTAGCCCGGGACGCTTCATCCCAACATACCGCAAGATGCAAAGTACACAAGAAGCAATCGACAACAAAAGCATCAACGATCACAATGACCATTGTGTTCTACTCAAATGCACCTACATATAGACACGGCTCGATACCACTTGTAGGGTTTCAGTAGCATGGAAAACAAAAAATTCTACCGCATACAAACAAACAAGCCAAGATCTATCTACTAGATTGTAGCAACGAGTCGATGGAATAACTCACCTCAAGATTCCAAAGTGTTTAACGAGAGCGGATTCACGTGGGTGATGTAGTCGATTCTTCCGATCTCAAGATCGCAGACGATCCTTCCAAGGCTGCGTTCAAGAGCGCTCCCGCATCGGTCACATGTTCTAGACTCGACGAAGACCTTCCTCTCCCTTGTTCCAAAGGCAATGGAGGTTGTATCACTCTCGCAATTCGGCAAAGACAACGGCGGTACCAAGTAGAGGGAGATCTCAGGCTTCCCTAAGCCGGAGCGAGTATGGTGGGCTATGAGAAATCCTCACGATCTAGGGTTTAGACACGCCGAGGAAGAGGTGCTAGAGCCGACTAGGGCTTGGTGGTGCCCAAGTGGCGGCAAGGATATCCCTAGGCGGCGGCTTGGAGGCCGGCGGCTAGGGTTAGGGTTTTCGGGCAAGGACTTGTGTCTCTAGGAGGAGCCCCGCCTCCTTATATAGGTGGAGGGCCGGCTGGCTGAGGGAGGGAGTCCCTCCCCAACTCGGCTTGGTGAAAGGCCACGGTTGGAGGAGGGAAACCTCCCAACTCGGTTTCCTCCTCCTCCTCTTTCCAAAACTTGCCGTTTGACTTTCAAACTAGCCGTTTGACTTTTCAAACTAGGATTTGAATAAACCCTTTATTTTGAACAGCGATGACACCGAGTACATGATGCAATCATATCAAATTGATATAACACATTCATGTACCCTTCCCCCCGGAGTGCCGGACATTCCAGAACCTTCTAGAACATTCCCGATGAAAACACCGGAACCATTCTCCATCTCCGAAACAGGACTTTCCTTATATGAATCTTATTCTCCGGACCATTCCGGATCTCCTCGTGATATCCCGAATCCCATTCGAGACTCCAAACAACATTCAGTCTCTTTCTCATCATTCCATAACTACTCAAACAACGTCGAATCCTTATGTGTCTCCTTCGGTTTGTGAATTATGCGACATGATCGAGACACTTCTCGAACAATAACCAATAGAGGAATCTGGAAATTCATATGGCTCCCACATATTTCTACGATTACTTTGATCGAATGAACCACTTACATACGATATCAATTTCCTTTGTCTCACGATAGTTTACTTATCCGAGGTTATGATCGCTTGCTCTCGCATACCTAGTTCAACCTCGTTATCGATAAGTACTCTTTTCTCGCTCCGTGATATGTGATCCCTTGTGAGCCAGCCATGCTTGCAAGCTAATTGGATGACATTTCACCGAGAGGTCCCAGAGTATATCTATCCGTCATATGGATGGACAAATCACACTCTTGATCCATGTGTTTCAACCAATACTTTCCAATACTCAATGCCACCTTTATAGCCACCCGATTCACGGTGGTGTTTGATGTCATCAAAGCATCCATCCGGTAAAGGTGATATGCATGATCTCATGGTCGAAGGAATTAGATTACTATGTATCAGAAAGCATATAGCAATTGAACTATTAAAATGACTTGATCTTTATGCTATGCTTATCTATAGGAGTATGTCCACCATATCATTCTCCTAACGATATGATCTTGTTGTCGATAACATCTCAATGTCTATGATAGGGAAACCACAATCATTTATCAACCAACAAGCTAGTGATGTATAGAGGCTTATACTAGGGACTTCAATTTAAGTTTACAAATCACACAAGTATTAGTGTTTCCTTGTTAATACTATTATAGCATGAATGTAAACATTTATCATAAACACAAAGATATAATAATAACTACATTTATTATTGCCTCTAGGGCATATCTCCAACAAGAGCGAGGCTCAAGGCGCCACCATCGTTCGATCTAGGAACTGGGTCTAGGGTTTCCCACGGAGCGGTGCGAGTGAGTCGACAATAGTTGCATGACGATGCCTCCATCAAGGAAAACGGCGCAAACACCGCCATCCTCGGCCAGGACCGGAGTTGGCTCGATTTTCAGCAGCGACTATGTCTCTCCATCTCGCAGCCAGGACTCACCAACGGATCCCAAGATCCGCCAAACTAGCCTCGGACCGATCACCTCCGACAAAAATATGACCACCACTGCCAACCCTAGGGTCGCCGCCCTGGGTGTCCTCGTGATGCGGAACAAGACCAGGAGCATCAACAGCAAGTCCGCCAATGAAGAACTGGACGAGAGGACGCATGAGCACCTGCTCCGTCGAAGCTTTTTCCCAGATCGGGGCACCTCCCCTTCGTGCCCTGCCGAGCCGCCGCTGCAACTACAGATCCATCGTCGAGATCTGGCCGTCGCTGGCCGGCCATCACCACCGGAGTTCATGCAAGATTGGCTGCCACAACCTGTAGTCACTCGACTCGCGAGGGAGCGACTGCCACCGTCGCGCCGCCCGGGGCTTTCCCCTAACATCGTCACTGGTGACGGCAGGGGTGGCCTAGAGGAAGGGGCCGAGGCGCGCGGTGCGGCGTGGTAGTGCCGCACGGGGGCAAGATGGGTTACAGGCCCAACTCTTGATTTACATGATGGCAAACTTGATTTGTATAAAATTAATTTAGGCATGATTATTTTACTCCAGAAAACTCTTGATACTTTTGTGATTTCCAAATACAGGCCCAACCGATCTTTTGCAAGTATTGTATAAGTTGATTACTAAAGTTGTCACAATTAGGGTTGAACCTTATATGGATAAGTTGATTTCTAGCTATCAGACTTCTTCTATTAAATGTAGGAATATTATGCATGGTGTAATGTCTTTGCATGAGATCCTTCATGAATCTAAAAGGAAAATAACAACAAGGGTGGTATTGAAGCTTGATTTTAGAAAAGCACATGATAAGGTGGAATTACTTGTTAAAATGTGTTGCCTAGAAAGGGTTTAGTGATTTCTCGTGCAAGTTGGTGGAGGTGATAGTAAAAAAATGAGACTCAGCGTGTCAAAATAAATAACAGGAGAGGCATGAATTTTGGCAGTCATAGAGAGTGAGACAAGGGGACTCTTTCTCACCCTTTCTCTTTAACTTGACTAGTGAAGGCTTGGCCAAATGATTTTTCAAGATAAAAATAACAAGTTATTGTCAGGTACTGTACCTCAACTTATTGAGAATGGGGTTGCAATACTTGAGTATGTTGATGATACAATCTTATTAGTTCGGGATGATTTGGAACACATTATTCATCTCAAATTAATCCTATACATGTTTGAGGCAATGTATGGGCTTAAAATCAACTTCAATAAAAGTGAACTCGCCATGGTTACTATTGTTAATGAGAAAGGCATGAGGTATTCCGACATATTTGGATGTCAGTTGAGTTGTTGGCCCATAAAGTATCTTGGAGTTCCTGTTTGTGGCTCTAGACTTCATGTGGAATATTCAGCTCTCGTATTGTCAAATTAAATGAAAATATTGATGGATGAGTAGGTAAATCCTCTTCGATTGGAGGTGGATATACTCTAACTCAATCCTCTCTAAGTAGATTACTCATTTATCAGTTGTTTATGTATCTGATGGTTGTCTACAACTTGGAAAGCTTCACTAAAATCATCATAAAGTTCTTTTGGGAGGGGACTCAAAATAAGAAGAAAATACTATCTTGTGAAATGGGCCATTATCTATAGACCTAGAAAAAAGGTGGATTGGGTATTAAGAATCTGAAACTCTTTAACATATGTCTGATGTGTAAGTGCTGGCGAAAGTTGGAGAGTGAGTAGGGGCTATGGCAGAGACTTGTGAAAGCAAAGTATGAAATCACTCATGGGGCTTGGAGGATTAACAAGAAAAAACCTGATTCTATAGCCTGGAAGGATTTGCTAAAAATCAGATAGATATATTTGGATGGAAGAACTATGTGCATTGGTGGTGGAAATGAAACTGATTTCTGGCATGACCAATGTTGTGGGAATTTCTCCCTTTGTGGGAAATTTCAATCCTTCTATGAAATCTGTAACCAACAAATTGGTACCGTAAGAGATATGCATGGTATGGGGTGGAACCTCTCCTTTAGGCGCCGACTTACTCCCAGTTACAAAATTAATGGCATAAACTTAGGAATCTACTCATGACTGTGGCACTAAATGATTTGCCTGATAAACCAAAATGGAAATCCACAAAATCTTGGAAATTCAGTGTCAAATCTCTTTATCACGGACTATCTGACTCTAGACCTAATAGATCTTTTAAACATATGTGGAAAGCAAAAATTCCCTTAAAAATTAAAACCTGGCTTTGGCTTATTTGGCATAATGCAATTTTAACAAAAGTCAACATGAAAAGAAGGATATAAGTGGGTAGTTTTGTGTGCCGTTTATGCCTAGCAGATGAGACTATTAATCATATTTTATTTGCCCGCCCCTCTACAATATATATGTAGAGTATGATTTATAAAGTTCTTGGTGCTAGAACGAGACCAAGTTGCTTTACCAAGTACTTCTGGTGGATTGCAAAATTTCTTCTATTTGGCCCTAATATGCGTATTGTTTGTATTGTTGCTTCGTGCTGGTCTCTTTGAAAGACATTGTGCTTATTTCGAAAGAAAATTAATCCCATCCCCTTCGGGATCGACATGTTACATGTGTGCCTTTTTGCATATTGGGAAGTGAAAGGACTATATCTTCCCATGATGTTTTTGGTGTTAAATGACAATCCCAACCATGCTTTTAACTGTGCTCTTGAGTTTCAGGGGAGACGTCGTTGATGTTTCTTTTTAGTGTGATGGATGCTCTCTGGTGATCTTTTGAAGACGGTGGCCTTTTTTAGTCTTCTCCTAGTTTTTTTCCGGTTGTTGTTTTTAGGTCACCGTACTATTAAGAGGGGGTCCATGTTGGAAGGCTATGGGAAATCACTTGTTCTTGCACAAACCTATATGCACCGCCACAGCCATCCCATTATTCCGTGAGAGAGAGCTTTTTCTGCTCATAGGGGCCTTTGTGTCTCACCGAACTTCGGTTCAGACCGGAAGTTCCGCCAAACTTTTTTCTGCTCGTTTACTGCTTGTTCCGACGCTAGTTCTGCCCAAGTTCCGTGGCGGTTGTTCAAGAACCTTCTTTTGAAGTGTGCTAATTGCGGAACTTGGTCGAAACTGGCTTTAACTTGCATCGGAACTTGTCCCGGCAAAGTTCTTGAGCGAACTTCCGCAAGGCCGGAACTTCGGTCGAGACTTCGCTGACCCCAAAGATTCTGCCTTGTTCCGCCCAAGGTCCGTGAAGGCTCGAACCTTCTCGTGTGGAAGTGTGCTATTTAGCGGAACTTGATCGAACTTGGTCGAAGTTCACCGGAACTTCCTCTGCTTTTGACCGGAACTTCCTGTTGCGCTCGAGTCGTCAACGGTCTGATGACCGTTGGAGCCAGGCTGGGCGGAACTTCCGGCCCCTCATCGGAACTTCCGGTGAGGTCGCGAGGAGGCTGTAACGGTTTAGCGTGGGGGGCCTATTTAAGGCACCCCTCTTCTTCCTCCCACTCTCTCTCGAATTTTTCTCTCTCCTCCATTAATGCTTGAGATTCACCTCACTAGATCTCTCTCTCTAGCCACTCAAATGACCTGATCTTTTGAGAGGTGAGGGAGGTGACCTAGATCTACACTTCCACCAAAGAAGAATTGATTTCCCCCACCCATCCTTTGTGGATCTTGTTGCTCTTGGGTTTCTTGGAACCCTAGACGGTGTAGGGCATCCCCGGAGCTGAGGCATGTGTTGTAAAGCTTCTAGGTGTCTTTGAGGGCCTCCAATTGAGTTGTGGAGCCTCCCCCTCAACCTTGGTGTAAAGGTTTGCTGGCGCCTTCAAGGTCACCGGTTAGTGGATTGCGAGGCCTTTGTGGGGAGCTCACGAGAAGAAGAAGGTGAGGCCTTTGTGCTCGGGTGACCTTGTGTGGCCCGACACCTCTCCAACGTAGACATAGCTCCTTGGGAGTGAACTACGGAATTACATCTCCGTGTCTCCTCGCCTACTTGCTTCCCCTCCTTTACTCCTTGCTATTTACTTGTGGTTGGTGCTTGTTTTCTTGCATTTAGGTTGTCCACTTAGTTGCATCTCTAGATAACTTCCTTTCTCGTTAAGCCTAAAAGTGAGAAACAAATTAAAATTGGTAGACGCCTATTCACCCCCCCTCTAGTCGTATCAAGTCGGTACTTTCAATTGGTATCAGAGCGCAGGCTCTTACTTCGGGCTTTACCGCCTAAGAGACTATGGCCAATTAAGGGGTAGTGAAACTGAAAAAGCCAAGAACTTGGCCACTATGGATGACCTCAAGCAATTGGAGTCATCCATGATGTCCAAGTTTGAGGAAATGATGACACTCTTGGAGTCTCTCAAGCCAAACCCCATGGTTACTATTGACACACCCCAATCCAACGAGGTTCCTCCCACATGCTATTTGTCCGCCTCGGGTAACTCCTTGTGCCACCACTCACTTGGGACTTGGTTTTGTTGCTCAAACCTCTACCAAGGTTCCAAGTGAGAACATTGAGGAGCCCGAGAACCCAACTTCCAAAGGGGATAATGGAGGAAAGGACTACTCGGCGGTACCCCCAAGTACACTGGATCCACCCATTCCCATGCCACACATTATACCTCAAGGAGCACCACCCATGCTAGATACGTCTAATTTCGCCAATTGGCAATATCTAATGCGCTCACATATTTCCAGCTCATCCATTGAGTTAATGAGGATTGTGGAGGATGGATTCTCCATTTGACCCAAAGAAGTTGACACGAGGTGAAGTGGTGGACAAGCAACTCAATGCTACAGCTTTGGGAATGATTCAAAAGGCTTTGACTCCAAAGGATTTTGCTCACATTCGCCAATTTGACACTGCCAAGGGAGCTTGGGATCAACTCACCGAGCTCTTTGTTGGGAATGCTAGCATCCAAAGCTCCAAGTTTGATGAGATCAACAACGAGTGCGATGGTTTCACAATGCAAGATGATGAGACCCCTGAAGACATGTATAGGCGCCTTAAGGTCCTTTGTTCCACTATGAGGGACCTCGGGGCTCACTATGTTGATGACAAGTTTATGAAGAGGAAGTTCATTCAAGCTCTTCTCCCATTTGAAGAACAAAAGCTCAACTCTATCAAGGGAAGAACCAACTTGCACTTAATGACCTCCCAAGAAGTCTTGAGTGAATTAATTGCCATGACTATTGCTAAGAAGAATGCGGAGTCCGCTCGAGCTAGAGCCATTGGATCAACAAAAGTGAACCTTGCTTTGAAGGCCAAGGCTATTGAAGTTGATGATGATGATACATCAAGTGAGTGGTCTCAAGAAGATCTCAAATGTGCCTTCAACGAACATCTTGCTCTCGCTTCAAGGGCCTTTTGGAACAAGTCCGGATTCAAGTCAAGATCAAGGGACAACTCAAGATTCAACTCACCCAACAAGTCTCCCAAAGCAAGGTCATGCTACAATTGCAACGACAAGAGTCACTTTGTGGCCAAGTGTCCCTTTGAGAACCGTGAAGACAATGGTGGTCGTCTCATTCGCAAGGTCAAGTCAAGATCTCCTCATCCCATAAACAAGAACTACACCGTCAAGAACGCCACTAACAAGGAACGAGCAATTGTGGTCCATGAAGAATATCTTTCGGGCACGGATGAAGATGATGATGATGATGAAGGTCATGGTGGAGATATTGTGGGGGTTGCTGCTATTGCCACTACCTCAACTCCACGTATATCCCTCTTCGACTCGCCAAATGAAATGTCATCTCCTCCAACCAAAAGTGCTTCATGGCCAAGGCCACCGAGGTATCACCGAAACCCACTCCTCAACCCATCTCTAGTGAGCCTTCCTCTCTTGATCTTGTTGGTCTAGAGGTGAAGAAAGAGATGATTGACATGTGTGAATTTGTTGCTACCTTAGATGAAGAAACTAAAAACTGCTTTGAGTCCTTACTTGCGCAACTTGAAAATGCTAGAGATGCCTTAGATGAAAAGGAAGAACTTCTTGACTTGCTAAGTAAAAATGAAAGAGATGCCGCCGATGAAATTGCCTCTCTCACCCAAAGTCTTGAGGATGAACAAAATATGAGAATTAATCTTAAAGAAAATGTGTCTAAGCTTGTAGATGATCATAACAACACTTTGACCTCTACAATTAAAGAACGTGACCATGCTGAAATGGATCGTATGGGCACCTAGAGGGGGGGGTGAATAGGTGCTAACCAATTTTATAATACTTTTTCAATTTTAGGCTTGACACAAAGTAAATTCTCTAGATATGCAACTACGAGAATTTCCCTATATGTAACCCTAACTACTAAGCACGTAAAAGAGGAGCGAGGAAACCGTAGTGGAGCACGCGGAGACACATGGATTTGTTTTACCGCAGTTCCTTCCTTGTTAAGGGAAGTACATCTGTTGGAGGGTGGGCGGTTCTAAGACCACCACGCCACAATAGGCCTCACCCTATTCTCCGATGGATCTCGCCACGAGAGGCCTGATCCACCTTCTCCACTATTGGATCCCTTCGAGGCGGGAACCGGTGCCTTTTACAACACTATCGGGGCACACACCCACAACCGAATTGGGGGCTCCTGGGATGACAACAAGTTGTCACAAAAACAAGGTTTATCAATATAAACAAAAACAAGGATCTAGATTTTTGCAAGAAATACTAGATCGGAGGTTCTCCAAATGAATGGAGAGGATATGAAGCGCTTGATTGCTGATGATGAAGGTCGAGTTCTCATCCTTCGATTCCCAAAGGGATGGGGCCTTTGGATGGATCTAGGTGGATCACTCTTGTATGAAGTTTTGAGATCTGATCTGTTCTTTTTCGAGATGAACCAAGAGTTCTGGCAGGAGGGGGATTGTTGGCTTAAATACCTCCCGATCCGTCACAGAACTTTGGGCGGATTATCCGCTTCACTTGGGCGGATTATCCGCCTCAGGAAAACTCCGCCAAGGGCGGAATCTCCGGGAAAACTCCGCCTCTCTAGGGCTTGCGCCTTGGTGAAACTTGGAGAAGATCTTGGGGCGGATTATCCGCCCCCTGAGGCGGATTATCCGCGAGCCGAAAGTCCGGCCAAACTCCGCCTCCGGGCTTGCGCTTGGCGAAGAGTGAGGCGATTATCCGCCTCGAGGCGGATTATCCGGCCTGGCCGGAAAGTCCGGCCAATGTTCCGCCCCCCTTCTGGGGCTTGCGCTTGCTTGGGCAGAGGGAGGGGCGGATTATCCGCCCCTGGTGGGGCCGGATTATCCGCCCCCAAAGGCAGATTTCTGAGCTGCAACACTTCAACACACATTAAATGATCCTTGGTATTGTTATCTAACACACAAAACACTAGGGATTAAGAAATGTTCTTTCAATCTCCCCCTTTTTGGTGTTAGATGACAATACTAGGATTTGCAATGAGACCGGAAAGTGCCACCTTAGATAATGAAAGACGCTCCCCCTAGATGTGTGCATATTTAAGATTTGCATTTGAATACAAATACAAATACAAATACACACACTAGGTAGAACACTACTTTTAAGGTTTGGAGAGAAAAGTCATACCACCGGAATCTATAGCCAAGGCATACATAGAAAATTCCATGAATCCATATGTCATCAAATATGCTCCATAATTCCAGAATTCCATGGGGTCCATGATAGATAAGTCCAGAAGTCCATGAATACCAAACATAGTACCAAACTGTGGAGTACGACATAGTCTTACACAAACAACCACAAATAGCAAACAAGTTCACGCTAGAAAAGGCACAAGCAAGCAAATGAAAAACGACTAAAATCGAAAAGCTTGTGCCCGACCCTTGCAAATCCACGAGACCTAATAGAACTAATTCTCCCCCTTTGGCATCGAAACGCCAAAAAGGAAGAAGAGCGATGCTAACGTCCCTGGAGATCACTCCTCCTCATCCTCGTCGTAGTCATTCCCGTCCCCTTCCTCTTCATCATACTCATCCTCATCGTCATCAGCTGGAGGAGAGGGTGCCCTCGGTGGAGGAGGAAAGAGACAACTCTCGAGCTCGCCATAGTTGATCCCTGAAGTGTTCCACTGAGCGTACGGATCCGGAGCAGTGGGAGGAGGTGGGTTGCTGTGGCACCGAGACATGGTGGAGGATAAGCTGCCGCAGTGATCCCTCTCATGATCCTCAAGCAGACGCCTCATATTGGCCCTTGTGAATGTCAATACCCATACAAAGAATGTTACGCTGGAACCAATTAAGCTTCTTGACCTCACGTGCCATTGGGGACACCGTGGAACGACGACCACTAGCCCGAGCATCACGCATGAAGGACTCCGGGGCAGTGGAGGGGTGATGAGTCTTCTGAGCCTTGTTGTATATTTTCTTGGGCTTATGAACACCATCCAAAGCAAGTGCCAAACTCTTCATGGGGTAGCATATGCTTGACAAGCATCATAATGAATGGAGCATAAGGAATGGAGAGCGTTGATCATAGCATCCGTCATCTCATGAAAAATATAGTCCATGACATCCGGCTTTGTAACTGTGGTCGATCCAGAGTTGGTGGCACACTCGTGAGCTTAACGCAAGGAGAGGAACAAGGTGGCCACGGATCTTGTCATTGTTGCCACCACTAGGCGCGATGTATCCGAAACATGCCAACAAGAGAGGCATACAAGGGAGAGAGACCAGCGAAAGTACCAGCAACACCATCAGGAGAAAGACAGGGAGCCAGTGCAATATCCTTGGATGGCTTCAAGGGAGTAATGATGCGGTGACCAGCGGGAGTGTCACGGCCATGGAAAGCATACCCAAGAACCTGCCCAAAAATGCGAAAGTCTGACTGAAGCATGGTAGTCCCGGTCATCCACTTCATAGTGCGGCGCTCATCACCGCAGATCACAAGTGTAGAAAAGAACTGGCGCACCACAGAAGAGTCATAATCGCACTGAATGGTCATGAGGTGGTGAAGCCCCATCTTATTGGTCACATCCAATGCCTCAAGGAGCCTAGCCTTGGATTGAGCCGCAGTCAAGTTGATGGGACGCATGGGGCGAATCTTGAGAGTAGCATAGACATCATCATGGATAGCCCGAAAGTGAGCATTCCAAAAAATATTGTCCTCAGGTTGGCCATCATCACAACATCATCATAGTAGTCTGTCTGCGAATGGTGGCATACTTGAATGCTGTCCATAGACTTGTAATTGGGCCGAGACTGTTTGCTCTCGAGAAGCGGTTCGCTTAGATTTCTTACTTGCCTCGCCATCCTTGCAGCCTCTAGCTGCCCTCATGACCTGTGTTTAGTCAATAAACCTCCTTCAGTAGTGGGTTTGAGATAACGGGACGGGACGACGAAGGTCTTGGTCGGCTTGGAACCACCGTGAATAGCATTGAGAGAGGTAGCAAGGAGATGAGCATACACACAAGTCCAGAGAAAGAAACATGGAGAAAGAGTAGCAATGCAACCCCATAACCAATGATGTGCATGAGCGTAACCAACCAAAATGACAGTGTAACTCTCCAGGCCGGATTATCCGGCCCTGGCAGGGGCGGATAATCCGCCCCCCGCAAAAAATCTGGATTGGCTCAGATCTACCATGGCAAAACAGATCGAGTACTAGGGTTGCAAGGCTACTGATTCTAGCATGTAAGAAACAACACCAAGAACCTTCTACAACGAGATTTCCACCAAAAAGAATACATCCCATACAAAAGGATAGAGATTAGGGAGTTACCCTCACTCATTGGAGGAAAATCGCGGAGGAGAAGATACCCGGAGGCGAGGTGAAGAAGATCCGGGGAGAGCCCGGAGAATCCGGTGGTCAAATCGACTCCGGGAGAGGCGGATGCTCCGGCGGCGGCTGGGGTCAGAGGTAGGGTTGGGGGAGGACTGGCTGCTCTGTTTGAGTCTGCCCTCCCCGACCCAGCCTATAAGGAGCTGATTTTGCCCGGGGCGGATAATCCGCCCCCCACTTAGGGCGGATAATCCCCCCCCCCCCAGAAATTCTGGAAAACAGAATCAGTCCAGAGCACCCTAACAAACCTCTCGATGGTGTGTTAGAGGACTTGTGTGCAAGAATAGATGGTTCAAGGAGGGAGGGAAAGACTTGGGTTGAGAGAATCAAACTGATATTGTACTACGCACCCAAATTTGCAAGAATCAAATCAATCAAAAGCCAAATTTGAGTGTGTTTTCCATAAGAACAAAAGGTATGCAAGAAAATCCAACGAGACCCATGAAAAACCAACTCTTCTCGAGGAAGAGGGCGGTGGCCGAAGCCACCATGTTGGAGCGCATGGCATGACACCGCGAAGATGTATCTTGAGTTCAAAACCAATGCTCATCGATGACCCACATATCACAAAATGATATTAAGGGAAATGATTTTACTTGCTTTCGGCATGATGGGGGGAGGGTTGGCCCAATCAATTAGGACCACACTCCCCCTATGTCTATGCCCGCATCTAAACCAAATACATGAATAAGAGCAAGTGAGTGTGCAAGAATAGTCAAGCCAAGCTCCTTGAATCTACGATATTTAGCTCATTCCGCAAATAAAAAAATCTTGCTTCATCGAGGGGCTTCGTGAAAATATCAGCAAGTTGGTTCTTCGTGCTCACAAAGGACAGAGCAATATCTCCACGAGCAACATGATCCCGAATAAGGTGGTTGCGAATCTCTATATGTTTTGTTCTTGTATGCTGCACAGGATTGTAAGCAATTTTGATAGCACTTTCATTGTCGCATAAAAGAGGCACTTTGTCACAATTGACACCATATTCCTTTAAAGTTTGCCTCATCCATAACAATTGAGTACAAGCACTTGCAAGAAGAACATATTCAAAGCGGTTGAGAGTGAAATACAATGTTTCTTTGATGACCAACACACTAGAGACCTCCCAAGAATTGGCATGCACCAGAGGTTGATTTCCTATCATCTTTGTCACCAGCCCAATCTGAATCGGTGTAACCACATAGAGAGAAACTTGAACCCTTGGGATACCATAACCCAAAATTTGGGGAATGAACCAAATATCGGAAGATTCGCTTGACGGCCACTAAGTGGCTTTCTTTAGGAGCGGCTTGGTACCTTGCACACACTCCTACACTTAACACGATATCGGGCCTAGATGCGCAGAGGTAAAGGAGAGAGCCGATCATGGATCGGTATACCTTTTGATCCACATCTTTACCCTTGGGATTGAGCTCAAGATGACACTTTGTTTGCATTGGGGTAGCAACGCCATTGAGATCCGTCATCTTGAACCTTTTGAGCATGTCTTGGATGTATTTAGCTTGATTAATAAAGGTTCCCTCTCTAAGTTGTTTGATTTCAAATCCAAGAAAGAACCTGAGCTCACCCATCATGGACATCTCAAACTCGCTACCATAAGCTTTGAAAATTCATCGTTAAAAGCTTGGTTAGTAGAGCCAAAATAATGTCATCTACATAGATTTGGCATACAAAAAGCTCCCCATTGACCTTCTTAGTAAAAAGAGGGATCGATTTGCCCAACTTCGAATCCACGGTCTAGCAAAAGCTCTTTAAGGTGCTCATACCACGCATGTGGGGCTTGTTTAAGGCCATAGAGCGCCTTATCGAGTTTGTAGACATGGTTCGGAAATTTGGGGTCCTCAAACCCCGGGTCGCTTGACGATACTAACTCATGTAGAGGACCATTAAGGAAAGCGCCTTAACATCCATTTGTTGTAATTTAAAATTATGATGAGCTGCATATGCAAGAAGGATACGGATGGACTCAAGGCGAGCCACGGAGCGTAGGTCTCGCCAAAATCAATCCCTTCTACTTGAGAGAATCCTTGAGCCACGAAGTGCTTTATTCCTCACAACAATGCCATTTTCATCCTGTTTGTTCTTGAAGATCCACTTGGTGCCGATAACATTGCGGCAATCCTTTGGCTTTTCTACGAGCTTCCACACTTTGTTGCGCTAAGTTGTTTAATTTTTCATGCATTGCAACAACCCAATCGGGTCTTCAAGAGCATCAAAACCTTCTTTGGTTCAACCATGGAAATGTGAGCTTGATGATCACGGTTAGCAAGCTCTCTTCGAGTGGATACCCTTCGTCAGAGATCACCAACTACCTTGTCAAGAGTGTGACCTCTTAGTTCAAGGTTGCGATCAAGACGAGCCTTGACGAGCCTCAATATCCTTATTGTTTCTTGAAGGAGTGGATTCAATTGTTGTATCCTTGTCTTGATTACGCCTTGCCCTTGATCTTGGTCACCGCATCGCTGTAAGATTGTTGATGAACATTTTCTTCAGTTCGGATAATCCGCCTTGAGGGGCCGGACTATCCGCCTGGCGGTGAAGTACCGTAACCATCTTCCCGAGAAAGTCGACTAGTTGGAGACCCAGGCGGATAATCCGCCCTGGGGCCGGAGAATCCGCCTGGGAGCTGTGAGTTGTTGACTTCTCCTTCGGATCCTCCGAACAAGTTGGAGTGCTGGGCGGATTGCCCCTTGGAGGGGCGGATAGTCCGCCTAGGACTACCAGCTTGTCCAGGGGATGATGGTCTTCACAGATTGTGGTGTTGGTGCAGGATTTTCTCCAACAAGAGGAGCTTGTTGATCTTGTGAAGATGAGGGCTCCACTTGAGTGAGCATTGTCCTTCCCGATCCGCCACAAGGGGTTCCTCAATGGGGCGAAAAATCCCACGCCCATTCTTCTTATGGCATCTTGGGGTATTTCAACATCCGCATCACAAACATCAACTTGCCCTACAAAGGAGCCGTTATTTTCATCGAACTCCACACTACAAGATTCTACAACAATCCCAAAGGAGCTTGTTGTAGACTCTATAAGTGTGGGATTCGACCGTAACCAACAAATATACCCTCTAAAGCCTTGGATTCAAATTTTGACAAACGGACACCTTTAATAAGAAAGAAACACTTACACGAATACCCAAGTATGAGATGTTGGGTTTGTTGCGGTAAGTATTTCATATGGGGTCTTGTCCAAGATCTTCCAAGGTAAAGCCGGTTTGATGAGTGACAAGCAAGGATATGGCTTCACCCAAAAATTATAAGGAGACTTAAATTCAGCTAGCATAGATCTTGCCATATCCATCAAAGTCCGGTTCTTCCTCTGGCTACACCATTTTGTTGAGGGTGTACGCAATGGAATATTGGTGTCTAATCCTCTTCGCTAAGAAACTCGTTTAAAGTGTAGTTCTTGAATTCGCGTTGTCACTTCTAATTGCCAAGATGGGAACGTTGTGTTGACGTTGAACTTCATTGGCAAAGTCGATGACAGCTTTGTTGAGTCTCACTTTTCATCTTGAAGAAATATACCCATGTATATCTTGAGTAATCATCGACGATGACCAAGCAATATTTCTTCCCACCAAGACTTGCATGAGAAGGAGGTCCAAATAAATCCACATGGAGTAATTCCAAGATCCTCTTCGATGACACAATAGTCTTCCTCTTGTGGGGAGAATCATGCATTTTTCCTTCAACACAGGCCCTGCAAACACGATCTTTGGCAAAAGAGACATTGTCTTTTAGTCCAAGAATGTGGCCACCCTTTTGGATACTTTGCAAAGTTCTCATGTTGACATGGGCTAAACGGCGATGCCATAGCCAGCCCACGTCGGCCTTTCCGAGTAGACACATCGGACCCGAAGTGGTTTTCCCCGAGAAGTCCACCACATACAGGTCATTTTCGACGTATCCAACGAAAGCGACCTTTAGAGACTTGCTCCATAAGAGTACCACCAAATCATCATCGATAAAAACAAGAAACCCATCTTGCCAAGGGCACGAACAGAAGAAGATTATAGCCAAGGGTCTCAACAAGCATGACGTCCACGAGAGAGATATCGTGGGCAACCACAACCTTGCCAAGACCCAATACCGAGATTTAGACTTATCACCATAGGAGACTGTGATATTATCAAGATTTGGACGCATCTCCTGATGATCTCCTTACCGGTCATATGACTAGTGCACCACTATCCAAAGACCCATTTCGACCCAGGAAGCATAGCCTCGCAAGAAAATTACTTGGTTTTAGGTACCCATTTTCAATGGGTCCTTTCATGTTAGTAACAAGGGTCTTTGGGACCAAAATAGACCAAGCAATAAATTCATCAAAAGGACCAACATAATAAGCATAAACATCGCCATAATCATCACAAAAGAGTTCATAATTCGGATTGTGAGACCCTGCAAAACCAATATTATTAGTCTTGTCTTTTGTGACAACCTTATCAGCCGTGCTTGTCTTTAATTGCACATTCTTGGTCTTGTTCTTCTTGGTTTTCTTCTTCTTGGACTTGGTGACATACCCAAGTCCCTCTCTACCATGATTTTACCTTTGCTTGTCAAGGACTTCATCAAGCACACCTTTGTCCTTTGTAGTGATGTCCTTGATCACTCCTTTTTCCACATTAGCATTTTTCTTGTTACTATATGTTGAGTTGGACGAGCTAGGAGTATCATATACGGCCAATCGACTTTGAAGTCGATCATGTGACTCATTGAGGATAGAGAACTCGCTTTTCAACGCCTTGTGAGCATTGTCAAGTTTCTCCAATTCCTGAGAGTCTATCATGAGCAGCCCCAAAGTCAATCCTTTCCTTCTTTAACTTCTTTGCCTTGGTGACCGCATTGTCACGCTCCTTAACGAGTTTAGTCACAATTTCTTCATGTGACTCTTCCATAGACTCAAGCCTCTCTTCAAGAGAGACCCGAGCTTCTTCTTCTTCAAGAGCATTTTTAGGGATGCAATTTCCATTGCATCCTCCCTTTCAATTCCCTTTTCTTCGAGGAGTGCTTCGCTTTGGGCCAACTGATCCATAAGAGCCTCAAAACAAACTTTGTGCTCACCTTGCAAGTTAGTATAGAAATAATCCAAGGCAATAATCTCTTCTTTAACCTTAAGACTAGCAGGATCATCCATGTCTATCATAGCCTTGGGAAAGGAAGAGTTAGAAGAAGTTACCTGAGCTTCTTGCCATGACACAAGTAGGATTCTTGTTGATGATGTTTTCGTTGAGAGTCAAGAGTGATGTTGATGTAGATGTGGTGGCTATAGCAGCCACCTCTTGAGAGCTATCACCCTCGTCCTCATCTTCACTCCCCGATGAATATTCTTCTTGAGCTACTAGAACAATCTTTGGTTGCTTCTTGAAAGGAGCATTTTCTTTACAAACTGTTTCTTACGTGGAGCTTTTGATTTGTCCTTGAAAATGAGTCTTCCTCCATTATCCTCTCTACTTTGATATGGACACTCAGCTAAGTGCAACCGTCACCACAATTAAAGCATGTTCTCGACTTGGGACCATTTTCTTTTCTTCCATAGGCTCCACTTTTGATCTAGTTCAGCTTTAGCCTTGGCTGGATCTTTCCAAAAGTTTCTTGCATAAAGAGCCAAGTATTGTCCGTGGATCCTTTTTATATCTTCGGACAGTCCAGCCTTCTACCGTGATATTCATCATGATCAATCACACTAGTCTTCAAAGCCATGTTGACCCGCTTTTGCATCCCCATAGCTCGAGCATGAGCATCTTCGGCATTCTTGGCAGCCACTTTGAATGCGGCCATTCCTTGCATTACCTCATTGGATGACATGAGGTGATAATTATGCCTACCTTGGAGACTTTTCAAATCAGGCTCAAATGGCATAAGAGCACTGACATACTTGCGCTTGATCCAAGCATCATCAACATAAGCCGCGCCGTGGTTTCTGAAGGTAGTAGCTATTGCCTTGAGCCTCCTATACATATCCTCGTGGTCTTCTCCATCCAGCATATAAAATCCTTCAGCTTCATTGCTCAAGGCATCATATCTATTCCTTCTCATACTTTCATTTCCGATGAAGAGCTCGGTGAGAGCATCCCAAGCTTCTTTAGCTGTGCTAAGATGCTGAATGTGTGGCATGTCTTTATCTCCCACACCAAGTTGTATCATGTGTAGAGCCGTAGCATTGAGTTGGCTATCGACCACTTCTCTCCTTGTGAGATTGTTAGGATTTCCAACGTGAAGACCATTTTCGATGATCTTCCACAACTCTATGGAGGAACCGCA
The DNA here is from genome assembly GCA_030063025.1 of Avena longiglumis. Classification (NCBI taxonomy): domain Eukaryota; kingdom Viridiplantae; phylum Streptophyta; class Magnoliopsida; order Poales; family Poaceae; genus Avena; species Avena longiglumis. The sequence continues at coordinate 16,951,647 of CP125976.1, forward strand.
CATGAGATTTCATCAAAATTTCCATTGAGAGAAAGTAGAAGCTGACAATTTGGGTGGATCACCCCTATTATGTATATGTGGGTGAGGAATAGGCGGATCAGGGGAATACACATGAGAAACCTCATTGTATCCATCCTTACCACTATCCTTTTTCGAGGAGGAGCTCTTACTTGTATCATCACCTACCACTTCGTTATCTTTGGAAACAGTTTTACCCGCTTCCTTGATTATGGAGTGGTATCCTCAGTTAGATGGAGGTGATGTCATGATGTGAGAGACGATTATCAATTGACGATCTCTTCCATCTTAGCCTCCATAGAACTCACCAAGGTTGTTTCCAACGCCTTGAGATCGCTCATGGTGACTACCTCCGAGCATCACTCCCATCTCCCTTGGAACCCATACTTCTTAGGTCAAAGCTCAAATAAGAGCCGAGGCTCGATACCAATTGAAATGGATCGTATGGGCACCTAGAGGGGGTGAATAGGTGCTAACCAATTTTATAATACTTTTTCAATTTTAGGTTGACAAAGTAAATTCTCTAGATATGCAACTACGAGAATTTCCCTATATGTAACCCTAACTACTAAGCACGTAAAAGAGGAGCGAGGAAACCGTAGTGGAGCACGCGAGACACAGGATTTGTTTTACCGCAGTTCCTTCCTTGTTAAGGGAAGTACATCTGCGTTGGAGGGTGGGCGGTTCTAAGACCACCACGCCACAATAGGCCTCACCCTATTCTCCGATGGATCTCGCCACGAGAGGCCTGATCCACCTTCTCCACTATTGATCCCTTCGAGGCGGAACCGTTTTTACAACACTATCGGGCACACACCCACAACCGAATTGGGGCTCCTGGATGACAATAAGCTGTCACAAAAACAAGGTTATCAATATAAACAAAAACAAGGATCTAGATCTTTGCAAGAAATACTAGATCGGAGGTTCTCCAAATGAATGGAGAGGAGATGAAGCGCTTGATTGTCGATGATGAAGGTCGAGTTCTCCTCCTTCGATTCCCAAAGGGATGGGGCCTTTGGATGGATCTAGGTGGAGCACTCTTGTATGAAGTTTTGAGATCCGATCTTCTTTTCGAGATGAATCAAGAGTTCGCAGGAGGGGGATTCTTGGCTTAAATACCCCTCCCGATCTGGGCGAGACAACTTTGGGGCGGATTATCCGCCACTTGGGCGGATTATCCGCCTCAAGAAAACTCCGCCAAGGAAAACTCCGCCCCAAGGGAATCTCCGGGAAACTCCGCCTCCTCGGGGCTTGCGCTTTGGTGAAACTTGAGAAGATCTTGGGGGCGGATTATCCGCCTCTGGGGCGGATTATCCCCAGTGGAAATTCCGGCCAAAACTCCGCCCCCTCTCTGGGGCTTGCGCCTTGGCGAAGAGCAGGAGGGGCGGATTATCCGCCCTGGCCGGAAAGTCCGGCTAATGTTCCGCCTTCCGGGCTTGCGCTTGCCAGGAGGAGGGGCGGATTATCCGCCTCGGGGCCGGATTATCCGCCCCCAAAGGCAGATTTCTGAGCTGCAACACTTCAACACACATTAAATGATCCTTGGTATTGTTATCTAACACACAAAACACTAGGGATTAAGAAATGTTCTTTCACATGCTCTTGCTTTGATTTCAAGAAAGAAAATGCTGAGTTTGTGGGTGGTCATGATAGGACTCAAAAGGATATTGAGAAACTCAAAGAGGAACACAAAGCCTTGGAGAGTAAATTCTCAAGTCTTTTTTAGGCTCATGAACAGCTTCAAACTCAATTAACTTGTGATCTTTCTAAGTCTTCCGCTGTGCAAATTATAGACTTGTCTAGCTCTCCTAACCCTTGTTGCAAGCATGAGCATATCATAGAGGAGGTCAAGGTTTTGAAGGATCAACTTGCCAAGACTAAGAAGAAGAAGAAGAAGAAGAAGAAGAAGAAGAAGAACAAGAAGAAGAAAAAGAACAAGGGCATGGCCCAAGGAGTTCCAAATGGCCTAACCCTCTTGCAAAGTGATAACTTTGCCGAAAAGAACAATCCCTCTTATATTCTTTGCAAATCTTATGATGGTCATGTATATGCTAGATATGTGGGGACATCTTACACACATGATTATCATTGGGCCATTTGGGTGCCAAAGGTTCTTGTCACTAACAAAAGGGGACCCATTGCAAAATGGGTACCTAAAACCAAGGCTTGATTTTCTTGTAGGACTATGCTTCCGGTGGATCAAAATGGGTGCTTGATAGTGGTGCCACGAGTCATATGACCGGAAGCAAGTCTATCATGACCGAGTTGAGACCCAATATTGCCAACACCATGGTCTCCTACGGTGACAAAACAAGATCTCAGGTTTTGGGTTTTGGCAAAGTGGTGGTAACCCCGGATGTATCCTTGGTTGACGTCATGCTTGTCAAAACTCTTGGTTACAACTTACTCGATTCGTGCTCTTGCTCTTATGGGTCTTTCTTCTTTCTTTAATTCTCATTACGTGGTCCTCATGTGGAGCAAGTCTCTCAAGGTAGCTTTTGTAGGATATGTAGAACATGACTTGTACGTGGTGGACTTTTTAGGGACCACTACTCCTCATGCTCTATGTCTCTATGCTAAAAGGGCTGGTTGTGGCATCGCCGCCTAGCCCATTTTAACATGAGAACTTTGCAAAGACTTCACTCAGGGCCACATCCTTGGAATTAACGATGTTTCTTTTGCCAAAGATCGTGTTTGCGAGGCTTGTATTGAAGGGAAGATGCATGAAACTCCTCACAAAGCTCAATCAAATCACTACAGAGATGTTTGGAGCTCTTGCATATGGATCTCTTTGGTCCTCCCTCTCATGATAGCCTTGGAGGCAAGAAGTATTGCTTGGTTATTGTGGATGATTTCTCAAGATACACTTGGGTGTTCTTTTTCAAGTACAAGAGTGAGACTCAACAAACCGTCATTGACTTTGCTAATGAGGTTCAACGGAATCACAATGCAACTATTCTCTCATTTCGAAGTGACAATGGCACCGAGTTCAAAAACTATACCTTGGATGAGTTTCTCAGTGATGAAGGAATCAAGCATCAATACTCCACTCCCTACACCCCTCAACAAAACGGAGTTCGAAGGAAGAATCGCACTTTGATGGATGCGGCTCTCTATGCTAGCTGAGTTAAAGTCTCCATACAACTTTTGGGCGAGGCCATCTCCACCGCTGCCATGCAACCAACTGCTTTATCTCATAAGAATAAGAACAAGACCCCTATGAACTTCTCAGGAAAAAGCCTAATGTTAGCTACTTTTGGGTGTTTGGGTGCAAGTGCTACATACTCAAGAAAGGAGTTCGGTTGTCAAAGTTTGAATCCAAGGCTCAAGAAGGAATTTTTTGGTTACTCAAATCAGTCCCATGCTTATAGAGTCTACAACAAAGCCAATGGAAGAGTTGAAGAGACGAGCAACGTGAAGTTTGATGAAAATCATGAGTCTCTTGTTAGGCAAGATGGTGTTTGTGATCCAAGTGATGAAATTCCTCCCAAGGCCATAGGAAGAATGGGTGTGGGTTTCCACCTCCCCATTGAGGATCCCCTTATGGACGAAGGAGAAGGACCAATCTCTACTCAAGTGGAGCCCTCACTCTCACAAGATCATCTTGCACCTCAAGGACCTACTTTCTTGGCACAAGCTCCCTCAAGCTCTTCCGAAGCTTCCCATGCTCATGACTCTCCAAGCTCTAAAGAACAAGCTCTTCATCAACAACATCCTCCTCCCCTCGATGGGGCTCCTCCTCAAGGCACCTCTCACGGACAAGCTCTTCATCAACCTCATCAACCTCCCCAAGATGGGGCTCCTCCTCAAGGTCACGTTTCTCCCCAAGGTCAAGCTCGTCGAGATCAAGATCAAGTCAATGATCCTCAAGGATCCTCTCCAAGTGATGTCTCCCCCGAAGTGGAAATTGATGAAGATGACCCTCGTGTTCGTGCTTATAGTCAAGGGGGCGGCTCAATTGGTGGAAATGACCAAGTGGTAGCTCAAGATTCTCGAATTGAAGCACAAGCCCGTCGTCAAGCCTATCGTCTCACCAAGCTTGTTCGAGATGGCCATATCCTTGATAATGTCTATGGAGATTTCAATAAAGGTTCCACTACTAGGAGGCAACTAGCTTCCTTTTGCTCTCACCATGCGATTATCTCTCTTGTGGAACCACAGAAAGTCTTCGAAGCTCTTGAAGATGATGATTGGCTTGATGCTATGAACGAGGAACTTCACAACTTCAAGAGGAACAATGTTTGGACATTGGTTGAGCGGCCCAAAGACATCAAACGCGTCATTGGAACCAAGTGGGTCTTCAAGAACAAGTGCGATGAATGGAATTGTCAATGCGCAACAAGGCAAGGTTAGTTGCCCAAGGATACTCACAAGTTGAGGGCATCGACTACGGTGAGACTTACGCCCCCGTTGCTCGCCTTGAATCCATTCGTATGCTCCTTGCCTTTGCTACCCATCATAACTTTAAATTGTATCAAATGGATGTTAAGAGTGCTTTTCTTAATGGTCCTTTGAAAGAGTTGGTATACGTCAAGCAACCTCCGGGCTTTGAGGATCCACTTTTTCCGAACCATGTCTACAAGCTCAATAAGGCACTCTATGGCCTCAAGCAAGCCCCACGTGCGTGGTATGATTGCCTTAGGGAGCTCTTGTTAGACCGTGGCTTCGAAGTGGGCCTCATTGATCCCACTCTTTTTACTAAGAAAGTTGGAGGCCACTTGTTCGTATGCCAAATCTATGTAGATGACATTATCTTTGGGTCTATTAACAAAACGTTTAATGAGGATTTTGCCAAGCTCATGACCGACCGCTTCGAGATGTCCATGATGGGGGAGTTGAAGTTTTTCCTTGGATTTGAAGTCAAACAATTGAGGAAAGGGACTTTCATCAACCAAGCCAAGTACATCCAAGACATGCTCAAGAAGTTCAAGTTTGATCAAGTCAAAGGTGCCAAGACTCCCATGCCAACTAAGGTTAATCTTGATCTCGATCCCAAGGGTAAGGAGGTGGATCAAAAAATCTATCGTTCGATGATTGGTTCTTTGCTCTATCTTTGTGCATCCCGGCCGGATATTATGTTGAGTGTGGGTATGTGTGCAATATTTCAAGCCGCACCAAAGGAAAGTCACATGGTGGCTGTCAAGAGGATCTTTCGATATTTAGTTCATACCCCAAACTTTGGGTTGTGGTACCCCAAGGGAGCCAGCTTTGATCTCATTGGTTACACGGACTCGCACTACTAGGAAAACGGCTATAGGTAATCAGCACATCCGTGGCTCACATGGTTGAAGTGCCCCACGGCTAAAACAGGCGTGGCTCACCTGTGGGCAGTGCCCTACTAATAACTATAACAACCGTGGTGCACATGACTATAGTGCGCCACAGATGTGTGGGCGGTGGCCCTGGCCACACGCCAAACATCATGGCGCGCACGGTCATGTGCGCCACTTGTTAGGGTCATCTGTGGCGCTGCGTGTGCACCGCGCCTAAGCGCATGCCCCTCTGCTCAAACGGCCACAAACACGTGGCGCACTCGCCTAGTGCGCCACAGGACTAAAATATGTGGCGCACTCGGCCTAGTGCGCCACACAGTTTGTACTCCCATGGCGCACTAGGGCGTGCGCCCACGGATGTGTCGATTCTTTTAGGATAGCACTTTATGTGCACATGTGTGCCCACACATCCACCACCCCACACTTCACTTTCCCCTTCTTCTTCCTCCTTAGATCAAGTCGGGATCTTCTCCTTCCCACCTCAATTTCTCCACACATTCACCATTTTTAGCATGTAAACTTGCTTTGGATGTTACATAAGTAATAGAGGAGGTCTCCTTATCTCATCTATCCGTCTCCGACGACGCACCTCTCCTTTCCATCTTTCTCATGATCGGTCTCTCATCTCGGTAAGTTGTCCATGTAAGGATGTGTTCATGTGTATATGGATGATGCATGTGCTCATATGTATGTAGATGATCTATGCTCATGATGTGTGTATGTGGAGAGGATCGATGGTCATATGTGTGTGTATATGGAGAGTATCGATGTGCTCATGCATGTGTGTATGGAGAGGATAATGATATGTTCATGTGTGTATGGATCGGTCTCTCTCTCTCTTGTGTTTGTATGTGAACAAGTTGCCATTTGTTTTGCCAAAATGTTGATTCATTTCCATTTTGGCAAGACTTTGGCATTCATAAGGTCCTAATTTTAGGATAGGTCATGCCGAAATTTTCTATCGACCATTGCATGCATGCATTCATTATGTGGTTCTAATAGACTTCAAAATTGTACCGTACATCGTGGCAGCAAAAATGGTCCGTATAATGTAAGGCATTGTGGCTAGATTTTTGAAATGTGCGGCCGGCATAATCTGAAATAACAAGACAGATATAAGATGTCCGTGCGTAAGATGCAAACTCAACGGGTGATCGACCAGATTCGTGAATCTGCAGCGCACTGCCCGCCATGGTTTCATGGATGGATACACTCGTTGGATAAGCGATGGCGTAGATGATGGAGACGGTGAAGAAGGTGGCCAACATGGCGATGATCATCATCACGGCGAGAACGAGCGAGATGATGAAGAGTCTGGAGATGGTGAAGGTGCGAGCAGCGGGATGATGATGATCTAGATCGGAGGAAGCGAGGCACGATGGAACAACGTCGGATGGTGCGGGACCCTTATGTGCAAGAGCTGCTTCTCAAGCGCATTTAGTAACGCCAGTGCGCTGAGAGAAAGCCAAGCTTGCAACTTGAGAAATACGGTTACTCCATTGTATGAAGGATGCGGCCCGATGATACCGGTTGAATGTAACGCTCAAGGCTATGGAGATGAAGGCAAAGCACAAATTGAGCGTTAAGCTTCGACGATATGATGGCATTCTCGCGATCGTCTCCGGGAGAACACATGTCCAACTAGTATCGAGGATGCCAAGAAAATCGTCGTCCTCTCGATCTACCGCACGTTAGATATCACGTATGCATCAACGATTGCATCATTTATCGGCGAGGACGCGGAAAACCACATGTCCGGTGTGCGTGAGTCGATACAAGAAAGGGAAGAAAGCACCTCGAAAAGTGGTATGGTACTTTCCTATCACCCTTGTTCGCAGCGCTATTTCGCGAACCCTAAGGCGAAGCTCATGCGATGGCATGCGGAAAGGAAGAAGCCAGAGATGATGATGACCCGAAAAGGATGAGCTTGACGCACCCTTGGGATGCTAGCCGCTGGAAAGCATTGGACCTCGAATTCCAGTCGGTGGAGATTCGAGGAACATTAGGCTTGTGCGAGCACCGATGGACTCAATCGTTCGGTAGCGAGCACGCATAAGACTTGGCCTGTGTTTGTATGGATGTACAACCTCCCTCCATGGTTGTGCATGAAGAAGAAGTACATACAAATGAGTATGCTAATTCAAGGGCGAAACAACCTGGTACCGACATCAATCTGTATCTCGGGCTTGAAAGAGGAGCTAGCCACGCGTTATGGGAATCTGGAGCCAATACTTACGACGCGTCGCACAAGATTATTTCACTATGAGAGGCGTTGGTCACTACGGTTGCAAGACTATCCAGTTGGTATATCTCGGGCAGGTTATCCAAGGATTCTACGCATGCGTTAGGTGCATGGATAACACAAGCTATCTCCAACTAGAGAAAGATCGGTCATCGAAACCGTGTTCATGGTGCACCGAGGTGGCTCGGCAAGAATGATCCATGGAGAAAACATGGAGACCTCGATGGCAAATCGAGACCCGAGGAATCGGGCGAGGAGCAGCGAGGAAGTGGAAGAGTTCTGAAAACTGGAAAGATTGTCCTAAGCGGAAAGAAGCGAAAGAGGCAGCAACAAGACAAGCCGTGATGAAGGTATGGAAAACAAGGTCATTTTCGGGTTGCCATCTTGGAAGTTTCTCCGACGCCTCATAGCCTCGACATCATGCATATCACGAAAAAGCGTAGCGAGTCTGTCGCCACCATAATAAACATGCCAGATAGGACGAAAGATGGTACGAAAGCAAGGCACGACTGATATGCTTGGGTATCGGAAGGAGCTTCACAGAGGGGACTACTCGATGATCGTGAAGATGACGATGATCATGAGTCGGAGACGACACAAGGTCGTCGGAAGGGTAAAAGTTCAAGAAGAACGAATATTGCCCTCCTTCTTGCTTCACTCTAAGCCGTGATGAGATCAAACAGTTTTCAAGTGCCTTCTAGAGTCAAATTTCCTTACGGCTACGGGCAAGATAAGCAGATACCTAGACGAGGCGGGCAGAGGTTCGATGGCATGAAGTCTCACGATTGCGTGCTAATGACGCAGTACTTCCGGGTCGCACTAAGAGGGATAATGGACGAGCACGTCCGTGAAACGTTATTTGGCCTATGCAAGTTTTTCGACGTCATCTCTAGGAAGTCGATCGCTTGAATCAGCTCGGAGGCTACAGGAGGAGATCGTGGTGATACTATGTGAGCTTGAGGTCTACTTCCCACCCGCATTCTTCGACATTATGGTGCATCCGCTGGTCCATGTCGTGGAGGACATCGTACAACTCGGCCGATGTTTCTCCGGCATGATGGCGTTCGAAAGGATGAGCGGACACATCAAAGGATACGTTCGCAATGTGTCCGTCCAGATGGAAGCATAGCCAAGGGCTTTCTGGCCGAAGAGTGCATCTCTTTCTGCACGAATTATCTAGACATCGAGAACCCTGCGGTCTTCCCGTCAACAGACACCTTGGCAAGCTCGACGGATCTGGTCACCGAGAGGGTCGTCGCATCTGGTCATTTGTTGTATTCTCATTTGCTTGCTGTCACTTGGTCTTTGTTGTCATTTGTTCACAGAACTGAAATAGTACAAATGACGGCAATATGGCTATGCTTAAATTGATAACAAAAGTATATATGGTTGTGGCACTGTGTTGGGACTGGATGGATGTGGTTGTGAAATGGTTTGGAAGGAAAAATAGAGTAGTGTTGGTTTTGCTACTATCTATGCTGGGACAACAGCACCTTGAAATTGTGCATGTGCTTGTATGAAGCACTTTATTATGTGTGTATGCAGGTTCTTGTATGAAATGATTCCCGATTTTTGCCGGGATGTTGATTAACTTCCGTTTCGGCAGAAATCGGGCACTCCTAGTTTAAGAAAATTAGCAAAGGTCATGCCGTATTTTTTCGTGCATTTAACCAATTATTTGTTTTTTATTAGTGCAAAGATGTGTGACAACGACGAGGCTGGATGTTCTAAGCGCATCAGCGCTGAAGGAGAACTCAGACCTCCGAATAAACAATTGACATTCTGGGAGGCGGCCCAGCGTCTAGAAGACGATGAAGAATACCATCCTTCGGAGAGCGAGGATGATGAGATGGAAGATGCGGAGGAAGAAGCCGAAGGAACGGCGGACGATGAAACCAGCGATGGCGGCGAGGCACGTGGAGTGGTAGCAACCCTCCTAAGAAGAAGCCGAAGAAGGCGCCCAAACACGGCCGCCACGGTCGGGGAAATTACCGAAAGTGAGCCCATCGGGGTTCCTTTGGAGCCCGCCTTGTCGTCAAAGTGCGGTGGGCAAGTGGCGGCGATCACCGGACAACCATCTCGATCAACACCGAGAATCTCCATAATAAAGATAATGGCTTACTGCGCACACTCCTCTTGAGAAGCACGCAAGATACAAGTTCCCGCTAAGTATCGAACACAAATTATCATGGGAACAAGTAAACAAATCCGCCCTCACAAAGATGAGCACCGCCAGCCGGTTGGAGAACCGGATAAAGAAGAAGATCTATAAAGAAGGCAAAAGTCTCGAGGAGATCCAAGATTGACCCACGGATCAAAGATCGGTTCGGAGTTCAAGGAGAGGTGTGAGTATAGGTCATCACCATCTCGGATCTGGTGGATACGTAATCGAGGCCAAATGGAATAAGGAGGACGAAGAGTATAGATCCAAGGGATAGAAAACTTTGCCAAATTCGAACCCGGCAGGTTCGAACTTCATCAGGGCGTTACCATGTGGACCCAAAACCAAACAACTCACGCGGATCCTGCGGTGAAGGTCGAGGAAATGTGGTAAGTATAATCTAATTACGTGATCAACACGATTGCAATCTAATCGATGATCTAAATGATTCTGTTACTTCTTCTGCGGAGGAGGAAATTGTTGCTAGTCATGGATCCTGTGGTTCCTCATCCTGTGGGTCGTGGCTGACTGCCACGGTGGGATAACCCTTTAACAGGCGAACGGGCCAAGAAAATAGAGCGATTCTGAAGAAGCCGTCGCTGGCCGTCTGGCCGGCCTCGGGGTAGAATTGGGTGGATCATTTTGGTCCACCGCCGACGCATGTGGCGCCGTCGGGAAGGAGCGAGGAGGAAAAGCAGAGGTTCAAGAACTTAAGGCACAAGTGGCGCGGATCCCTAGATCGCCCAAGACAACGGCAATCACCCTTACGCCCTTCCCGCCTACCTTGGTGGAGTCAATAAATCGAGTGCGGGTGGTCGAGTATGGCCGTGTTCGATTCCAAGCATGGTCGTGAGCCACTCGAACAACGCGCCGACGAATTTTAATTAGGCGAACTACGTGTTCGTGGATCACCCGCCAGCACCGCTGCGCCGCAAGTGTTGGTGACTCCGCCATCACCGCTGCCGGAGTACATGTTGGTGCCCCGCCATCGTCAGCGGCACCGAGCTCCAAGCACCCGTCGGTAGGGAGAATACACCGGCGGCCAGCACGCGCCATCAAGCACCCTTAGTCTCTTCCGCCTTCGCCCGTATGCGGTCGTCGACATTAGCCGATCTCGACGCCATCACGGTAAACAAATTGCTTTAATTACCGCCTTTCATGTCATATATATTACTCTTGTGGCATCTCGCTCGACGACGCCGTACATGTTTTCCGCAGACGGATGTTCCTTGCACTCTCTTATGCTACGTGAACAACGAGTGAGGATGTTTCCAAGGGTACCATCGTTCAACCCTTGCGCACGTTCCACTCAAAGCCGATGCGGATAGCGTGCGTGGTTAAAATTAGTCGGGTGCTAAGGGGCTGCGACGACCTGGAACCTCCCATTCAACCCCCAGGAGCGGATGAAGAAGAGTCGTATGTCCTCAGAAGTTGCTTCGGCTTGTTCTTGCTATGGCCAAAGAGCATGATCCGTTTGGGACGGAGGGGGCCATCACGCCATTGAACAACAACACCGCTTTGTGCCGGCGACAAGCGGTGGCAAAACCCCTACCCCTCGTCACCTCCACGCGTGGGTCGGATGATCATGTTGATGATATGCACATGGCGCAGATCCGCCGAGGACTTCAAGATCGGAATGATCACTTCTTCAAAGACTCGGTTTAACGAAGAAGACCTAGCTGGTGGCCCCACAGAAAGCCACTATCACCAAGCGTCATTGGTTCTCGAGACGCCTCCAGCTTGCGCCTTTACAGAGCCGGTGATACAACCAACCGCCCTTTATTCTAAGCCCTGAAACTACATAGGGCGGCCGGTGCTCGATATGCGCCTGCCCGCTCTCCAAAAGGAAAAAAGGCAAAAAGAAAATCTAGCATCGAGCCAGCGGTGGCGTCAACAACTGCGAATCCGATCAGGTTTGGACGGCCACCAAGACCCGAGGGTATTATGTGGAGGATTCATGTGGGTGAGCCCATGCTACCTAAATTTGGAAGCTCTCCGATTGGCAGAGTGTGCATGACGGCGTCTTGACGATAGAGAGACGCCTTCTATCGGAGAAAGATCCTCGCACGGTATTCGTGGTTAAGGTGCCACCAGGCTTGGGCGTCGACATGCCTCATGGATCTGTTCTTCCCGCGGTTCGAGGACATCTTCAATATGTTCCACCTATACCCATTGCACTATACCATGGTCCGTCTCTTTTCTCTCACCGCCATGCAGATCATTAGAGAACACCGGGTATCGCTATAGTGGACCCCTACTACATGCGTGGCTGCTTGGGTTCCGCCGACGACGTATCGTGGCCTCGTACCTAAAAAGAATCCTCGTGGCGAACAAGACAAAGGAATACATTCTCGTGCCTTACTTTCCGAGTAAGTCGTTATTCACCGCCACCGTCGATTGGCTTTATTAGATCATCATCATTCTTTTTTCAACACATTCCATTTGAATTTTTTTGCAGAGATGAACACTGCACGCTCATCTCCTTATCGCCAAGCATTCCCACGCCACGTATTTCACTCGGGAGTCTAGAAAAGAAGAAAAACTACGACAAGATCAAGGAAGTTCGGATGATGCTCTCACCGGCTTTGCCTCGACGGAGCACCAGGCGATGCGTAAGAAGGTCAAGTTCGTGAGCACGTCTTCAACCACGTAACAGAGTTCCCTGCGTGAAGCAGCCAAAAACAGAAGAAGGAAGCCTACTACGCACTCCATCACATGAGGGTGTTCCTACTTGACCAATTCTCTTGCGGATCATCTCAAACAGTGGGCCGAAGCAAAGGCCAAGATCAATGATTCGGATATTAGATAAGAGATGTATCGCATCCAGCAGCAGTTTGGGGCAATCATCTTTCGTGATGTCATGACTTCGTGGGGGATCTTCTACGGAGGAAATATCCCGAATAATCGTGACATAGAAGATCGCCTAGAGATGCAGGGTGACTATAGGAAGTTCATGACGAGGCAGTGCGTCCTCCTGTTCCCTAAGCCAAGCCAGAAGGCTTGATGTTGGCCTAGTTGTAGTTGCAAACTATAGATGACCTTTGTGTGTGTGTGGACGACAAGTGTACTTATCTTATTAGGTTTATGAATCACCGCTTACTTATTTTGCTTATTATTATTGTATATCAATCAATGCTTGGTTTTTTTGCTTACTCTTTGGTTTTTTTGCTTACTCTTTGGTTCTCGGACGACAAGTGTGAGTTATTTTTGTCTTTTTCGAGAATATGCCGATGATTGAAATGTCGTGGCACAATATATATGTGAATGTGCTATGACGGGATTGTTAGCCTTGATATGCACAAGTCCGTGAATTGTGCATCCTACTTGGCTAACGGTCCGTCATAAGCATATTCTGTCCAACGACCTAGCTAGTTATATATGAGGCATTCTTTTGAGTTATTTTTGTCTTTTCGAGAATATGCCGATGATTGAAATGTCGTGGCACAATATATATGTGAATGTGCTATGACGGGATTGTTAGCCTTGTGATATGCACAAGTCCAGGGTGTGCATCCTACTTGGCTAACGGTCCGTCATAAGCATATTCCTCGTGTCCAACGACCTAGCTAGTTATATATGAGGCATTCTTTTCGAGTTATTTTTGTCTTTTCGAGAATATCGATGATTGAAATGTCGTGGCACAATATATATGTGAATGTGCTATGGGGATTAGCCTTGTGATATGCACAAGTCCGAATTGTGCATCCTACTTGGCTAACGGTCCCGTCATAAGCATATTCCCGTGTCCAACGACCTAGCTAGTTATATATGAGGCATGCTTTTCGAGTTATTTTTGTCTTTTCGAGAATATGCGATGATTGAAATGTCGTGGCACAATATATATGTGAATGTGCTATGACGGGATTGTTAGCTTGTGATATGCACAAGTCCAGGAATTGTGCATCCTACTTGGCTAAATTCCGTCATAAGCATATTCCTCGTGTCCAACGACCTAGCTAGTTATATATGAGGCATTCTTTTGAGTTATTTTGTCTTTTTGAGAATATGCCGATGATTGAAATGTCGTGGCACAATATATATGTGAATGTGCTAGCGGATCATTGTAAAGTAGGATGCACAAGTCCGGGACTTGTGCATATCACAAGGCTAAGTCCGTCCTCTTTCATATTCGTGTCCAACGACCTAGCTAGTTATATATGAGGCATGCTTTTGAGTTTGCTCTTTTGATTTAAGAGTACTTTCTATAAGTGTATCTTCATATGACTTTAATTATACATGTTTTTCAATCACGGTTAGTTATTATTGTCAACTTGTAGATGACGTGGTACGTCGTGTACAAGGGACGTTCGAGTCTACGATGATTGGGAAGACCGCGAGACAGTGCACCGTTTCATGGGCAATAGCTACAAGGGTACAACACTATGGCGGGCGGAGATAGATACACGCGCTATCTAGCGGGAGTTAGGACAAGGAACGGATGAAGACCTACACCTTCGTCATGGCGGTGATCATGCTTATCTTCTTTGGTTATTTATCCGCGTTTGTGTCTAGCTAGCTAGTTTAGATGTCTAGGCGAGCTTAGATCTAACTTGTTCGATCGACACATGTATTCGCATGTCACCAACTACTACTTTGTAACATGATCAAAACAATGTAACTTGGACTATGTATTCATGTATGAGACTTATCTATATGTATTTGTTTCAATCTTGTTTTTCATATTGAGTATTTATATATATAATTGTATATCTTGTATCATGTGTATCTGCTGTAATATTGTATATAATCTGTATTGCATATAATCCGCTTGGGAATTAAAAAAAAAATACATACACATGCGCACATGGTCACCTTCCATGGCGACTACACCTAAAGCGCACCATGGATGTTTAGTGGCGCACCAGGTAGTGCGCCACGAAGATCAAGGGTAGCGCACGCCAAACTCGTGGCGCACTAGGAGGTGCGCCACGCCTATCTCTACCTGGCAAGACTAGGCGGTGCGCCGAGAGATAACCGTCAGAAGGCCCGTGGCGCAGGTGCACCACGGATGGGACTTTTAGGTGCGCCACAGACGACCATTTTCCTAGTAGTGTCGGACTGGGCTGGTGACAAAGTGGGAAGAAAGTCAACCTCCGGAGCTTGTCAGTTTCTCGGAAGATCTTTGGTTTGTTGGTCCTCGAAGAAGCAAAACTGTGTGTCTATGTCTCTGCCGGTTGAGTATATCTGCGCAAGTCGTGCTCAATTGCTATGGATGAAGCAAACCTTGAAGGATCTTGGACTATCTTTTGACAAGGTGCCTCTTCTTTGTGACAATGAGAGTGCAATTGCTATTGCTCACAATCCTGCAACACAACGACCAAGCACATTGAGATTCGTCATCATTTCATTCGGGACCATGTTGCTAGAGGAAACATTTCTTTGGAGTATGTTCCTACCAAGGCAAATCTTGCGGATCTTTTCACGAAGCCTCTTGATGAAGCAAGGTTAGAGTTAAGGCATGAGCTAAATATCATTGATTCGAGCAATGTTGCTTGAGCCCTTGCACACCTACCGTGTCTCAATGTGTATCTTGTTTGGATGTAGGCATGGATTTAGGGGAGTGTAGTTCCTCTTATGAACAAACATCCTATTATGCACATTAAAGTTTTCATACTCTATCGTCTCTAAAGGAGACTATTTGAGCTTCATGATGAGTGTTGGTAATGAACCCAAGATATATCTTCGCGGTGTCAAGCCATTTACTCTTATATAAGGTGGCTTCGGCCACCGACTCGTTTTTATTTGGTTCGTTTTTATTTCGTTTTTATCTGTGTTTTTCTTATTTTTTTGTTGTTTTTGGTTCTTCACAGTTTGAGCTATCTATCCTAAGCCTTTCCTTACCTCAAGCCCTCTCTATTCCCTGCACAAGTTCTTCCTTGTTATCCTATCCTGAGATGTTCCTCCTGGCGTCAGCGGAACTTCCGGTCAGTCTGACCTGGAAGTTCCGGTCCACCGGAACTTCCGGTCCCTAACCGGAACTTCCAGTGGTGATCCCTGTCCTATATAAGGTGGGCCCTAGGGGAAAACGGGATCTTCTTCCTTTTTCCCCCAAGACCCATCTTCTATCTGGAGCGCCGCCGGCCAGGACTTCTCCAAGAAGGTGCTCCGGCCCCTTCTTCTCCAACCGCTCCTCCGCAGATCTGCTCCGTGGGATCCTTCCCCACCTCGATCTCCCGCCATGGACTCCGGTATTTGCCCTTAACTCCCTCCATTCATGGAGATCTTGCTCTCACCATGGCTTGAGTTAGGGCACACCTTGTCTAGGCTAGTTCTTTGGCTAGAACTTGTTGGGAGATCTTGGTAGGCCTAGGGTATCATGCTAGAGTAGATTGGTCCAATACATCCTTGGAAAAATTTGTGCATTTGTGGTCTTTAGATCTAGATCTAGGAACTCTGTTGAAATCGCTGGGTTCGTGGCCTCACCGGAACTTCGGTGAGCCACATCGAACTCGGTGGACCATTTTTCACGGAAGTTCAAGCGTTCAGGAAGTTCCGCCATAATGCAATTTTTCTGTTTGTATTTTTCCAATCTAATTCTTTTGTTTCATCTTAGAACTTGTGCACTTATCCCACCTTCCCTCCCTACTCTTGTGCTTTCTTCTCGGGGAAGGAGATATCGCCAAGGAAGCGTGCACGACCATCCAATGGCATTCCTCCCGAGATTGATGAGGACGATCTTGAGGTTGTGCGTCCGACCGCAGACTTCTCGCTGCTGCTGCTCGCCGTGCTGCTGCTGCTGCAGGGAAGAGGCCTGCTCTTGCTCAGAAGGCCACTGCTGCTGGGCCAGACATGACCAAAGCCAAGATTTCCAAGTGGTCTCAGAAGGCTTACTCTGCTCAGGGCTACGGATCCCTACCTTGTGCCTCGTGATCGTCTTTGCTTGGACCCTCATTTTCACACCTGCCGTCAGGAACAGATTTATGAGGAAATTTATGCTTCAAAGAAGAAATTCGTGGTTGCTCCTCAGAAGTACATCAATGTGCCTCACATGGAAGAGAAGCAAGTTTACTTTGGGGAGGCTCTTTATATCTACAAGAAGTTTGGGCTGATTCCCCTCATGGAGCACCGTCAGAACTTTGATGTGACTGCCATTGCTCAGTTCTACTCTACTCTGTATCTTCACATGCAGTCCTCTACTGAAGGTGAGATGAAGTGGATGACCAGAGACGTGCTTCTTACCGCTATTTGGGCTGAGTTTGCTGAGCTTCTTGGGTATCCCATTCAGCCTGTCCGCGGGGCAAATGGTTGGCGTGTTCATGGTCCTATTGCTGCTGATCCTGAGGTCCTGGAGCCTCTCTACATTGAAGGGTGGGGGTCTGTTGGGTTTGTGAATCATCTGCTGCCAGTCTATGACATCATGCGCAGGGTGTACGTGAACACCATCTCTCCTAAGGCTGGCAACTTTGATCAGTTTCATGGATATCAGGTTGACCTCATGCATCAGACTCATCTTCGCCGAGACACTGACAGGTCAATGGATGTTATGCACTTCATCTACTCAGAGATGTGGGCGGCTCTCATTGAAAAGCGCTCCTGCATCTATGCTCCCTACATTCAGACTCTCATCAATCACAAGTGGCTCGAGAAGACTGGCAACCCCTTCCCTCAAGACAACATCACCATTCATGAAGAGAAGAAGTTCCGAGTGAGTGTAACACCCTCAGAATCGGCCCTATGCAAGTTTTAGCGAAACTCGCCGAACCCGCATAGAAACGATTCGAAGGTGCCCACCAGGCACTTTCGTGCGGGTGGAAAACAAAGTAATAACATTACACAGCAGTCCTCGATGGGACCCACAGAACAGATACATATACAACAGCGACTCAAAGAGTCAAGAATACAAGTATACGGTACAAAGATCCCAATCACCTTGAAAACAATGGAGCGTCCGACTACGGACAAGATGCAAATGGGGCTAAGAGCCCTGAAGAATAACCAATGGCGTCCATAACCTCCGGGCCAAAGCGGAAGGGTAACCACCTAACGTCGATCTCAAAACCTGCTTAAACAAAAGGGGTGCCGACAAAGGCAAAGGAAAAGAGGCGTCAAGATCGAGGCCAAGACAGCGAGGCTAGAATTCGGGTCCTCGCCTACATAGGTATGGTGGGATCGGCGGCAAAGATGCACTAAACAACTATAGAGACCCGATACAAAAGGCGGCTATCAGAGAGGGGTAAGAAAGACCTATTCGGATCCAACCTGATACTATCAAACAACCCCTCGAGACCAAACGAGGAAGTCAGTCGAGGAACTCACACAGTTGGCAGTTTTACTTATTCAGTTATAGTTGCGGCACTTTACTAGTCAGGTTTAGATATTCGTCCTGATAAAGTAAGCAGTGGGCACTTTTAGTTATCCATTCCGTTAGAGTGGCAACACTTACTAGTCAGGTTCAATGATCATGAGATATCCCCAAAACCCAGCAGTTGTTGGTACTTTTACTTAGCCATTCCGTTGAAGTGAAGCTGATTACTAGGCAAATCGGATACAAGTCAATTCATAACAGTAAACTTTTGTTATAGTTGTCTATGATCAAGCACTGTGCTCCAAGTCGTCCATAACCGCGGACACGGCTTCTCGAAAAGATTTAACCTGCGGTGCACCAAAGTATCCACAGGCACTTGACCCTTTTGCGGATCGCTTAACATACACCCACGGTATGTCGGCGGGGCCTAAGTCACGACGCGTTCCTGCACCCAAAGCAAGCAGGGCCACCCACTAAGTCTACCCGCAAAAGTCGGCGGTCTCCTAGATGGACTTAGGGTTTGGGTGGGCCAGTACATGAGAACAGCAATCGACCGGGGCCCCCGACACCGCTAAAACGTGTCCCGATCCTAACAAGATGCAGTGCTCCTCGCACAAACGTAAATGCATAAGTAGCATGGCATAAGTACAGGATAGTAAATAAATCCTCAAACTAGTTGTGGCCCCAAAGACAATACTTTGAAATCAGGTAATAATCGATGGGGCCCATATCTCCCTTTGTGGTTAGCGCTCGATCTCGGAACAGGTGTCAAGAACTCGGGTCCTACGGGACACAAGTGGGCGGTCGGAAACCAATCTTACCTATCACCCACCGATGCCTCTGCTTAATTCAATTTTAGTTGTTAAACAGTAATTAAAGTGAACAATAAGTAAAGCCATGATCATCTCCAACGTCAACATGCGGCAATCCTCCAACAATTGTGGTACTTGACAACAAGCAAAACACTTGAGCAAGCGACTACGACACGCGGGTCCAACTATCTACCAAACACAGGTAATAGGATGTGTCCAAGGCTATATATGGCTGCAAGGGATATCACGGGTACGAAACTAGAGCATCGCAACACAGATAGCAAAGATCAACAGGAGGGAATAAATACTATAAAAGTAAGATAGGTAGAAAGGGGGAGATGCTCGCCTGAAAACATGTCGAAGGGTTCATCCGAAGGTCGGGGCGAAGCTCACATCAACTCAACGGCCTTATCCGCGAAGAAGCAAAACACTAGAAGGAACACCGGATGCAATATTCAATACACGACAGAAGATCGGCATGATGCATGCATGATGGATGACATGGCAAAGGTGCGATGCAATTAGGTCATATTAAGCGGAACCGGGGTCCCGACATTAATTAAACGGTTCAAGTTATTTACCTACCCCGCAATTTAAATGTTGCATTATCAAGACAAAGATAGCACCGGTTCGCTACACAAGTTTAAATGGGGCCAATATAAGGCTAGATTTGCCCGCATATGGGCCTCATATTTAATTATATGGTGAATCGGCATAAGGCCCCCAAACCAATGATATGCATGCGAGATGACAATTAAGTATGCAACAAGTTGATATCATTTATGAAAATAGGGTATCGAGGGAAAAGGGTCACACATTAGGGTTCGACAATCTTGGGGTTCCGGGGTTCGGGGTCGGTCTCGGGGTCCAGGGTTCGACGTATCGGTCTCGACGGGATCGTTCTCGGATATCGGGGGTAGATCTTGTCGCATCCGGGAGGCAGGACTTGGGTCGGTGCCGGGGCGCATTGGATTCGTTCTGGTCGGTACCGTTCTTGTCGTCACGCATATCTCGTCGGGTCCCACAGGGTCGGTCTTGCCGTTGCGAGGATCTTGTTGGGCCCGCGCAGTCGAGTCGGTGTTAGCGTTCGGGATGAAGAACTTGGCGTTCCCGAGGACGAACTTGGCGTATCCGTGTCGACGATCGGGCGCCCGCGGTGCCACATCGATCCGGGAAGAAGTGCTTGTCGAATCGGGTCTTGCACGGGTCTCGGCGAACTTGGCGTTGATCCGTTTTGGAAGATCTTGGAGGCTTACAACACGGTGCAATACCGACTCAGCGAGGGACGGGACGGCGGCGAGGTGCTTGGTGGTCGACGGGCGGCGTGAGGCGCAGGGCTCGGGCGGCGGCGGCAGGCAGTGCTCTGCGGCCGGCGGCGCTTGAGGCGGTTCAGGAGGAGGACCCGCCAGGTCGAGCACGGCCGCGGCAGGAGGTTGGTGCGGAGGCGGTGGCGAGGGAGCGGACGGAGAGGCGGAGAGGCGAGGCGGCCATGGCCACGAGCGGAGGAGGAAGAGGGACTCGCGGGGAGGAGGCGGCTGGGAGCCGAGCAGTGGAGGAGGAGGGCTAGGGGAGCTTGGGCGCGAGGCGGCCAGGGTACGGCGGCTGTGACAAGGCCCGAGGCTGTGGCTGGGCGGCGCGATCAGGCGGGGAGGCGGGTGGAGGCTGGTGGTGAGAGGAGCAAGGCGGCGGGATGCAGCGAGGTCGGGCTGCAGAGGAAGGGAGAGGAGGCTGAGGCGAGGCGGGGAAGGTGAGAGGAGGGCGTGCGGGAGGAGATCTGAGGAAGGAGGCCGACAGGTCAGCGTGGGGGCCTCATGGCCTGGCGCCATGCTGGCGTGAGGCCGAGCGAGACGGTGGGCCAGGTTGGGGTTGGGATCGGTGTGGCGGTGGTGGGGTGGTAGTGCGTGTGGGGTGGTTGTTGTGTGGAGAGTGGGAGAGGAGAGGGAGGATGGTGGCTCTGGTTGGGTGGGGTTGGGGCAAGGTGACGTGGCACTGCTCGGGTTGGGGTGAGGTGGAGGGTTGGGCTAGGTAGGTAGTTTGGTAGGTTTAGGATTATGGGTGGACGGTTGGACCGATTTAAAATTCTGGTGGTCAATTGGTCAATCGGCCCGCTCGACGCCTCACTAAAACAACTTAAACATTTTATTTGTTTTAAACGGGCCGTATGCAAACCGATAGCGGCCAAAATAATTAATCCGGAGAACCGGGCTTTGCGTTTGAATTAAGCTGAGGCGTTTGGAAAACTAATCGGGCGTTGCGAAAATAGTTTTATGCAAACAATGCATGATGATGACGATGCAATGCACAAATTCAACGCGATTTTCTAGTAGTGGTTTTGCGGGATGCCACAGTGAGTAAGCACCAGAAGCCTCGTACTCAGGAAGAAAAGGAAGCTGCTCTCAAGAAGACTCAAGATGTTGCTAGTGGTCCCTCCTCTGCTCCTGGTGGCTCTAGTGCTGGTGGTCCTTCTCTCCGGAGGCAGCCATCTTGGGCAAAGAAGCTGCTTGGGAAAGTGAAGAAAACTTTCTGCTTTCTGCAGGACCGCGAGTATCAGGCTTATGTTGATCAGCGTCACAATGTTCAGCGCCAGAAGGCCATCATGGCAGCCCTCAACATTCCTTGCTCACCGGTCTCTAGCTCTGTCACTGCTCCCAAGGAGGATTGGGTTCACAACAACTGCAACTGGTCCGATGATGAGTCTGAGGAGGAGGTCACTGGCCCGCCCGAGTCTTCTCCTCCTCCCCCTTCTTGTGGCTGGGACGAGTAGATTGATCTCTTCTTCCTTTTTGGTGTCTTGATGCCAAAGGGGGAGAAAGATGTCTATTAGGTTGTCTACGGGATTTGCATGGGATGAGTCGCGAGCCTGTTCTTGTCTTTGATCTTTTCTTACTCGCGAACTCTTTAGTTTATTTGTGTGCTTGTGGTTTTATGTCCGTGAACTTATGTGTGCTTGTGGACCTTGTGGTATGTTATGTTTGAGACTATGTGTTATCTTATACTTTTCCATGAGTGTGGTATCTTGTTTGAGACTATTGCTATGGTGGTGGAGCCTCATTGCTCTTATTTTTATTATTACTCCGTTTGTCTCCACCACTTCTAGTTGGTACTGGTATGATCTCTATCCCTTTTTGTACCTTGCTCTTGTGATATCTTTGCAATTGTTAGGGGCGAGCCTCCGTGTATGTGTGCTAGTCCTGTCCTTAGAGGTCTTCTCTCTACCTTGCACACATACAGGGGGAGCTTGCCCCGTCCATTGCAAAGATTGCTTTGTTTCTATGAAAATCTGTGGGATTGTCATCTAACACCAAAAAGGGGGAGATTGAAAGGACTATATCTTCCCATGATGTTTTTGGTGTTAAATGACAATCCCAACCATGCTTTTAACTGTGCTCTTGAGTTTCAGGGGAGACGTCGTTGATGTTTCTTTTTAGTGTGATGGATGCTCTCTGGTGATCTTTTGAAGACGGTGGCCTTTTTAAGTCTTCTCCTAGTTTCTTTCCGGTTGTTGTTTTTAGGTCACCGTACTATTAAGAGGGGGTCCATGTTGGAAGGCTGTGGGAAATCACTTGTTCTTGCACAAACCTATATGCACCGCCACAGCCATCCCATTATTCCGTGAGAGAGAGCTTTTTCCTGTTCTGTTGGGGCCTTTTGTGTCTCACCGGAACTTCCGGTCTAGACCGGAAGTTTCGCTCAAACTTTTTTCTGGGGGCTGTTCTACCGTTTGTTCCGACGCTAGTTCCGCTAAGATTCGGTGCGATTCAAGAACCTTCTGTTTTGAAGTGTGCTAATTGCCGGAACTTGGCCGTAACTTGGCCGGAACTTGCATCGGAACTTGTCCTGGCAAAAGTTCTTGAGCGGAACTTCCGCCTGAAGGCCGGAACTTCCGGTCATACTCGCTTCGCGACCCAAAAGTTCCGCCCCTTGTTCCGCCCAAGGTCCGGTGAAGGCTCAGTAACCTTCTGTGTGGAAGTGTGCTATTTAGCCGGAACTTGATCGGAACTTGGTCGGAAGTTCACCGGAACTTCCGGTCCGTTTTGACCGGAACTTCGTTGCGCTCGAGGCGTCGTCAGCGATCGATGACCGTTGGAGCCAAGCGGAATCTTAGGCCCCTCACCGGAACTTCCGAGGAGGTCATGGGAGGTCAGAACGGTTCAGGGGGCCTATTTAGGAACCTCTTCTTCCTCCCACTCTCTCTCGAATTTTTCTCTCTCCTCCATTAATGCTTGAGCTTCACCTCACTAGATCTCTCTCTCTAGCCACTCAAATGACCTGATCTTTTGAGAGGTGAGGGAGGTGACCTAGATCTACACTTCCACCAAAGAAGAATTGATTTCCCACCCATCCTTTGTGGATCTTGTTTCTCTTGGGTTTCTTGGAACCCTAGACGGTGTAGGGCATCCCCGGAGCTGAGGCATGTGTTGTAAAGCTTTGAGGTGTCATTGAGGGCCTCCAATTGAGTTTTGGAGCCTCCCCCTCAACCTTGGTGTAAAGGTTTCGGTTGGCGCCTTCAAGGTCACCGGTTAGTGGATTGTGAGGCCTCCTTTGTGGGGAGCTCACCGGAGAAGAAGGTGAGGCCTTTGTGGCGCTCGGGTGACCTTGTGTGGCCCCGACACCTCTCCAACGTAGACGTAGCTCCTTGGGAGTGAACTACGGGAATTACATCTCCGTGTCTCCTCGCCGGTTACTTAGTTCCCCTCCTTTACTCCTTGCTATTTACTGTTCTTGTGGTTGGTGCTTGTTTTCTTGCATTTAGGTTGTCCACTTAGTTGCATCTCTAGATAACTTCCTTTCTCGTTAAGCCTAAAAGTGAGAAACAAATTAAAATTGGTAGATGCCTATTCCCCCCCCCCCCCCCTCTAGTCGTATCAAGTCGGTACTTTCAGGCAGGTTTGCACAATGAGGCTGGCCGGGAGGTGTTGACTAAAGAAGCAAATAGGCCGCAGTAGATGGTGTCTCAAGTGCATGAACTAGCTAGGAGGGCTACAATTATCAGAGTTGGTAATGGTGAAATTGATGAGGACGTGGACGTGACAGGAGATTATAGTGTTGTGTTTGCTGGTCGAGTGCTCTCAAGCTTGTTTATAAAAACTTCTGGTGATTGGTCTGTAATAACTAAAGCTCTCCTAGGAGTATGGTAGGGTTTAAACTTGGGTTGCTTTGCCATTTCGGATAATGTGAGTGGTGTGTGGGGTGATCCCTAGTTATGCTCACTCCTGTTTCGTTATTTTCTCTCTCTTCTTTCTGCTTTCTTACCTGGAGATTGCTTGCTCTCTAGGTATATGTGTTCTTTTATGTAAGACAAAAAGATACCGTTCTGTTATCCTAAATAATGGAACACAACTCCGCTTTGGGGGTCTTATAAAAAAATATCACAACTACAACAATCGGGGTTCCTAGAAAATTGTTTATCAGAAAACTACACCTACTATTGGCATAAGTTGTTTTGACAAATCTGGATTTTAGGATTCAGTTACATTTAACAAAGTTTTCAACAATTTGGTCCCACTAGTCAGTCCCATGTGGAAAAGGTGTCCGGTTTCTCTCCATTATTTATGAAGATCAGACCAGGCTTAAACGGAACAGTTTGGAAGTTTTCATTCCTTTCACTTAAGAAAAAATAGGCAAAAAGAAAATTCAAACCCACTAGTGAAACTGGATTAAGGTCTACTAAAAACCCACTAGTTATAAAATTAGGCAAAAACTAAAAAAAGTTCCAAAATTTGATTAGGCAATTTTTTTTTCAAACCCACTAGTTACAGTTGTCAAATTTTTTCTAGAATTATTGAAAAGTTCCAAACTTTGATTGATTTTACATTAAAAAACTAAAAAAATCAAATCGACTAGGATAGATGAGAACAAAAAATCAAGGAACTTTTTCTAGAATTGTTTTGAAAATGCCAAAACTTCGAAACAGCCGACGAATTGACCTCAAAACTTGCTAGTCTACTCCCAACATGTAGTTGAATTGTTGGTATGTTTGAAATTCTTTACAATAGTCCATATTATTTTAACTATTTTTTCTATAAGTTAAATGAATGTTAAAACTTTCTAGTAGTTTAGTTTAAGTCTAGTAAAAACAAGAGAGAACCTCCTTTGATGACAT
Source organism: Avena longiglumis (assembly GCA_030063025.1). NCBI lineage: Eukaryota > Viridiplantae > Streptophyta > Magnoliopsida > Poales > Poaceae > Avena > Avena longiglumis. The sequence continues at coordinate 16,976,504 of CP125976.1, forward strand.
GTGTAACCTGAGTGTGCCGGTGTTTTTATAAATGGTGTCAAGCTGATACAATCACTATTTCACCCAGTTGATACAATCCAGGCTATTGGTACCAGCTTCTGTCAGATTCCTCCTGGGGAGGTTTCTGCTGCAAACATGAACTATGACAGTTCTAATGATAGTGCTTAATCACTATTTCACCATGTCCAAGAGCATGGACAGTAGATGCTCTGCTATCCTAGGATTTTATTCCAGTCTTTATCATGTAAGGTCACTGTGTCACTCATTTTGTTTATCATCCAAAGTCTCTGGTGTGTGCAGAGCAAAACAATTATCATATATTATCTGGGTTGTACTATCCTCTGTTTGAGATGGTTTTATCCTATCTGGCCTGCAATGATCTCCTACTCAATATTTACTTTTGCCCTCTGCCTATGTGCATGTACACCATGATATTTGTCAGCCGGTCACATCTATACACACAATGTACTGATCATCATAGATATAAAAACAAATCCCACTTGTCATGTATTATCACCCATGATATACAGTGCCTGTATATCTGCTACATCAAACTTTACTTTGTTTCTAATGAGTAGACAAATCAAAATACTAGACTGGAACATTAGAGGTGTTAACTCACAGGAAAGATGGGATGACCTTGCTGACAAAATCAATCAGAGCAATTATAATATCATATGTTTACAGGAAACTAAGAGAGAAACTTTTGACAGTAATTACATCAAAAAATTCTGTCCTAGAATACTAGGGCAGTTTGCATACCAACCTTCCATTGGAAATTCTGGTGGATTGATCATCATTTGGAATGGGAACATGTATAATGGCACTGTGATCAGCCAATCATCCTTTCACCTGACTGTTAAGATGCACTGCAATCTTACTAATAAGGAGTTTTACATCACCAACATTTATGCCCCATGCATAAGTGATGGAAGGGCGGATTTTATTGATTGGTTCTTACATGTTGGTTCATCTATCTTCAAATTATGGATAATTATGGGAGATTTCAATATGATCAGAAGCTCTGAAGATAGAAATAGAGCAGGGGGCAACATTTCAAATATCCACTCTTTCAACTCCATCATTCAGGAACATGATCTAGAGGAAATACCCCTTAAAGGGAGAGCATTTACTTGGTCAAATATGCAACAACAACCTCTACTTGGAAAACTTGATTGGATTTTTACATCACATGAATGGACCACCACCTTCCCCAACACTATGGCCACTCCATTGGCTAGATTGGGCTCAGACCACATTCCTATATTGATACAAATCAGTACTGAAATACCAAAATCAAATTTATTCAGATTTGAAGATTATTGGTTGGAATTTGAAGGTCTATCAGATATTGTGGAAAATAACTGGGTCAATAAAGGAAGGTTCAAGAATGATGCACATGATCTATCTACCAGATTCAAAAACTTGAGGCATGCTATAAAAAATGGAGTAAATCCATCTCCAACCTCAACATTATCATTGATAACTGCAACTTTGTTTTATCTCTTTTGGATGGTCTTGAGGAACAAAGAACATTATCTCTACCTGAGATAAATTTCAGGCATATCATAAAATCTCATCTGGCCAAACTGTTGGAAGCTAAAAGAAAATATTGGAGGAAAAGGGATAATATTAGGTGGGCTAAACTTGGTAATGAAAACACCAAGTTTTTCCACTCCATTGCCACAAGAAACTACAAGAACAATTATATGATGCTCTGCTGGATTAACAAGGCAATGAAATTACTGACCATGATCACAAAGCTGCTCTATTATGGACTGCCTTCAGAGATAGGCTTGGAAAAACATCTGAAACTGAGATGAGGTTTGACCTGCAGAATCTTATTTCACCACATGATCTCACATCACTAGAAGAACCATTTACCCAATTGGAAATTGATGATATTATCAAATTCATGCCAAATGATAAATCACCTGGACCTGATGGATTTAATGGTTACTTCATGAAAAAATATTGGAGTATCATCAAAGTCCAATTTTACAATCTTTGCAACATATTTCACTCTGGGGAGCTGGACATTGACAGCATCAATACTGCATACATTGCACTCATTCCAAAAATTTCAAACCCCATGAAGCCTTCTGATTTCAGGCCCATCTCACTTGTTAGCATGGCACTCAAGATTCTGACTAAACTTATTGCCAATAGAATACAGAACATTATTATCCCAATTATAGCAAAAACCAATATGGGTTTATCAAATCTAGAACAATTCAGGATTGTCTGGCATGGGCATTTGAATACTTACACATTTGCCACAGATCCAAGAGAGAGATCATCATTTTAAAACTTGACTTTGAGAAAGCTTTTGACATGATAGAATATAATACTATCATCACCATGCTAAAGCACTTTGGATTTGGGGAAAAGATCATTGGATGGATCAGCAAGATACTTAATAGTGCTAACACTTCTGTGATCCTAAATGGTGTCCCTGGAAAAAATATTAGATGCAAGAGATGTGTCAGACAGGGTGACCCATTATCACCATTATTATTTGTTGCAACTGCTGAACTTCTGCAAATTATTGTGAACCATGTCTGGCAGACTAATGAGTTAGATCTACCTGTTGATAATGCATATGGGCAGAATTACCCAATTCTTCAGTATGCAGATGATACATTACTCATCTTGCCTGCTATTCAGGAGCAGCTCTCCTATCTGAAGAATCTGCTGATGGATTTCTCCAAATCCACTGGACTTAAAATAAATTTTCATAAATCCTCTATGGTTCCTATCAATATGACAGCTGTCAGATGCAGAACATCTTGTAGGGTTCGCAGCATAGAAAACAAAAATTTTCCTACGATGTGAACTATATACCAAGATCTATCTACTAGATACAAACAATAGGAGGATGTATATCCGTAGAGAACATACCCTTGAAGACCGACAAAGCTTAACGAGTTCAACTCGTGGTTGATGTAGACGATCTCTTGCCGATCTCAAGATCGAGAGGAAGTCCTAGCGCCGCAAATCAGCAGCGCATCCATGCTCGCACACACGTTCGAGGCACCGAGAAACCTCCGCCTCCTCGCTCCAGCGATGCAGCGGAAGCACAACTCTTTCTTGCCGAATAGCCACCGGGAACATGTATCTCGCTAGTCCGAGACCATGGGGGATAAATTTTAGAGGGGGAGAGAGATCCTTCACGAGGAGGTGTGAGAGACAAGTGAGGAGGGGGTCCTTTATAGGAGGAGGGGGAACCCCAAGGGGTGGCCGCGCATGGGGCTGCCCCTGCCCTCCCTCTTCATGTGGGTGGACACTCAACTCACAAATCTCCTTTAAATTCCCTCACTCAAAAGTCCACTCAAATTCCCATTAAATTTCCACCAAATTTAATGCAAACTCTCATTAAATAAAACTCTTTTATTTTATTCAGAATTTTGTCAATTACTTTAATGACAAACATTCACAAATAACCTTGCTAGAATTCTATTTCACATGCATAACCACTTTATGCAATTTCACCAAAACTGCTTTGGTATCAAGTGAAATAAATTCCCGCTTTGTTCATTCTTTCGGCATGAAACATTTGCTCCAATTGGATGTCGGTGTCTCTTAAGTGTGTCACCCTAGGTTCGTGAATAATGTGGACATGATCGAGACCCTCTCGGATCAATAATCGAGCGGGATCTGAGACCCATCTTGACTCCCACACATTCAACGATGACTTTCTTGTGATCGTCGGAACCTTTTACGCTAGTATATTAATCCCTTTGTTTCAAGATATATTACATGTCCGAGATTCCATCATCGGTATCTCCATACCTAGTTTGATCTCGTTACCGACATGCACTCTTTTCTTGTTCCTGTGATATAACATTCTAGTGATCAAATCACTTGCTTGCAAGCTAATCAATGTGATATCACCGAGAGGGCCCAGAGTATATCTATCCGTCATCGGGATGAACAAATTCCACTCTCGATCCATGAGCCTCAACATAACACTTTATTAGTTCTAAATCCATCTTTATAATCACCCTGTTACGGTGTGACGTTTGATGTTATCAAGAAACTCTTCTGGTGTTAGTGATTGACATGATCTCATGGTCTAAGGATTAGGATCACTTCGTAAGTTGTTATAGCAATATAAACCCAATGACTTTGATCGTAATGCTATACTTCGGATGAATGTTCATCACACCATTACACTAATGTTGTGATCCCGTTATTAACAACATCCAATGTCCATGATCAGGAAACCTTGATCATCTTGTTAATCAACGAGCTAGTTTATGAGAGAGGCATAACTAGGAACTTTCTGTTTGTTTATTAAACACACATGTATTAACGTTTCCGTATTAATACAATTATAGCATGCAAAATAAACATCTATCATATACTTGGAATACACATAATAAACACTTTATTATTGCCTCTCAGGGCATATTCCCTTCAGTCTCCCACTTGCACTAGAGACAATAATCTAGTTACATAGTGATAAATCTAACACCCATTGAGTTCTGGTGTTGATCATGTTTTGCTCTAGGGAGAGTTTTAGTCAACAGATCTGCTACATTGAGATCCGTATGTACTTTACAAATCTTTATATCTCCATCCTTGACATGCTCGCGGATGGAGTGAAACCGGCGCTTAATATGCTTGGAATGCTTGTGAGACCTTGGCTCTTTGGCATTGGCAATGGCACCATTGTTGTCACAATAGATCACCATTGGGTCCAACGCGTTTGCCACCACTCCTAGTTCGGATATGAACTCCTTCATCCAAACTGCTTCCTGAGCCGCTCAAGCAAAGAACATATTCGGCCTCCGTTGTTGATCCCGCTACCACAGGTTGTTTGGAGCTCCTCCAACTAACCGCTCCGCCATTCATGAGAAATACGTATCCGGATTGAGACTTAGAGTCATCCGGATCGGTGTCAAAGCTAGCGTTGACATAACACTTAGCGACGAGCTCTTCTTCACCTCCGTATACAAGAAACATATCCTTAGTTCTTTGTAAGTACTTAAGGATATTCTTGACCGCTATCCAGTGTTCCGAACCTAGATCCGATTGGTACCTACTAGTCAAACTAATAGCATGTGCCACATCCGGTCTTGTACATAGCATGGCGTACATTATAGAGCCTATGGCTGAAGCATAGGGGAATTTGTACATTATCTCTCTTTTTCATTGACGGACTTTGAATCTTACTCAATGTCTTGCCTTGCAACATAGGTAAGAACCCTTCTTACTTAGTCCATTTTAAACTTCTTTAAAATCTTATCAAGGTATGTACTTTATGATAGCCCTATTAGGCGCCTAGATCTATCTCTATAGATCTTTATGCCTAATATGTATGACGCTCACCTAGGTCCTTCATTGAAAATTTGTCGTTTAGATAACTTTTAACACTGTTTAAAAGATCTATATCATTTCCGATCAATAATATGTCATCCACATATAATATCGTAAATGCCACATTGCTCCCACTCACTTTCTTGTAAATACAAGCTTCTCCATAAGTTTGGACAAATCCAAACTCTTTGATCACCTCATCAAAGCGGAGATTCCAACCGTGATGCTTGCTTCAATCCATAGATGGATCGCTGAAGCTTGCACACCTTGTTAGCATCCTTAGGATCGACAAAACCCTTTGGTTGTATCATATACAACTCTTCTTCAATATTACCATTGAGAAGCGGTTTTGACATCCATCGCCATATCTCCTAATCGAAATATGCAGCAATTTCTAACATAATCCTAATCGACTTTAGCATCGCTACGGAGAAAGTCTCATCGTAGTCAACTCCTTGAATTTGTCGAAACCCCTTTGCGACAAGTCGAGCTTTATAGACGGTCACATTACCATCAAGATCGCTTTTCCTTTTGAAAATCCATTTGTTCTCCACGGCCTTTCGGTGAGGTAATCCACCAAGTTCCAAACTTGATTTTCATACATGGATTCCATCTCGATTTCATGGCTTCTAACCATTTTTGGAATCCGGGCTCATCATCGCTTCTTCATACGTCGCAGGTCATCATTTTCATCAACCATGAAATTCATGAGGATTTCCATCTGACCGGAGCTGCAGCGTCTGCTTGACTGCGAGGTTCGGTAGTACTCTCTTTGAGTTTCATGATCATTATCATTAGTTCCCTCTTCAGGTGGAGCCAACTCGGAACAACTTCCGTGTGCTACTCGCCATACTTTGAAGAGAAGGTTCAACAACCTCTTGGGTTCTACCTTCCAACTACTCACACCTTCGAGAAACTCTTTCTCTAGAAAGGATCCATTCTTGGCAACAAAAACCTTGCCCTCGGATCTGTGATAGAAGGAATACCCAATAGTTTCTTTAGGGTATCCTATGAAGACGCATTTTTCCGCTTTGGGTTCGAGTTTATCCGGTTGAAGTTTCTTCACATAAACATCGCATCCCCAAACTTTAAGAAATGACAGCTTATGTTTGTTTCCAAACCACAATTCATACGGTGTCTTTTCAACGGATTTAGATGGTGCCCGATTTAAAGTGAATGCAGCAGTTTCTAGTGCATAACCCCAAAATGACAACGGCAAGTCCGTCAGAGACATCATAGATCGAACCATATCTAATAAAGTACGATTCTGACGTTCCGCCACACCATTTCGCTGTGGTGTTCCGGCAGGTGTGAGTTGTGAAACAATTCCACACTCTTTCATGTGAGTGCTAAACTCGTAACTTAGATACTCACCTCCACGGTCGGACCGTAAAAATTTGATCTTTCTATTACGATGATTTTCCACTTCATTCTGAAATTCCTTGAACTTTTCAAAGGTTTCAGACTTGTGTTTCATCAAGTAGATATAACCGTATCTACTCAAATCATCCATGAAAGTAACAAAATAACGATATCCACCTCGCACCGACACACTCATTGGACCAAATACATCAGAATGTATGATTTCCAATAAATCTGTCGCCCGTTCCATTGAACCGGAAAACGACGTTCTAGTCATCTTGCCCATAAGGCATGGCTCACATGTATCAAATGATTCATAATCAAGTGATTTCAAAAGTCCATCCGGATGGAGCTTCTTCATGCGTTTAACGCCAATATGACCTAGATGGCAGTGCCACATATATGCGGATATATCATCATTAAGTTTAATCCTTTTAGCATCAACATTATGAATATGTGTAACATTATCATCGAGATCTAATAGAAATAAACCATTCATCATCGGTGCATGACCATAAAAGATTTCATTCATATAAATGGAACAACCATTGTTCTCGGATTTAAATGAATAACCACTTCGCATTAAACACGATCCAGATATAATGTTCATGCTCGGTCAGGGAACGATAACATTTATTCAAGTTTATAACTAATCCCGATGGCAAGTGGAGAGGCAGCGTTCGGCGATCACATCAACACTTGATCCATTGCGACGCATCTTGACCTCACCCCTTGCTAGCGGTCGTTCGCAGCCTCGATTCGAGTTACAAATATTAGCAGCTGACGGTATCAAATACCTGGTGCTCTGCGAGCACTAGTCAAGTACACATCAATAACATGTATATCATATATACCTTTGTTTGCCTTGCCCTTTTTGTGCCAGATACTTGGGGCGATTCTTCGATGGCGATCCTTACAATAGTAGCACTTTCGGAATCGGACTTAGGTCCAACTGGGGTTTCTTTCAGCGCGGCAACAGGCTTGCCGCCCTTACTTCCTTCCGTTTTCCCTTCTTGTCTTTCTTGAAACCAGTGTTCCTATTGATCATCAACACTTGATGTTCCTTTTGATCTCCACTGCGGTTTTAAGCATTGTGAGCTCGGGGAGACTTCTTCATTCCTTGCATATTATAGTTCATCAAGCTCTTATAGCTAGGTGGCGAGCTGCAGAACACGATGGATGCCTAAGTCAATGGGAATCGTTATTCCCAAGGACACAAGCTTATCGGCGTAACGACATCTTGAGTACATGCTCACTAACGAGCTGTGCTCTTCCATCATGCTGACTAAAGAACTTTTACAAGCGTTGTAGCTCTCTAAAGACATGTGTGTGAAAATCATTTTCAACTCACCCATTGTATCAAATGCATTGCCATTCTCGAAGCTTTGAAGTTAGGCTCTAGCCCATACAATATGCCGCAATGAACTAAGTTGTGGTCCTCCGACGAGTCGATAGACATTCTTCTCCTCGTCGGGGCATCATCTAAAGGTGGGGGCCTAACGGCGCTTCTAGCACATATTGCTTTTGTGCACAGAGAGAGAATCCTCAAATTCATGGCCCATTCGGTAAAGTTGCTACCGTTCGTTGCTAGTTTCTCTTTCTCCATGAACACATTGAAATTAAAAGTAGGTGGTGCCATCTACAATGAATTTGTAAAGTTTAGACTAAGTGTATGATAGATTGAGTTCAACTAATCTATATTACGAATGAACTCCCACTCAAGCGACATCCCTTGTGCCTTTTTGGTGATTACATGAACCAAATCCACTACACCAAGTCCGATCATCACGTGAGTCGGTATAGCTTCAAAGCGAGCATCAAATGGGCATCATATCAACTATATGACTCATGCTTAACCTTTCGGTCCGTGTTCGAGGCCATGTGCGTACATGCTAGGATCGCCAAGTTAGAACCTTAGTATTCGTGTGTAACTGTTTTACACCGAAATATGGTCGAGATCCAAGAACACCCGATCATCACGTGATGTCTTGGGCGGCGAAAACATAATCGGTGCATACTAAAGGAAGAACACATTCTTATCTTGATATTTAAATGAGGGATCATCTTATTATGCTAACAAAGCGCTAAACAAGCAATATAAGATGCTATCAAACATCATATGTTTATTAGTGAAATTATATGGTTCCATGAGATGATCTCTATCATGTGCATCGTGGTATGATCACTATCATACCTATATGTGTAAATCCAAGGTCTATGGATTTTACACGCTATGTGTGTTAAGAGTATCATCTCATACTTTTACTTACAACACTACCATATCATAACACTAGCCCACAACAATCTAAACTAGACGCCTCTAATTTATCCATTGCAAGTTTTACGTGGCTTAGGGCTTTCGAGATAGAACCGTTCTTACCTACGAACATGAACCACAACGAGGATAATCAAATTGTTGACAACTCGCAAAATAGATATTGACTATAGTAGGAGAGACAGACACCCGCTAGCCACTTATGCAAACTAGTTGCATGTCAAGCGTGGAACAGGACTCATGTGCGAGGACATGTAAAGTTTGTCCGGGCCGCTTCATCCCACTATGCCACCAATATCCAAAATTACAACAAAGGAGCAACAACATGATCATCATCGCCCACATACTCATATGTGTACTACCCGTGTAAAGGATCTACGCATAGATCCGCTCACGATACCCTTTGTAGGGTTCGCAGCATAGAAAACAAAAAATTTCCTACGATGTGAACTATATACCAAGATCTATCTACTAGATACAAACAACAGGCGGATGTATATGTTGGAGATATGCCCAAGAGGAAATAATAAAGTGGTTATTATCATATCTTCACACTTATGATAAATGTTTACATACCATGATATAATTGTATTAACCGGAAACATTAATACTTGTGTGATTTGTAAACTAAAATAAGAGTCCCTAGTAAAGCCTCTTGTTAAACTAGCTTGTTGGTTAATATATGATCATGGTTTCCTGATCATGAACATAGAGATGTTATTAACAACAAGATCATATCATTAGGAGAATGATGTGATGGACATACTCCTATAGATAAGCGTAGCATAAAGATCAAGTCATTTCAATAGTTCAATTGCTATATGCTTTCTGATACATAGTAACCTAATTCCTTCGACCATGAGATCATGCATATCACCTTTACCGGATGGATGCTTTGATGACATCAAACACCACACCGTAACTGGGTGGCTATAAAGGTGGCATTGAGTGTTCGGAAAGTATTGGTTGAAACACATGGATCAAGAGTGGGATTTGTCCATCCATATGATGGATAGATATACTCTGGGCCCTCTCGGTGGAATGTCATCCAATTAGCTTGCAAGCATGTGATTGGGTCACAAGGGACCACATATCAGGAGCGAGAAAGAGTACTTATCGAGAACGAGGTTGAACTAGGTATGCGAGATACCGATCATAACCTCGGATAAGTAAACTATCGTGAGACAAAGGAAATTGGTATCGTATGTAAGTGGTTCATTCGATCGCAAAGTAATCGTAGAAATATGTGGGAGCCATATGAATTTCGATTCCTCTATTGGTTATTGTTCGGAGAAGTGTCTCGATCATGTCCGCATAATTCACGAACCGTAGGGAGACACTTAAGGATTGACGTTGTTTTGAGTAGTTATGGTATTATGAGAAAGAGACCGAATGTTGTTCGAGTCTCGGATGGGATCCGGGATATCACGAGGTGATCCAGGAGAATAAGATTCATATAAGGAAAGTCCCGTTTGAGTTCGGGAATGATTCCTGTTTTCATCGGAATGTTCTAGAAGGTTCCGGATTATCCGGCACTCCGGGGGGGAGGGTACATGAATGTGTCATTGAATGATTGCATCATGTACTAAAGTGTTCTTGCTGTTCCAAAACTGAAAAGTCAAACTGCCAGTTTGAAAGTCAAACGGCTAAAACAGGAAACTGTGGGAAACAGGAAACTGTGGGAAACAAGCAAGAGGAGGTTGAAACCAACTTGGAGGAGGAGTCCCTCTCCTCTCCAAGCCGGCGGCCCACCTAGGCCGAGTTGGGGAGGGACTCCCCTCCCTCCCCTGGCGCGCCACCCCTCCCACCTATAAAAGGAGGGGCAGGGCCTCCTCCTCTGTACACACAAGTTCCTATCCTCTAATCTCCGGTTTAGAGCCGTTTTGGTTTAGAGCTTCTAATTGCTTTAGCCTGCGGTTTAGAGCCTTCTAATTGGTGTGTCTAATCTCTAGACCACTAATAGCCCTCTCTCATACTCCACCATACTCGCTCCGGCTTAAGGCGAAGCCCTGCGGGATCTCCCCTCTACTTCCGGTACCACGCCGTTGTGCTGCCGGAATCGCGAGGAGAGTGCTACAACCTCCGGCCTTTGGAACAAGGAGAGGAAGGTCTTCGTCAGTACCGAGCGATGTGACCGCTGGAGCGCTGCCGGAGCATACTTTGGAAGGATCGTCTACGATCTTGAGATCGAAGAGTACGACTACATCACCCACGAGAATCTGCTCTCGTTAACCGCTTTGGAATTTTCGAGGGTAAGTTATTCCATCGACTCGTTGCTACAATCTAGTAGATAGATCTTGGCTTGTTTGTTTGTATGCGATAGAAAAGTTTTGTTTTCCATGCTACGAACCCCTACAGTGGTATCAGAGCCGTGTCTATATGTAGATCTGTTGACGAGTAGAACACAATGGTCATTGTGGGCGTTGATGCTTTTATTGATTGCTTTTGTGTACTTTGCATCTTGCGGTATGTTGGGATGAAGGCCGGGCTAACCTTACATGACATTGTTCATGAGACTTGCTCCACGCCGACATGCAACTTGTATTGCATAAGTGGCTTTATGGTGCTGCTTTCTCCTAGCATAGTTAAGATCCAATTTACAACGGGTGATTAACAATACTAGTATCAATGTTGTGGTTCATGTTCGTAAGTTAGAACGACACTTATTAACAGCCCCAAACCACGTAAAACATGCAAAGAAAGTAGGCGTCTAACTTTGTTTTGCAGGGTGTGATGATGTGATATGGCCATGATTGTGATTATATATGATGTATGCAATGTTCCTTATTGTAAGTCGGCAACCCGGGGAGCCATATGGTTGTCTTTGATTTCTGTTAAGACCCGCGTGTCTATTCAAAGTAGTTGTAATAGTTGAAGCCGGTGGACGACAACCATGGAACAGCATCATTGACCTTGATGCCATGTCGGTGATGATGGAGATCATGTTCGTGCTAGAAGATGGAGATCGGAAGCACAAAGAAGAAAGGCCATATCATATCACATATTATGAATTGCATGTGATGTTAATCCTTTATGCATCTTGTATTGCTTAGTAGACGACGGTAGCATTATAAGATGATCCCTCATGCACATGAATTTCAAGTCATAAAGTGTTCACCCTTAGTTATCACCGTTGCTAAAGCTTGTTGTTTCAAAGCACCACGTGATGATCGGGTGTGTTAGATTCTACAAGTGTATACAACGTGAGCAAGCCAGATTTGCTCATGCGGAAACTAAGGTTTGATCTTGACGAGCCTAGCATGTACAGACATGGCCTCAGGAACACGGATTAGAAAGGTAGAGCATGAGTCATATAGTAGATATGATGAACATGTTGATTGTTCGCCATTGAAGCTATATCAACTCTCGTGATGATCGGTTTTGATGTGGTGGATTTGGTTCGTGTGATCACTAAAACAATGTGAGGGATATTGTTTTGAGTGGGAGTTCACCAAGATTAATTTAATTATTAATTAGAACTCAATTTATCATAAACTAAATCAAAGTGAATTTGCATAGTTGTTGTAGTCATTGGCATCCGTTTACCACCTTGCGCTTAGTTATAATTGAGATGATAGAACTATAGAATTCTGGTTAGATACTTCTGAACTGGTATCGTATTGTTTTAAGTGTTAATCTAAAGTTTAAAAGTCCTATTGCAAACTTTCAAGAAGTTCTTACTCCATGAAGCTTAATAATTAGTATTAAATCAAGAGTAACAATTCCAAGTGTTAGTATATAAGTATCATGTTTGTCTCCATGATTCTTGATATTCAAAAGATTCTCTTAATATCAAGGTTATCTAGGATCTGAAAGATTTGTTTCAGAAACCATGATGTGTGGAAGATATTGTGATATCTGAAACGAAGTATTGGTTACAACATGATAGAGTATAATATGGCTAAAAGTCATGTTCTCATATTTGATGAGAATTTGCAAAAGGTTGGAGACACTAGTTGTCCTAATCGTCCAAAAGGATTTGGAGAGCAACATTATACTCATGATTCACCGTTATAAGCTAAAAGTAGCTTGATCATGGACGATTCCATGATAAGGGTGAATATTTGATGTAGGTAAAATGCTTACTACACCAAGAGATTACTAAAGAAAAGAATTTGAAAGAACACCAAATATTTGATGATGGTGATCTACTTCAAAGTGCAAATCCAAAGACATTGGTATTTAATTATACACGCTTTGGACTATATGTCATATGTATGACTCCACTATTGATGTTGATAGATTCTTTCAAGCGTAAAAGGAAATCTTGAAAGAATCTCATAAATATATGGCGAGAAAGGAAAAGACTAGAATTGTTCGACTTAAGTATATAGATGATATACATGTTATGGCTATATTCTTTGCTTATTAAACAATGTGGTTCTCAAGTATTTGATACTGAATTTGTTGGTGTGAATCGTCATACGAAACAACACAATTCATGAACTACAATGGCCTAAGTAACTAGCAAAAGAATATGTGATGATGTTCATCGAGAACAAATAAAGGGTTATTGTGTTGCTCGTTAAACATCAAAGCTTGCCTTCAAAGATTTGTTTTATCAGGTATTATGAGAACAAAAGGCTTGTTCAAATAATTGCCGTAATCCATAAAAGATGGATTCACAAATCTCGTTGGAGACATCACATCCATAAAACTAGTGCTAAAGATGTCGAAAGACAAATTGATTGAAAGATCGCTTAGGAAGTGACATCGCCGTTTAAATTATATTGGAAAGAAAACATGAAGAAACTCCATATGGATGGAATTTTGGAGTCTATATGATTTTGATCACATGACGCTTGTGAAACTTTCCTAGAGATAATTAAAACTTCGTTCATAGGCCAAAAGGGAACGAATGACTAGCTTATTGGAACTTGTACATATTGTTGTATGAAATCCATTATGTGTAGTCAAGAGCGATGGATTTCAACTTCATATGCTTTCTCCAAAATTTGAGTGAATATATGAATATTTACTTAATAAGGATGAAGTATGAAACATTTGAAAAGTTCGAAGACTTTCAAGATGAAGTACAAAATCATTGTAACAAGAATATAAATAGTTTATGATAAGATCATAAAGGAAGATATTTGAGTTACAAGTTTAGCATAATACCTAAGATTTAAGGAATCGTTCCGTGGATTTGCATTTCCCGAAACACCATAAGAGTATGGAGCATTCGAGATATGTAATTGAACCTTGTTTGACATGGTAAAGATCAAAGGTATAATTCATAAAACTGCCATTATATTTTAAAGATTAAAAGCTTTAGAGATTGCCGTTTTTCCACTGAAAAGAGCTCCATCATAATCCGTTGAAATGACACCATATAAAGTTATGGTTTGGGATAAAACCCAAGTTGTCCTTTCTTAAACATTGGTATGCTATGCATAAGAAATATGTTTGCAACCAAAGTCGGATGAACCTGTCTTTGTATGTTATTTGAATAAGCATTAAGTAATCCTCCATAACATCGGAGACAAAAGTGTTTGTCACTTAAAACGTCAAGTTTCTTTGAGAAGGAATTTTTCGTGAAAAGTTAAGTGGGAGGACAATAGAACTTTGATAAGGTTAAAAGAACCTTAGCTGTATGTGCAGAGTTGCTTGGCCAAAAGTGTTAGGAGGCAACAATGCTCATGACTCACGTGCCTCAAAGGTTGTGGTCATGGAGATCTAAGTTCCTATTGAAACAAGTAGATCGGGTAAACAATCAAATACCAAGATTTGAGGGTTGAATCATTATTTGAGAATAATGAACCGACTACATACAAAGAAGCGATGATGGGCTCTGACTCCGTCAAATGGATTGAAGCCATAAAATCCGTGATAGTTTCATACACGAGAAATCAAGTTTTGAACTTGAAGGACCCTCGAGAAAGGTGTAAGACCTTACAGTTGTGTTTGGATCTATAAATAAATAGACATGGATGTTGCACATCTATGAAATAGTCGACATGTTGGGAAAGAGTTCACAAAATGTTCAAAGGTTGACTATGACAAGATTTGATCTTTCATAGTGATATTTAGTCTAGACGGATTAATGTAGCAACCACTACATATAATTTGTTATATGGTAGTTGAATAAACAAAACAAGTTCTTCTAATAGAATCGTTACCTAGGACATGTGCATAACACGGTCCATAGGGTTTTGTTAATTCAAAGGATGCTAAAAGCATATGCAAACTTCAATGGTTGAAGTGAGCATCATGAGTTGGAATCTTCAACGTGATGAAACTGTTAAAGGAGTTTAAAAGTTCATCGACGATGGAGATGCTCGCATTTGCAAGAAATTAAGTGGGAGCGCTAAGACATGTTTCTAATACATCATGTGGAAGACATATTGTTGATTGGAAATAATGTATCTTTTATTAACACATATTAAGAATTTCATCTCGATGAAAGACTTAGGCAAAACCAAATATTTGGCATCAATAGACGCTAATATGGTTGTGCTGAAGTACATAGACGAGATATTGAATGAGTTCAATATAGAAACTACAAGAAAGGTTCTTGTCGCATGAAAAGGATTGAAAGAGTTCAAATGTTGATGATATATTCAAGTGTATTGACATTTGGTAAAGTGAAACAAATAATCAAGTATAGATTGATACTTGATGTATGAAATCACAAAGAGTATTTATATCAATCATCTTGTGATATGTACAAATCCAGATATGTCCTATGCTCTAAATGTTGTGAGCATATACCGTAATGATTAAAGATGATCATTGGACAATAGTAAGGATATTCTTATGATCTTTTGGAAGAACTAAGAGTATAATATTTGTAGAAGTGACAAATAGATGGTTAGTTCATTGTAAAAGTACTACATTGATACTAGTTTTGTCACAAAGTACAAATTATGTTTATCTCAATCTAAACTAAGGGTGGCACAATATAATGGAAAGTGAGTTCCATAATGGATTTGGATGATTTACAAAGTTAAGACATTGTGACAGATACTACAACAAAAGGCTAAGTATATGACTGCTATTATAGCGACAAAGAGGGCATTTGTGTCAAGTAGTTTGTTATCAAACTAGGTGTAGTTCAGGAGGATAATACTATGAAGATATATTGTGCGACAATATTATCAACATGTTTTAACCCCAAAGAACTAAAGGTCACACCGAAAGACCAAATTTATACAAAGCCATCTCATTAGAGAATGAGTGATGTGTAGAGACGCAAAGACATGCAATTACACACGGACCTGGAAGTGTCAGATCCGGAGATCAGTTGAACACTAGCAATCGTGTACATACAACACCGGAAAGCCATAGGTGTTATATACACAAAGGTTTGAAACTAGATTATTGACTCTAGTGCAAGTGGGAGACTGTTGGAGATATGCCCAAGAGGAAATAATAAAGTGGTTATTATCATATCTTCACACTTATGATAAATGTTTACATACCATGATATAATTGTATTAACCGGAAACATTAATACTTGTGTGATTTGTAAACTAAAATAAGAGTCCCTAGTAAAGCCTCTTGTTAAACTAGCTTGTTGGTTAATATATGATCATGGTTTCGATCATGAACATAGAGATATTAACAACAAGATCATATCATTAGGAGAATGATGTGATGGACATACTCCTATAGATAAGCGTAGCATAAAGATCAAGTCATTTCAATAGTTCAATTGCTATATGCTACGATACATAGTAACCTAATTCCTTCGACCATGAGATCATGCATATCACCTTTACCGGATGGATGCTTTGATGACATCAAACACCACACCGTAATCGGGTGGCTATAAAGGTGGCATTGAGTGTTGGAAAGTATTGGTTGAAACACATGGATCAAGAGTGGGATTTGTCCATCCATATGACGGATAGATATACTCTGGGCCTCTCGGTGGAATGTCATCCAATTAGCTTGCAAGCATGTGACTGGGTCACAAGGGATCACATATCACGAACGAGAAAGAGTACTTATCGTGAGGTTGAACTAGGTATGCGAGATACCGACGATCATAACCTCGGATAAGTAAACTATCGTGAGACAAAGGGAAATTGGTATCGTATGTAAGTGGTTCATTCGATCGCAAAGTAATCGTGAGAAATATGGGAGCCATATGAATTTCCGATTCCTCTATTGGTTATTGTTCGGAGAAGTGTCTCGATCATGTCCGCATAATTCACGAACCGTAGGAGACACACTTAAGGATTGACGTTGTTTTGAGTAGTTATGGTATTATGAGAAAGAGACCGAATGTTGTTCGAGTCTCGGATGGGATCCGGGATATCACGAGGTGATCCGGAGAATAAGATTCATATAAGGAAAGTCCGTTTGAGTTCGGGAATGATTAGGTGTTTTCATCGGAATGTTCTAGAAGGTTCGGATTGTCCGGCACTCGGGGAGGGTACATGAATGTGTCATTGAATGATTGCATCATGTACTAAGTGTTCTTCTGTTCCAAAACTGAAAAGTCAAACTGCCGGTTTGAAAGTCAAACGGCTAAACAGAGCTGGAAAGCAGAAACTGGGAAGCGAGAAACTGTGGGAAACAAGCAAGAGGAGGTTGAAACCAACTTGGAGGAGGAGTCCCTCTCCAAGCCGGACCCACCTAGGCGAGTTGGGAGGGACTCCTCCCTCCCCAGCGCCACCCTCCCACCTATAAAAGGAGGCGGGCCTCCTCCTCACACACAAGTTCCTATCCTCTAATCTTCGGTTTAGAGCCGTTTTGGTTTAGAGCTTCTAATTGCTTTAGCCTGCGGTTTAGAGCCTTCTAATTGGTGTGTCTAATCTCTAGACCACTAATAGCCCTCTCTCATACTCCACCATACTCGCTCGGGCTTAAGGCGAAGCCCTGCGGGATCTCCCTCTATTTCGGTACCACGTTGTCTTAGGAATCGCGAGAGTGCTACAACCTCCGCTTCTTTGGAACAAGGAGAGGAAGGTCTTTGTCGAGTACCGAGCGATGTGACCATTGCGGAGCTTGCCGGAACGCTTATTGGAAGGATCGTCTACACGATCTTGAGATCGGAAAGAGTACGACTACATCACCCACGAGAATCTGCTCTCGTTAACCGCTTTGGAATCTTCGAGGGTAAGTTATTCCATCGACTCGTTGCTACAATCTATTAGATAGATCTTGGCTTGTTTGTTTGTATGCGATAGAAAATTTTTGTTTTCCATGCTACGAACCCCTACAGTATATCCGTAGAGAACATACCCTTGAATACCGACAAAGCTTAACGAGTTCAACTCGTGGTTGATGTAGACGATCTCTTGCCGATCTCAAGATCGAGAAGAAGTCCTAGCGCCGCAAATCAGCAGCGCATCCGTGCTCGCACACACGTTCGAGGCACCGAGCAACCTCCGCCTCCTAGCTCCAGCGATGCAGCGGAAGCACAACTCTTTCTTGCCGAATAGCCACCGGGAACATGTATCTCGCTAGTCCGAGACCATGGGGGATAAATTCTAGAGGGGGAGATATATCCTTCACGAGGAGGTGTGAGAGACAAGTGAGGAGGGGGGATCCTTTTATAGGAGGAGGGGGGAACCCCAAGGGGGTGGCCGGCGCATGGGGCTGCCCCCTTTCCCTCCCCTCTTCATGTGGGTGGACACTCCACTCACAAATCTCCTTTAAATTCCCTCCACTCAAAAGTCCACTCAAATTCCCATTAAATTTCCACCAAATTTAATGCAAACTTTCATTAAATAAAACTCTTTTATTTTATTCAGAATTTTGTCAATTACTTTAATGACAAACATTCACAAATAACCCCTTGCTAGAATTCTATTTCACATGCATAACCACTTTATGCAATTTCACCTGAAAACCTGTTTCGGTATCAAGTGAAATAAATTCCTGCGCTTGTTCATTCTTTCGGCATGAAACATTTGATCCAATTGGATGTCGGTGTCTCTTAAGTGTGTCACCCTACGGTTCGTGAATAATGTGGACATGATCGAGACCCCTCTCGGATCAATAATCATAAGCGGGATCTGGAGACCCATACTGACTCCCACACATTCAACGATGACTTTCTTGTGATCGTCGGAACCTTTTATGCTAGTATCTTAATCCCTTTGTTTCACGATATATTACATGTACGAGATTCGATCATCGGTATCTCTATACCTAGTTTGATCTCGTTACCGACATGCACTCTTTTCTCGTTCCTGTAATATAACATTCTAGTGATCAAATCACTTGCTTGCAAGCTAATCAATGTGATATCACCGAGAGGGCCCAGAGTATATCTATCCGTCATCGGGATGAACAAATTCCACTCTCGATCCATGAGCCTCAACATAACACTTTATTAGTTCTAAATCCATCTTTATAATCACCCTGTTACAGTGTGACGTTTGATGTTATCAAGAAACTCTTCCGGTGTTAGTGATTGACATGATCTCATGGTCTAAGGATTAGGATCACTTCGTAAGGTGTTATAGCAATATAAACCCAATGACTTTGATCGTAATGCTATACTTCGGATGAATGTTCATCACACCATTACACTAATGTTGTGATCCCGTTATTAACAACATCCAATGTCCATGATCAGGAAACCTTGATCATCTTGTTACTAAACGAGCTAGTTTATGAGAGGCATAACTAGGAACTTTCTGTTTGTTTATTAAACACACATGTATTAACGTTTCCGTATTAATACAATTATAGCATGCAAAATAAACATCTATCATATACTTGGAATACACATAATAAACACTTTATTATTGCCTCTCAGGGCATAGTCCCTTCACATTTGCTGATAATTTTGGTTGCAGACTTGAATCTCTTCCATTCACTTACCTGGGTCTTCCAATGGGTACAACTAAACCCAGTGTCACTGATCTTACACCATTGATCAGCAAAATTGATAAAAGGCTGGCTGGCATCTCAAATTTATTATCCCACTGTTCAAGAGTTGTTGCCATCAAATCTGTAATATCTGCTATGCCTAACCATATTATGTGTGCCATGAAATTGCACTACACACATATTGAAATGTGAACAAATCTACGAGAACTATTCTTTGGCATGGGAATGGAATTTTAAAAAAAGGTAAATGTCTGGTTGCATGGGACAAGGTTTGCCTTTCCAAAAAAAGCAGGGGGACTAGGAATATTGAACTTGAGACAACACAACAAGGCAATGATGATGAAAAACCTTTACAAATTCTTCAACTGTATGGATATTCCTTGGGTCAAACTTATCTGGCAAGCATACTATGAGAATGGTTCCCTACGAGATCACAATACACACAAGGGATCTTTCTGGTGGAGAAACTGCCTCTCTTTTCTGATAGACATCAAAAATATGACTACTGTTGTGCCTCGCCAGGGAAACAACACTATGTTTTGGTAGGACAAATGGCATGACACTGAGCTATGTAATAAATTTTCTGAATTATTTTCATTTGCCAAAAAACCAAAAATCAGAACTGAGGAAGCTAAGCAATATCAGCTTGCAGGGGAGTTATTGAGTTTGTTCCAATTGCCACTATCTCTTATTGCTGAAAACCAGATGAATAGTCTATGTATAATCCTCCAAAATTCAAATGTTCTTGAGAAAGACAAATGGACATTCCCATGGGGAGGAGACGGATTCAGTACAAAAAAGGTATATGACCTCCTTATCAAAGCACCTGATGCACCAAAGCCCTTTGAATGGATCTGGAAATCTCCATGTCTTCCCAAGCATAAGTTCTTCTTTTGGCTGCTACTAAATGATAGATTAAATACCAGAGAACTTGTCGGAAAAAATTTCAACATTGAGGAGGACACTTGTGTCCTTTGTGAGGAAAGCACTATTGAATCTGTTGAACACCTCTTCTTCAGATGTGACTTTAGTCAAAATTTCTGGTGAAAACTTGGAATTGAATGGAATACTGACTATCCATTGATCAATATGATTCAAGAGGCACATGATAGAACATTGGATCAGTTCTTCAACATCACTATGATGACAGGCTGCTGGAGCTTATGGAATCACATGAATAACATCATCTTCGAGCAACACACTAGATGCATGGATAATTGTTATAGCATATTCAAATTATCAGTGGCTGACATTAGACATAGAATCAAACCCAGTTTACTAGGTGGCATGCAAACGTGGTTAGATACTTTGTAATTTTCTGTTTATTCTTTGTGACTCACTCTATGACTCACACCATGTACAGTGCCCTATTTATAAAATGAAAAATGACACAGTGGGGGACTTACCCACTGTCTTTGTGTCAAAAAAAATGGTGTCAAGCGAACTAAATCATGTGATTTTAGTTATGTGAAACTACTTAGCTCTCTAATAAAAATTTCTCTAGTGAAAGCCAAGCTGCAATAGTTGTGGTTCCGTGATTTCCTTTCTTTCTTTAGCATGGTCATGCCTACCTACTGATACATCCCAAATAAAAACTATATGAAGCCAAGGGTGGAATGTTACTCTCTCTATCGAATCCTCTTGTTAAATATCTCATAACATGATTGAAATATAGTTAGTATTTAATTTTATGGCGTCACTCCAAATGGCATGTAAAGTGGTTGATAATACCATGTTAACACATGCATTACATGTCGTTTACTGAAGATAAAAACATGTTAAGAAATGAGTTATATCTAACAACTTTCTCCAACAATTAATGTTTATCTTCCCCTAAAATGATGACATGATTGAAAAAAAATATATATATGTGACTAAGAGCAAATATATATTGTAGCGGGGACAAAAACTTTCTATCTTTCGTACAAAGAGATCATTTGCCAGCTAAGGAAAGACAAACCCTTTCACAATTCTATCTCCTCCAACTCAACAATTGCCATACATGACATTGCTAGGATAACACAATTCTACGTGCCCTAAGGAAATTAATGTTTCTTTCATTGAACAACGATCAATCTTATTGATACGCACATACATCACAAGAAATCAATGTATACTAAAAGAGAGGTTGGTTGTCTTGCCATGCACAACACGTGGCGTCTCGTTACACTTCATCTGGTGTAACTAAAGCAAATAACATTTTTCTATCCACTACATGTATAACCACAAGAATGAGTGCAACATTTATGCTCTATAGCTGCAATGATCTTAGTATTTTAAAAAATCAAAAATAGTGGCTCTAAAAAGGTAAAATAACTTGGTTTTAGTTCTTACATTTTTATTTTTTGTGCAAACCACATATAAAAAGATATTTCGATGCAGATTTAGTTGTACATCCTACACATGTATATGTACATGCATATTTTTCAAAAAAAAGGAGACACAAAATAAAGTTTTTGATTTTTTTTCAAAACCAGCTCATTGGAACGCGAGAGATAAAAGAACTTTTCACAGAAGAATCAAGTAAACAATGCAGTTGTCAGAGATGCACTTGGTAACAAAGTAAGGACAAAATAAGTTGTGAGGGATAAAAACGAGGTTTAGAAGGATGATGATTGAAGAGAACAGTGGCATAGGATCGCTCGGAGTCCAAGTGGATCATCGATATAATGGAACCTATTTCCATCCAAACTTTAATGCAGGCCCTGGGAATATGGGAAGGACACATGAGAAATCAATCTCAAGCCGAGCGTCATGGACTCTTGGATATGGACATGGGAGGAAAGCGATACTTTCTCTTCCAAGCCATTCTATGATGCACATTTCACCCTGAGCATGAGAAGTGTTGTTGTTGAATCAACTTGAAAGTTTTGGGAACCTATAAAACAAAAATTCTTTGTTTGGTTACTTAACATGAGAAGAATATGTACCGCTGATAGACTACAAAAAAGCAACATCCCGCACAATACTAAATGTGTTTTTTTTCATGATGAAAGTGTAATCGTCAATATTATATGGTGGTTGATGCTAGAATGGGACGGAATCCCCCAGATGTAACCAATGATCACTACATATCTGAACCCATGGTGGTTATATACAAGCAAATATTGCAAGGGAGCTTAAGGAAGATATTCTATTCTCTATACATGATGGTAATTTGGTCGGTTTGGTGCGAGAGAAACTGAAGGTTTTTTATAAAAAATGCAGACCGATCAATGAAGATATAGTACAAATAAAAGCCAATGTGAAACAATGGGCGACCGTGAGCATGGGTTGTCTCGGTCTTCCTACTTAATCAGGTGCTTGTGTAGTTTTGGTTCTCTAGTGATAGGGTTTTTCTATTTTGTTATGGTGATCTCTCTCCTCTTGTGTGTTTTATAGGTCGTTTTGGTTTTGTTTATTGTGTTTGTTTTGTATTTATATGGTGGTAATCCGTACTTTGGCCCTCTCGGACCTTCCTATTTTATCACATCATTCGGCTCTCCTGCATGGTTCGAGAAAGACGATGTTGCGCTTGACATGTACAAAAATGTTGTTGATGATGCTGCCAACTACATCTGGTGTCTCAGTTGCATCGTCTCAACTACACTATGCCCCAACCATATCGTATCGACTCCATACGTATCTCAATCTTATCGTGTATATCAAGCGCATCATCTTAACAACATTGGGTTCACTCTTAGATATGTTTACCTATTAACATACTGATAAACGTCTAATCCAAAGTCATGTCTGCCAAGTAATGGTGCGTGACTAAGACTCTCACGTGATCGAGCAGTGGGTGCGCTTAACCCCTATAAATGCACATGCCAATAGCCAATAGCCAATACACTTACACACATCGCATGCTACCTACCTGTCCATGGTTGTCATGGTTCGTTTCTTAGGATCAAAAGAATCAAGCAGAGTAGTGGGCACGGTGATAAGCTATTAAACTCCTAAAAGCGGAGGGGTTAGTTAAACGTAAGTATTTGCTGGATCCCAAAGTAAGCCTGGATCTTGCTCTCGCTTTATATCGTCTTAGGAGTGCTGATTAGTGAGTAGATGTGGTCTAATTGAGCCGATGATGGAGAGTGCGTGCGTGCATGCATGGTGGATTGGTGGCTTTGGCTTGCAACTTGGCTAGATCTTTTGTGTAGAGAATGGAACTTGGTTTGTACCATGAGGCATCCCTGCGTGGGGCTCGGATTATTCCTTGGTGCTGCTCCACTGGTCTCCAAGTTGGCTTCGCGGTGGACTATGTTAAGAGGATCCTCCTCCAGTTCTTTTCCGCATTTACACCGTCCATGTCTGAATCAGTGTTCACGGATAGCGCGGCCCCAAAACAATCTCTGAAGGGGACGCAAACGGCTTGCAGCTCTAGACAGGCATATTCACGTCCCAAATTTGGGATGTGTTTGCGTCCGCTCGTGTCCGCACGGACAGCGCGAGCGTCCTTTCTTTGTTTACCCGGACCCACATGACAGCGGCCCAGATATGCGTTGATAATTAATGGCGCGTTGAAACGGTTGCACCGACATGCCGCTTGCCCTACTTTCTTGCTGACCACGTTGTGCGCTGCCGCTGCTTCCTTCCTGACCACGCTGAACACGGCCGCCGCTCCCGCTCCCCCGCCGACTGCCAAGATTTTTGCACATTTGCCACACTTTTTCTTTAAATTTTTTATATTTATCACATGATCACCACATGTCAGTGACACACCAAATAACAAATATACAACTTGCAAAGTAAAGTACGCGCCTCCGTAGATGCCCACTCTGCAATGGCCGTGGCCACAACCGATGTGGATCAACCTGGCGGAGGACGACGACGATGAGTAGGCCATGGTGGCCTATACTTAGTTTAAATTTGCTATTTTTTAAAAGTTTTTTTTTACCTTTTTCAGCTATATGTATATTATATGTTAATTTTAATGAAATTTAGGGAGAAAAATGCTCTGCCCCCTTGGACGCGGGTGGACAGGGTTGTACCGCGCATCTCAGACGCACTTTAGACGGACCAAATCGGACGATTTGGTGTTCAATTTGCGGCCCGCAGCTGGGATGCTCTCGGGTATTGAGGAAATAGTTTTGGTACCGGCCGGCCATGCGCTGCAGACGGATTGCATAACGCATGGTCACAGGTCACTCTCTTTTCTCCAAGGAGGAGACTCATCATGGCCGACACGATTGGGCTATATTCACATTTCTAGGTAGGCTTCAAAGATGAGAGGCTAGTCTTGACAAGTCCTGATCAAGGGTCAAGGCGTTTGCGTACGTGTACTCCTAATCGGTTGACATGACATGACGACGATTAGTGATGGTATATGCTCGTCGCTCTAAAGACGATACCTGCTAAGGACTTATTTTAATTATTTCGCAAAAAAGGGACTTCTTTTAATTACAGGAACACTGAAATAGTACGCACGGTGACAATTGATATAAAAATAAATTTTGTACAAGCTTAGCAATTTTTATTTATTATGGAGTAGTACAAAACATTACGGTAACTAAATCCGACCTTATTTTTTGCTCAGTGCCTCCTTGCGCTGAACTTGGCTAGGTCAACACACAAAAAAGCTCGGCGATTGCCACGGCAAGCTATGATTCTGGGGTCAATTTCAAGGACTCTGGCAGTGTGAGCTGGGATACCTGACCTCGAAGCCGACACATTTTCCACCTCAGCGATTGGGTGCCATTCAAATCAACCCTGGTTTCTTAGCAGTGACTTCTTGTTAATTTTCCAAAAAAGCTTTGAGAAAGGGTCATCTTTGTTATTACTAACTAAAGAACCATTCACAAGGGGCCATTTATTTTCGTTAGTTTTCAAAAAAGCACTATTGAATCCTTATAGATGAAGTCATGCATAGTACTATTAAAACTCCTAATAAAGAATATCAAGAAGTCACCGTTGTTCCACCGAAAGAGGCTTTTCTCCTCCTCCTATTCTACCCTAAAGTTTGTGAACCCAAAACTCCTAGCAAGCAATGTCTAGTCAGAGACGATAGTCTCGACTACACATCTGAAGAGGGAGACACGATCAAGCAAGCAAGTCCGTCAAAGGACACGCTCTCGTGCCTATCCAAGGGAGCCAAACTTTTGACTTCACACTGTTGCAAGTTGCATATATATGTTGATTATATCATTCAGTACGCTAGAGTTTCCGGTAAGCTGAACTCCTGGAACAAGCATGCATGTGTGCATACATCCGTTAGGTGTGCTGATTGTAAACTAGTATGGCCATTCCGTCATGGATAGCATTAACAATGTGGACGGACCAGTATATATGATCAGGGGAAGCTACCTCGAGGGCCAACAATTATTGGCTATATCATCAAGTATTCAACAGACCCTGGATTCCTGTCAAGCTAACGTTGGCAACTAATCTAACATTACCATGCATTGTTTTATCTAAAGGTGGACCAAACTTCCTATATTACACAACTTACTTGATGTCAACCAATACCCGCACGTCTCGCCGTTTTATCCGAATAACTCACTCTTCTATACATGGGACCAATTTTTAAAAAAATGGTATAGCTTTCATCACCACACCGACATATGCATTGATAGATGCATATATATATATATAGAGAGAGACCAACTGTATGACAACAAGTGTCTTGGGACCAATACAAATGGAAATATAACCTTTTTCCAAAAATAAGAGAGATGATATCACCAAATGGAGGTTCCATTGGTCCAACAAATCGGTGGGTGGGGGCAGCCTTTCTCCAAATACATACCCTGCCTTTGTCCCACCAAGGACAATAATTTGCACAATGTGTGTCCAGCAAACGGAGCATGTCCTCACATTTTTTTTCTTTATTTGGACAGGCACAAGGCAAAAGGCTGGTAGGCTCCCCTTGACCCTTTGTTGTGCTCGCAAGCAGGGGCACAAGAACCTCACCTCGTGGAGAGAAGAACACTATGTGCGTCACCAAGGTTGGCTGGCCTCCGCTTGCTCGTGCGCCTTTAAGCTCACTATTGCTCCGGCTAATGACCAGTGCAGCTCTCATGAGTAGATTCCTTGTGCTTTTGACTAGGCATATGCATTATGTTCGGCACCTTGTACATTTAAGGCTTGGACTTGGTGCTATATGTAGGTCAATTTTAGCTTGACCTGGCTTCAAGTTGCAGATATTTTCCCCCGCAAAAAATGGTTAGAGATATTTTCCTTTTTTTTAGTTGGACATTGTTTCTACCTAAAGCATGGTAATCCTCTCGAGTAATTTTCAAAGGAAATACCCGCTTATTTATGTTGACAATTGAGAGACCAAAAATGAGTACATGAATGCTACTTCTGGTTAAGAAAATAACGACGGCGACGAATGCGCTTAGTAACTTATTTATCTTCCTCCTTTTCAATTGTTTGCCTTGCAAAGACTTCTTCATGGATGTTATAAGTGACACTAGAAAGCAGACCATGAATGATGTGAACCGATCAAGAGTTGCATTGTCCATCAGATAAATTCAGGGGGGATGTATTTGCAACTAACTTAGCATGATGTCAACTTCTTGTTTAGGTATTGTGATGTGGTCCAACCGAGCTTTATTAGTATAAAAAGGATCAAAAGTGTAAGATGAAAATACCAAAGAAGAAAACATATGTTGATGTGCAAAATACCAATAAAAATAGATAATTGTATTTTTTCCTTTAAAACGAGTCTATCAAGGACTAGACACTAATGGCATCAAGAACACCATAAAAGGTGAAGAGAGATCGGGCAGATGATAAAGGTATTCCTTTCAAAATGATCACACAAGTAAGAAGGAAATACCAAAAAAGAACACATATGTTGATGTGCAAAATAACAATACAAATAGATAAGACTATATTTCCTTTAAAATTAGTCTATCAGGGACAAGATACTAATGACATCAAGAAAACCAAAAAGGTGAAGAGAGATCGGACAGATGATGAAGGTATTCCTTTCAAGTAGGGTTGTAAAAATATGTTTTAGCTAGGCCCAAGGTAGGCCGATTTTGAGCTTTGTTCTAGTCAGGAGCTGAGCTTGAGTCAAAAGCAAGCTCACGCGGATATCTTGAACTCAAGTAGTTCAATAAGACTCGTTAGGATAAGTATCTATGTAACTTTGTCGAGCCTACACAAGTATTACCAAATTTACTATTTTTCATGCATGTGAACATTATTTTTCATATGATGCACGCTCAATTGGTTGTGTTGCGATTACGCCTACAAGATCTTTCTCAAATTACCATATTTCTATATTCACATTCTTCAATTATCGAGTATTTCGAGCCATGGATCTGAAGCCTCCATGAGATTGTTTCAAGCCAAGCTCAAGCCCAACAACAAGTTAACTAAGTGCCTCCATAGAAGCACAAGCCTTCATGATGTTGTTTCAAGCCAAGTCGAGCCCAATGACAAGTTTAAATACTAAGTTGATTGGTTGAAGCTCACACCTTTTGACCTTTTCTAAGCCAAGTGTGATATAAATTTAACTCAAGCCAAGCCGAACAGAACTAGATCGATCTTATCTCGTGGACAACCCTACTTCCCACGACATCCCGGTAGCGGCTAGACAACCCGTATTATAACTTTTCAGTATACTTCCAACTTTGTTGATTGATTAATTAGAGTACAACATATTTTGAGCATACTTCCAACTTTGTTGATTAATTAATTAGAGTACAACATATCGAATAAATTGAAAACACATTAATTAGAGAGGGTGTGATAAAACTAGAAGTTACGTTGAGGATCTTCAAAGTTGATGACCCTAGATCCACCTTTTTTTATCGTAATCCACTGCTTTATTAAATGAAACAACGGTTACACTCGGACTGAATTACATCGGTCAGAAATCCAGGTATTATATCAAAGCAATTATACCTAACTACGCTTAAAGCTTCCTTGGCACACAAATGCGCCGCTTTATTTACATCTCTATCTATGTGAAGAAGCTCAGAAAAGATTTGATTGAATCCTTCATCTCCATCACTATGTGAGCCTCCATGTTCCTCCAAACACCATTGAAAAATTGCATATGATCGAGCCTACATTATCCTCAAAGGTTTGAATAGCGCATGTGTCACCCACTCTTGTAGGTGAGAACTGAACTAACTATGGCCAATTAAGCTTTGACTTGGTCCCTTGTACACAAACTCTCTCAAGGTCACTCATGGTACATATTTAATGTGCTTTGGTCATGAAAACTTGTCAAGATTTTAACGGATTGCGCTGCAGCCGTCACTAATCTTGGAGGGATCCTATACATCGCCTTAAGCGGCACGTACATGAGGCTACACCCCCGTGGCGCTTAGTTGGGCCACGACCCAAGTATTTCTGCTATTTCATTTGTTTTTCTATTTTTATTTTTTGTTGTTTTTTGTCTTTCTTCTTTGCGTTTTTGAAAATCTGAATACTTTTAAATGTAAGCATTTAAAAAAAGTATTTTTTCAAAATCTTAACCTTTTTAAAATGTGAACTTTTTTCAGATATAAACATTTCTCAAAATCTACATATTCTTAAAATCTGAATATTTTATATATAAACACTTCAAAATATGTTGATACTCCCTCGATCCCAAAATAACGAACTTCGATTTGTCTAAATTCACATGTAACTGCATAGTAAAACATGTCTACACATATACTAATATAGACAAATCTAAATCACTTATTTCCGGATAGAGAAAGTAGATAATAAAAAAAGTAAAAAAAATATACCAAAATAAAACTAAAATCAGAAGAGAAAACTCAAAAGCAAATGGGCTGGCCCATTGCAGGCACACTCGCCGCATCGTGCGGCATATAGTAATTTGCGCTAATCCTGTTCTTGATGAGCCAGATTGCTTGTTTTCTGTGAGTGGATCAAGCTAGATGGCCCAGAGTAGAACAGACGTTGTAGGCTATATACTCTAGCTTTCTTACAGGGCTATATACTCTAGTTTTTCGTACTACAGCCCAGAGATTCTCATGGGCTGCTCGCCGCCGCCGCCGCCGCCGCCAATCCTGATCTGCCACGATATTTATTAGCTCGTCCCCAATCCTCCCTCTATTCTCTCGCGTGTCAGCGTATCCGGAAATCCCAATCTCCACCTCTCCCCGCACCTGCGCCTAAAACCCTAGCTCGCTTCCCCACCCCCCATGGCGCCGAAGAAGCGAAAGGCAGATCCGGCCCACTCCGCCGCCGCCGCCGCCACCGAGCCCGCCGCCACCAACCACCAGCAGGAGCTCCCGTCCTCCGAGCTCAAGCCCCGCGGCACCATCTACTACCCCATCGCCGATGACCCCTTGGAGCCCACCGCCGAGGCCGCCGCCGCCGCCGCCGAGGAGGAGGACGACGCCGACGGCGATGTCGAGGAGGACGTCACCAAGCTGCTCGAGCCGCTCTCGAGGGAGCAGCTCATGGCGCTGCTCCGCGCGGCCGCCGAGGCGAGCCCCGCGACCATGGCGGCCGTGCGGCGCGCGGCGGAGTCCGACCCCGCCAGCAGGAAGCTCTTCGTGCACGGCCTCGGCTGGGGCGCGGGCGTCGACGACCTCCGCGCCGTCTTCTCCCGCTTCGGCGAGCTCGAGGACTGCCGCGTCATCACAGATAAGATATCTGGCAAATCTAAGGGCTACGGCTTCGTCCTCTTCCGCTCCCGCGGCGGAGCGCTCCGCGCCCTCCGCCGCCCCCAGCTCCAAATCGGCGGCCGTCTTGCCTATTGCCACCTCGCCGCCTCCGGCCCGGCGCCTCCATCCTCCCAGTCCCAGAACACCAGCTCAAACGCCAACGTCAACACCAGCTCCGTTACCCCCAACAACGCTCCTGCTCCCTCCTCGTCCTCACAACAAGACAACATGCAGCGCAAAATCTTTGTTGGCAATGTGCATGCTGATGTTGATGTTGACCGCCTCTATGAGTACTTCTCCAGTTTTGGTGAGATTGAGGAGGGGCCATTGGGTTTTGACAAGAACACTGGCAAGCCCAAGGGGTTTGCTCTGTTTGTTTACAAGTCTGCTGAGAGTGCCCGCCGTGCACTGGAGGAGCCTACCAAGAATTTTGATGGCAAGGTGCTCAATGTGCAGAAGGCTATAGATGGGAGGACAAAGAGCACACCTGGATCCAACTCGAATGCTAATTCAAGTGCAACTGCTGCTTCCGCGCAAATGACAGCGCCTTCTATTGCCGCCATTAATCCGTATGATCCATCAACATATGGTGCTACTGCTGTCCATGACATGGGCTTTGCCCAGCAAGCTGCCATGCTGGGGATGGGTGCACAGCAGCAAGCATTTGCGCAGCCCAATACCGCAATGCTGGCCATGATGGCAGCCGCGATGCAGAACCCAGCCATGCTGGCAGCACTAAATCCGGCTTTTGCTGCAATGGGTGCTGCGGGGCAACATACAGGCATTCCTGGTTTTGGAGCTCAAGGTTTTGGAACACAAGGGTTCGGAGCTGGCGGCGTCAGTTTTCCGACTGCAGCTGGTCTTCAGGGAGCTGCAGCATATCAAGGCGGCCCTCCTGGTTTTCAGGGCACACCTGGGTTCCCTACTTCTGCTGGGTTTCAGGTTGGCCAAGCAGCTTCCCAAACGGGTACTACACCAGCGGCTGCTGCTGGTGCTGCCGGTTTTCAGGCCGGGGCTGCTGGGCAGGGTCAGGCGCCCAGTTCTCAGACTGGCTTTCAAGGTGGCTATTGACATCACTAGGTATAACGCGCGACTTCCATGCTAATGCCCCATTAACTGCTATTGATTCGAGTTCTTCAATTCTCTATGCATTATTTGTTATTTGGTTATTTTGCTCTATAGCTTTCTGATTACTTCTCCCTGTCTTTTAGTTTGGCATCTGCTGGTCGTGGTTCGTTCGTGTGGTTTTGCATTCGGATGGATTTTGAACCTATGTTGGTGCCGAAGTATTGCGGAAGGGTTCCTGCTGTTGACTTTTACTGTGGGATGCTTTTGAATCAGATACCTTTGTGGCAGTATTTGCAGAAGGAACTTTTGTTGAAGTATTTATGTTTCTATTGCCAACTATGTAGTTTTGCCCTTGCAACTTCATCATGTACTTTATGGTTCTGTAGTCAGTTTCATGTACTGAAGTATCTGTACTTGACCACTTGGGTTGTTATCTGGTCTTATTGATAATGTGAAATGTTTTCCGGGCAATTGATCTCATTTTAGTTGCAGTTGCAGTGGGGTTTGGAGGAATGGGATATTTATATATCTTTTGCATTCATCCTGGAAATTTCTGGCTTCAGGTTGAATTTAACAGATGTGGCCTTTAAAATCCATAAGGATAGGGAGCTTTATTCTCCTTGGAACTTGCTTCTTGAAGTGTTCAGTGTTCTATTTGAGCCATGGAAAATAGGTTTGAAGTGTGCCTCAAGTTGTGTGTTATCTTGAAATAGTTGTCTGTATTTAAGGTTGGTGATCTACTGATCATAGTTCGTTAAAAGAGTGAAACACTAGACCAGCGGGGCACCACATGGCTTTGTTAACAGAACCCCATGAGGCACCCCCTGTGGAGCACAGAGTTCGAACACCGGTGGCAGGGTGGACGCACGGCGCACCCTTGCGCATGCCTCTAGCCAACTGGTTGATGCCCAGCTTTTTAAATTAATTACAATTCATAGGCAACATGTCTCTTCAAGGAATGTTTTTGGCAAATTAAGAATCTTGAACATTACTATATGAACAAAGCGTAGCAGCCAGAACTATTCCAGTTTTGTTCAGTCTCTGCAAAATCAGTCATGACTTGACTTTTCATAAAAAATCTAACCACACTACTTGAATCATTTTTTTACCATGACTTTAATAAAATTTTCGATGAGGGGATTTGCTTAGATTTGAATGAAAATTTTAATCATGCGCTCTGGCTATTGTAATTGGTGTCGAAGTTCAATGTATGCGCTTAGAGGGGCGAGTTAGGAAGTCGGCAGCATAGTTTTAAAAACTGGACCGGACCGGCGGTTCTACCGAAAAAACCGGAACCCAGCACCTCTGCCGGTCTATTAAGCGCACTGGACCGGACAGGGAAGCGAACCAGAAAATTGGCGGTTGAACCGCAGGTTTTCAGCTGAACCAGAGGAAACCGGTGGCAGGTCCGACCGGTCTGGGGTAATACACAAACTTGGGGGTGGTAAAAATTAAGTGGCGGCACTGAGAATCGATCCCACGCCCTGGGAGTTGGCTGCATGCAATGTTCCTGTACTAGGAAACCAACTATTCCGTACTTTGTCTGTGATTACAACATGGAAGTTATACTATTTGACATGGTATTCCTCTATTATACAACTTAAAATATTTATTGTTTATTGATTACCGGTCCGGCTATTGAACCGAGTGAACCGGCGGTCGGACCAGTGAACCATGAACCGACAGCCTGACCGGTTTGATCTTCGGTCCGTTTTTTTAAACTATGGTTCAGTGAGCTACTATTACTCCCTTCATTAGTTTATGCTTGTTCTTTTCTATGAATGGTGATTCCTTTTCTGTTCTCTTGACCGTCTGCCAAGTTTGCTTGTGCTTTCAGCCGTCGAAAGTGTGTCTGTTTACTTGTGGCAAGTATCTCATGAATACTTCTACTGTTCTACCAACATATGAATGTTTGAATGTTCTGCTAGTACTTGAATATAAATTTGTTAATAGTAGTTATTACTCCCTCCGTTTCAAAATATAAGACATTTTAGGTTTGTGAAGAAAATGTATCTAGACTTCTTTTAGTGTGTAGGTTCACTGAGGTTTGAAATGAATCTACACACTAAAAGAAGTCTAGTTTCTCTTCTCAAACCTAAAATATCCTATATTTTGAAACGGAGGGAGTACACATGAAACGCAAGCCCACCTATCAAGTTAGCAATGTTATTCACAAGATCAGTATGCACGCAATGGTTTGAATTGTGGCCCTCCACTCATGAATAGATTACTCTTGATCTACTTTCCATACATAGCTTAAATTTACAGTCAGTATTGATTTAAATTAAGTTGCATCCACTAGGCTTTCATCGTTTGTGATACGTGTTTTTAAGTTACAACACTGAACTAGTAATTAATGAATACTTGTATTGAAAGATTGACATGTTTGGCAGATTAGGCGTCTAGAAAATGACAAGTCCCAAGCAACAAAGCTTATTCTGCAAGATTTAACACATTTCTTCTTGCCCATCCCAAATTTTGCTGACATGGACTATTCTGTTTACCAGTTATCCTTGATTCTTAGTTGTATTGCTTAACTTGCCATTTTCAAGAATAGATGGTCGTTATGGTGCTTCAAATCTACCAGCCTACCAAAATGTCTTATATTTTGTAATTTTGTAACAGAAGTAGTACCAGTTATTGTCATGGTTATGCTTTTGGTCTTTCGGTCAGGTTTGTTAACTGTGAACAGCTTATCAGTGGCACCAATTCTGCTGCATTGGTATCTTGTGTTTTCTGCTTACCATATCATCTTGTTGTTTGATAAGCTTCTGTCATATGGTAATTTTGGAAACGATGTCTTCCTAATTTGGAAATTTTTATTTGACTCTTCTATTCACAATTTTTTACATCTTGAGCAAATTAACATTTATGTGGAAGTTCAGTGGTTGCGCTTTAGAGGGGCCAGTTAGGGAGTCAGCTGTGAGCTACTATTACCTTCATTAGTTAATTTTATTCTTTTCTATGGAGGGATGATTCCTTTTCTGTTCTCTGTTTACTTCTGGCAAGTACCCCTTGATACTGTGTATCTGTTTACTTCTGGGAAGTACCTCTCGAATACTTCCTACTGTTCTACCAACAGATGAATGTCTGAATGTTTTGCTATTTCTTGAATATAAATTTGCGAATGGTAGTTATTGCACGTGAAAAGCAAGCCATTCTATCAAATTAGCAATGCTATTCACAAAATGTGGATCCATGCAATTGCTTTGAAATGTGGTCCTTCTAATCATGAAAGAATTACTCTTGATCTTCTTTCCGTATATAGCTTAAATTTACAGTATGCATGATCTATATTTCGATGCATCCACTGGGCTTTCATTGTTTGTGATGCGAGTTTTGAGTTTCAACGCTGAGCTAGTAATTATCCCCATGATGGGCATATAAGAAGTTTTTGAAAATGGAAAGTCTGAAGCAACAATGCTATTTCTGGTATACTAATGCATTTCTTGCCCATCCCAAATTTTGCCGACATGGACCATTCTTGTTGCCAGTTTTCCTTGATTCTTAGTTGTGCTGCTGAACAGCTGCCATTTTCAAGTATATATGGTCATTATGGTGCTTGAATTCTATGCCTGTTATTGTCATGGTTATTCTTTCGAGTCTTTTCGGTCAGGTTTGTCGGCTATTGTTCTCAAGTGTGAACAACAGCTTATCGGTTGCACCAATTATAGTGCATTGGTTTCTTTTGTTTTCTGCTTACCGTATGGTTCCATCCTTGCTTTTTGTTTGATAAGCTCCTGTCATATTGGTAATGTTGGAAAAGATGTCTTCTTAAATTCGGATCTCCTGTTCATAATTGTTTACACACCAAGATTATTTATTATACGAGGCAACTCATGTATGCATACAGCTTCTTTGGGCAAGATGTTGCTTCGGATACTTTGTTTATCCTCTCTTTCTATAGCAAAGCTTAATTGGTGTCCTGTTTGTTGTCCTTTTTTCTGAGAAACTCCAGTTTGATGGCAAAGTGTAACTAGTAGTAACTCAACAGAAGGTGAAGCCAATACCGTGGCTGTGCTACTTAGAAACCGCTGTGAAAACCTAATGTGGTGCCACCAAATCCTATTATTGGAGACGCATTATGGTCTCAAGCTGAAAGGCAAGTTTTGGTAATAGGTGCAGAACTGACAAATTGGGTGGTTGGATGGTGATGATCCGGACTTGAACGTTTATCAACTGATATGGAAAGTTGTCTACTACCTTGCAGAAGAACAAAAGAATCCTATTCCTGACTTCATGTCACGCCAACTGATTGATTTGTGGGCGCTTTCTTAGCAAGCATCCAAGCCTGCAAGTGGCCTTTTGCACTTTGAAGCTTTCCTGACGATGCTAATGTTCACTTGTACTATTTTTCTTCTCTACTGCTAAGCGCTTCTTGACCCTGTTCTGTCAGCGGTTAGAGGCACATATTTCTATCGTTTTATCGGTTAGATAAATCTCTCTTCGTTCAGTCCAGGCAGGGGAGGCGACTGCCCACTGGATGGCTGATGCTACGTTGATATTTTTCCCCCCAAAAAATGAAAAAGATCTCGAATGGGTGGCTGCTAAAACAACGGTAGTGTCAGCGCTGCGGCTCAGCTACTCGCGCCGCTAGTATTCAATTC
Source organism: Avena longiglumis (assembly GCA_030063025.1). Lineage (NCBI taxonomy): Eukaryota > Viridiplantae > Streptophyta > Magnoliopsida > Poales > Poaceae > Avena > Avena longiglumis. The sequence continues at coordinate 17,012,488 of CP125976.1, forward strand.
TGCGGCGATTTATTTATTTTCTCCATCCATGGTAGGACAAAGGAGGACACGGAAGGTACACGTCACGTGTAAGCCGCGGATGACGTTCTCACTCCGAGTATGACTACCACCGGTTCACCCTAGGCTCCAGGCAGACCTGCGATGTGGGCCCGCCCCGCAGGTGTAGCCGCTCCCATCGGCTCATGCACCGTGTAGATGTGGACTGGGTCTCTCCGAACGGACCCCTACACCCCAGTATGCAAAATTTCTGTTCGGTCCTCGGAGGTATCCAAGAATTTACGTAGTTGCCCTCCACCCGTCACTGGCCACGCCAATCCCGCGCCCACCACCTGCCCCTCCTGCCCGTGCTGCCCGCCCGGCTCTCAACTCTCTCTCTCCCTCCTCTTCTCCTTCTGCTCTCTCCCGTTCCTCCTCCCATGGAGTCTGCCTAGTTCTGCCCCGTCCAGAGCGCTGCTGATATATCCTCCAAACCTCCAGATCTGTGGCCTCTTACTCGCTGCTTCCTCAAAAACAAGGTAATCTTCCGCCTCTCTCGGTGCTCTTCTTCTCATGCATCTCCGTTAGTACCTTTTTCTACCTTCTGGTAAAGCATAATCATGTCTAAGACAAGGTTTTCTGGCACTACTAGTTCTAGGGTTCTTGCTTACTATCTCATCTCTAAAAAAAATTAAAAAATTGGCACACTACTACAACACAACAGTTGCAAGGTCTGAACCTTCAAGCCTCAGCAGCAGTACTAGAGAGTTTACCCATTACAGAATCTCCCACCGAGGAAAATATCTTCCTCCGAGAGCACCCTTTTTTCTCTCTCTCTTAGTTTGTCTGACAGTTCTGTTAGTAGTTAGCTTCTGCACAGAGAAAAAAAGGAGAGAGATAGAGGTGGGTTTTCCCCCTTCTAGTATGACTTAGCGGTAGCATGGATTTTTGCTAAAATTAGGTCCAACCACATCTCGCCCAACAAACAAACACCTTTTTTGGTCTGACCTTGGGAAAAGAAATATGCATGTTGAGCGGAGATTTTAAGGTTTCCTGATGCTTTGTGTGCCTGCCTCTAACGGTAAAAACTTCTGACGTGTTGATTTCTCTTTGCCTCCTGCCACGTGTTCCCCCTGCAGCCGTCCAGATGGACTCCGCCGGAACGGAGCCGGAGCTGCTCGCCGACGGCGGCCTCACGGAGCTGCAACCCACCGCCACCGGCACCGCCGACGAGGTAATTAACCAACCAGACTTGCTGCTTATGTATTAACCGCCGACGGTTATTATTATTTTCAACCTCGAGTACTAGCATGCTTATGTTTTTTTACGACATAATTAAAAAAATCACGGTGGTTCCATGCTGCTGCTTTTGTGTACCGTTGGCGTTGAGTGAGATATGGTTTGGACTTTTCGGATGCGGAACTGTGTGGCGGTTTATGCTGCGGTTCTCAGCTCCGGATTTGAGTTCCGTGGGGGTGGGGTCCCCCCTGGTGGCACAGCATAGAAAGCGTCCTGTCGTTGCTTCTGTATTACAGCTCCTTGCCCCTCCCTCCTTAGCCCGAATATTCGCTGCCCACAGCCCATGCGAATATTCCTTCTTAGATGCTCTCTCTTGGAAAAATAGTCTGTGGCTGTGGTGTGGTGACTGACTGTCTTTCAGTTGCTTAGCCTGTAAGCAGCGGGATTAGCAATGTGCTTAGGTTAGTCTAATGATAGTATGTGTGTAGTTTGCTACGAGCTTTAAGGCTTGGAGTGATTCTTTCATGTAAATACTTTAGCCTACTGTACATCTCTTTTCTCTACAAAACTTTTATACAGAAAATGCAAAAAAAAAAATTTATACAGAAAATGCAAAAATATACTCAGTAGGGAGACGTACTGTACAGCTTCAAAAAAAATTAAATGCTATGAGTAATCACTTTGGAAATTGTGAAAAAGGATTTGTTGAACTGGACGAGTAAGTTGGCGTTGCGGTCCCACATGTCTGTCTCTACTCTCGGTCGCTGTTCGCGACTGTGACGCCAGGGATTTTTTTCCATAATTATTAGCAGTTGGGATCCATTGACTAGAGATATTTGAACCAGGTCGCTTTCTTCTATCACTGTCCAAAGATTGTCTCTGATTGAGTCGTACAGAGAAGGGATCCGCTGCAATTGATATTCCTGTATTACCACTTGAGTTGGTTTGGCTCTGTGCCATACTGCCATGCTTCACTTCTATACTTGAAACAAAGCATGCTCATATTATTATGGGGGCTGTCGGTCATCTTTGATCTTTCTGGTACTCACAAGTAGATTCACAAGATAACGTAAGGTGGAGGTAAAGTGAGCTATTGGTAACGGAAATGTTGTTGAGCCTGTCTATAGATGAGGAAGTTAGGAGTGAGATCAGGTTATACAAGCCTCTGGCCTCTGCTAGTCTGCTGCTTTCCACCAACAAAAATGCACAGCAGCCGATTCTAGGATAGCAGTACAAGGCTGTTGTTCAGCTAGCTATTATTCTTGCTCATTAAGAGGAGATGCTGAGTATTCCATTAAGGAAAACAAATGATCTGGTAGCGTGCGCCTTCTGTTGTAACCGGCAAGCTGTTGGCTACAAATATAACATTTAAACCCTTTGTTGTTGTGTGTGCTTGGGCCTTTTTTTTTAGTATTCTTAAGCTTCTGAAGATGTTTGTATTCTGACTAACCATATTTGCTTATCATTGTACAGCGTCTGACTGATTTCATGATGGGTGGAACGAAGAGAGATGAAACTGCTCCTACTGATGCCGGCGATGAAGATGGCGATGAGGATGATGATGATGGGGATGAGGATGGCGACTTTGGTGAGGGTGAAGAGGAGATCTCTGAAGGAGAGGAGTATGACAATCCGAAGTCCAATGATACCAAGAAGAAACAAGTAGGCGAGGGTGAGGAGAATGGTGAGGAGGAGGACGAGGAAGTACCTGAAGAGCAGGAGGGTGGAGGAGGTGATGATGATGACGATGACGACGACGATGACAATGAGGATGATGACGATGAGGAAGATGTTGCTGAAGACGATGAAGATGGAGTAGAAGAGGAAGACGATGATGACCAGGATGACGAGGAGGAAGATGACGATGAGGACTCGCTCCAGCCCCCGAAGAAGAGGAAGAAGTGAAGCTCTCTTCGACGCGGCTGTAGTTTCCATGCGATGAGATCTGTGCCTCCGGTTTCCGCCATGTTATCGGAATCGAACTTTCCTTTATTAGAGTTAAAAACACACCACACCATCACAACGTGTGGAGCTTGTAGGAGCTTTATGATTTGAAGCGGTTAGGGGAACTTTGTGTCATTGTTGCTTCTGTGGCATTGATCGAAACGGTGTTTAGCTAACATAATTCTACCCGAGTGGCGAAAGCCTTTGAGATTGAATATGTCAAACTCTTTTAATCCGCATCATTCTGTGAAATCTTGTTTACAAAGCTTATTCTGAACATCATCATATATGATAAAGGCAAATCGCATTGTTGATAGCTGCTGAATTAAGGCCAAATCACACAGTTGGTAGCTGCTGAATTAAGACTAAATCACATGTTGGTACCTCATGTACTTATCCTGAGTAACATCGGCCTCTGCACAATCCAGGTGTTGATGGTGACCAATGAGCCCACAATCCAGGTATTGATGGTGACCAATGAGCCTGGTAAAGTAAGTCAAAAAGGCAGCACGTGGGCCATTAGTGGAGTATAATTAGAACCGCGCTATGTTTCAAATAACCACCACATTACATACTAGGGTTTTAAAAAGCAACCACTTTGCGTTAGGGTTTCAAAAAGCCATCGGTTTAGAGTTTGTTCGTTTGAAATCGTCTGGTTTGACATGGTCTAATGACAAAAGACAGCGGCGGCCCTGTAAGGGTGATGTGGCTCACGGACGATCAGGCGGGCGGCCGTTAACGGCATTGTCGAACCCTAACCTCCGTTCGACGAGTCAAACCAGACTACGCTCGACACTTCCTCTCTGGCGTACTAAAGCCATGGCGGCGATTTCTCGGCTCTAGATCTCCGGCGGTAGGCGATGGGCGTACTGGCGGAGAAGATGGCGGTGGAGGCAGCGGTGGGCCGAAGTCGAGGTGTCGGGCTTCCTGCGGCGAAGTGCAGTAGCTCTAACCGCCAACCAGTTTGCATCGCCGGAAAAGCCGCCGCTTCCTTGGCAAATCGTTTGAAGGAGGACCTTACCAGGCGGCCGTTGGACGAAGGTGCATTGAGCGGCATTGAGTAAGTCATTCACATCCATCTAATCTACCATCGCCTTTTCTTATCCATTTTGGCTAGGATTTGTCTTGAAAAATAAACAATTAAATTCTCTTATTCGAATATATGCGGTTTGGATGATGATATATGGGATATAAGGATCAATTTAGATGGCAAGGACAATTTAGAGCGCTTTATGCGAATCGGATATAACATTCCTTAATTTGCTAGCTCTAATAGAGGCAGAGGGCTATGGGATTAGTGACAACATATATTATGTGAAAGAGAAGGGTATAGGGATATGGGATGGACTTACTAGATGGGCATAGTAAGGTGCAGCAGATGGTTGAACTTTATGAGGACAAGAGATGCATCGACTTGTAATTAATTAAAGAGGAAGCACACTTCCATCAAACATCAACACTACTGCAGTTGAAGAGAAAATCCCAATTTCAGAAATTGGAAACCCCATTGTTTACACAATTTATGATGATGGAGTTGTTTTACCAAGTCAAGAATGTACACAATTAACTGAAGATCCTGAGTGCATGTACTTGCTGACACAACAGAGCAACAATGTTGAGAATGATCATGACAATGACATGCAAATCTTAGAAGTGGGTGATGGTGATGGAGGATACTTATTCAATCAGCAGAAGAGCACATTGTTGATGAAGAACAAGAAGATATGGAAGAGGATGAACAAGAAGATATGGAAGAGGATGAAGATTCAGAAATGGAAGATGATGAAAATTACACTCCAGAGGATATAAATGAAACTGAATCAGAAGAGGATGAGCCAAATCATGATTTGAATAAGAGAAAGAGGGTGCCTTAGAGCATGAGTCTTATTTTGCGGAAGAGCACGAAGATTTATTTAATGCATCCGATTGCTCGGATGTTGACAAGGATGATGAGCCGATTCGTGAATAAGAAGAAAGAACCCGATGGGAAGGGGCCTACTAGCGGATCACATTGCGATCGGTACAACAACACCATCTTGGCTTCCTCCGATGATGAAGGGCGAGATGGTGATTTGGATCCAGGATGATGATGGATTTGAGAAATTGTCATGGGCTCGCCAAAAGGAAGGAAAAGCAGGGCCAAAAGAAGCGACCAAGGGTGTGGTATGATGAGAAGCGGACTACAACTTCAAGAAGGACTGTGTCTTAGGATGTGCTTCCTAGATGTGTACCAGTTTAGGAGAGCTGTGCAAACACTTCATATTGCACAACTTAGGAACTTCAGGTACCATAGAAATTGCAAGGACAGAGTGATAGTAAAGTGTGCTCAAGAGAAGTGTTCTTTTTTTATGGTTGGTTCTCAGATAAAGAATGAGAAATCATTCTGCCTAAGAAAGGTGCACTTTGAGCACACTTGTGGCACGATGGTGAAACCTTTGCAAGGTCACGGAAAATGGGTTGCAAAGATTTGTGAGCCCAGCATTAGAATTGATCCAAGGACAGGCATTGAGGCTGTGATGAAGACAACCAAGGAGAAATTTGGTGTAGATGTTCCTAAAATGATGACATACAGGGCAAAGAGGAAAGCTTTACAGGTTGTGCTTGGTGATTAGGTGGAGCAATACAAGAGGATAAGGGATTACTTGCAGACAGTGCTTGACACAAATCCAGGCTCAAGATGCATTGTGACCACAAAAATTCTGGTAGAGCATCCAAGTACCAACCCTAGATTTCATGGATTGTTCTACTGTCTAGGTGCATCTGTACAAGGATTCCTTAATGGTTGCAGACCATTTATAGGTAATTGACATGATATATTTTCCCTTTTCTAATTAATGAGACATATACACATTATTACATGGCATACATCTATTTATTTGTAGGTCTAGATGGCTACTTCATTAAGCTGACCATAGGCCAGCAGATTGTCTGTGCCACTGGAAGGGATGGGAACAACAATATCTTCCCTATTGCTTTTGGCCTGGTTGACAAGGAGGAGACAGCTACATGGTCTTGGTTTCTCACCCAACTAAAGTATGCTATTGGTGGTGAGGCAGGCAAGTTTGGGTACTATACCATAATTTCAGACAGACAGAAGGTAATTGCATAGTTATTTACATAGTATACATTTCCTCTATGTCATATGAAGTTGCATTGTGAGATGTTCAGTTATTTACATAGTTAGAAATCTTTGTGTAGGCTCTACTTAATGCAATCAACCAAATATTCCCCAACTGCCCACAAAGATACTGCTTAAGACACATTTATGCAAACTTTCAAACTGCTGGGTTTAGAGGTGAGGAGCTCAAGAAATACATGGATGCAGCCTCCTATTCTTACACAAAGCATGGTTTTGATGTTGCCATGGCTAACATGAAGGAGGAGAGTGTGGAAGCTTGGGAGTGGTTAATGAAAATACCGGTTGACATGGGCCGGATATGCCATGGACTATAACGCAAAAGCAGACTTAGTGGTGAACAATTTAAGTGAGGTTTTCAATAGGTGGATTCTTGACATTAGAGGGAAACCAGTGAGAACAATGTTTGATGGCATAAGGAAAAAATGATGGTCAGGAATGAAGGTAAGAGAACAGGAGCTAGCAAGGCAAGATGGGAAATCACACCTACTTATGTAGAAATGCTAGAAGAAAATAAGAAGTGGTCAAGAATGTATAGATCAAGAAAGGCTGCTGAAGGTTTGTGGGAAGTTAGCCATGGGGAAAAATGTTATGCCGTTAACTTAACAATTAGGACATGTGGATGTAACAAATGGGACATGACTGGTATCCCTTGCAATCATGCTGTATCGGCCATCTACAAGTCATTCTAACACCCTGAAGATTTTGTTTCTGATTTCTTCAAGAAGCCTTTGTATGTTGAGGCATACAAGCCTATGATTTACCCTGTGCCAGGTGAAGATAGCTGGACAAGGACTAATACACCTGATATTGATCCACCAGTCTTCAAGGTCTCATTGGGCAGGAATCAGACCAAGAGGAGAAAAGGAAAGTATGAAGTTCCAGAACCAAAGCAATCATCAAGGATGGCCACTATAACCTGCAGCAATTGTGGAACTCTTGGGCATAGATACACTAGTTGTGGTGCCCCTCTAAATCCATCTATGGTGATGAGGAAAAACAAACATAAGGTTTGTTTTCTGTTTTAACCATTCTCTGCAATTTCTATGTTTTAACCATTCTATGCATTTTTTGTGTAATAAACATTGTCTTGCTTGGATGCAGGAGAATAGGGCAGAGCACTCTGAGTCTTCTAGTGGCAGCAGCTGCTACTAGGAGGACAACACCTGGTGCTACTTCAGGTCAAACAACACCTGCTGCAAGGAGGACAACACCAGCTCAAACAGCACCTACTGCTAGGAGGACAACACTAGCTCAAACAGCACCTGCTGCTAGGAGGACAACACCAGCACCTTTCAAAGCTCCAAGGCCAGGTCCTGCACAAAATGAAGCAAGTGGTACTTCCAGTAGGCCTGTAAGAGCAAGAAAGCAATCATCAAGGATGTCAAGTTACCTCACAGCAAGCAATATTGACAACCTTACCTTGAGTGATATCAAGAAAGGGCTGTTGTGAACAATGCTACTTGTGGTTGTGAACTATGTTGGTACTATGTGTGGTTGTGAACTATGTTACTTGTGGTTGTAAACTATGTTGGTACTATGTGTGGTTGTGAACTATGTTGGTACTATGTGTGGTTGTGAACAACGCTATGAAATGATTGTGTAGATGTTGTCATGCTAGTATATTAAATTATTGATCATGGTAGATGTTGTCGAGACCACTCGAGGGGCCTCGACAACCCTAGTATATTAAATTATTGATGATAGTAGATGTTGTCGAGACCACTCGAGGGGCCTCGACAACCCTAGTATATTAAATTATTGATGATAGTAGATGTTGTCGAGACCACTCGAGGGCCACGACAACCCTAGTATATTAAATTATTGATGATAGTAGATGTTGTCGAGACCACTCGAGGGGCCTCGACAACCCGAGTATATTAAATTATTAAACATTATAATATAACATTGTATCTAGTACCAAAAAGCATATTCACACAAACTGAATGGTTCAACACATGGAGGGTTCAACTAAACAAAGGGTTCAACACATGGATAGTTCAACTCAACAAATCTGAGGTTTAACACATGGATAGTTCAACTCAAAAAATACAGGGTTCAACTCAACAGACTCATACATCTACCTAAACATAAATATGCCGACTGAACACACCATTACACAAATATGCCAACTAAACAGACCATCACTCCTCCTCCTCACAAATTGCCTTGATTCTCTTGACCTTGTCCTTGTTAACAACATTGGCCTTGAAAAGGTCATGCATGGAGTACTCTAACTTTTTCTTTTCATCCTTCAGATTAGCTCTTTCCTCATCCCACTTCTGTTGTTTCACCTTGAATACTTGTGCCTGTGATTTGAGCACATTTTTCAGTTCCTCCTTAGCATTCTTCAGCACCTCTACTTCATTCTTCAATGCAGCTATGTGCTTCTCCATCTGCTCAGCATCATATTGCCCACTCATTATCTTAGCATAGTTTTCTGCTATGACTTTTTTCTCAGTCTGAGCTATCCACTTCCTCTCAGTCTGATCTATCCACCTATTACCTTCCTCTAATAGGATTGCATGCTTCTTCTCCAATTTCTCCTTCTCTTCAGATAGAGTCTTCATCATCTTACTACTCTCATACCTCTTTTCAATTCTTGAGCTGTGGCTGTCATTGTACATTCCCCACAACTTAGACAATGCATGCTGCAAACTATCATCCCACTCTGAATCTATCCACCTTTGAAAGCCACAATTCATGACCTGCTGCACATGTATATGTTTAGAATATAATCAATACTCACAATATATCTAAATGATCCAGGATCTACCTAAAACACCAATAGGTTCAGTACATCATTGTTCTAACAGGTTCAATGCACATGATTTAATATAGAGAGATTGCACATGATCCAGCAACATATACGTTGAGAAAAAGTAATCATTATTTATCTAAATAAAGAGAGATAAATACAGAGAGATTCAATGCACATGATTTAATATATAGAGAGCACTTGATCCAGGAACATATATGTTGACAACAACTACTCATTATTTTTCTAAGTACAAGAGAGATTCAGTGCACATGATTTAAAACAAGTACTCATGATTTATCTAAATGTATGAATCAAGAACAAGTACTCATTATTCAAACATATCAGTTAATCTACCGAGCCATGATAAAAGTACTAAGGGAAAGCAAGGACCTGAGTACTCACAATTTTCACTGAGCATAGATAGAACCTCCTCCGTGTATCTTTTCCCTCAAATGCAACACATCGGCGCGGTTTCGGATTGTGACCGAAGCAAACGAGTGGGGCATCATCAATGACATAATATCCCACGTCAAAAAGATGATTCGGTGCGTAGTCTAGCGGATAGATCTACAAATCGAACGAATCATCCACAAATCAGAGCTCAAATCAAACGATTTCAAAAAAAATCCCAAATCAGTAACCCTAACCCGAAGTAACGGAGGAGAAAATTACTCACATCAGGAGAGATTCACGGATGTTTCGCTCTCGTTCGACTTGGCATGGTCTCTGATGGCGGCGTAGTGACCGGTGGCGGCGGGTGAGCTGATAGGGAGAAGAAGCAGAGGACTGAGGCGCGCGATAGAGAAAGGAAAGAGCCAACCGTTTTGTCTAGACAGCGTCGTTAACGGCCGTCTGCCCGCAGCCGTCCGCGTGAGCCACGTCATCCTTACAGGTGGGGCCGTCCTGTCAGTTTTGTCATTAGACCAGCGTCAAACCGGTATCAGTGCTTTCTGAAACGAACGAACTCTGAACCGGTGGCTTTTTAAAACCCTAACGTAAAGTGGTTGCTTTTTAAAACCCTAACATGTAATGTGGTGGTTATTTGTAATTTTCTCCTTCTAAGTTTGGAGTAAACAACGTCATTTTTCTTTTTTCTTTTCAAAATCCACTGATCTGTTACGCTTGGTTCGGATGTTTATATTGGCCAAGGTATTGGATATTCGGGAGGCTCCAGTCCCGAATAAGACGATATAATATGTTCGGATGGTACGGGAATTGCAGCTCGGTATTCGGCCTTGATATCTAGCGCATCTCCGAGCGACAAAAAAGAGGAGGTTGAATCTCCGGGGGTTGGCATAGACATCGTTGTGTATTCGCTCCGACACCGCTTCAATGTGAGTCACAGACACACAGGCTCTATATATCCACGCTGTACAAGTAATTTTTTCTCCTTGCATCGGTAAACAAATATTGCATGCATGCAGCTGGTCGATGTGGTGCTCAACAAATTAGCTAGCTAGCTCATTTACAGCGTACTTTCAGATCTTCTGGAATATCAGAATTTTGATTTGTTTGCACCGTTAGGCTATAGATGATGAACTCTATAAAGAGAATCCAATATCGAATACGTCCTTGGTCCTAAAATAAATGACTTAAATTTGTCTAAATTTGCATATATCTATACTAAAACGTGTCTACGTAAATACGAATCTAGACAAATTCAAATCATTTATTTTGGAACGGAGCGAGTATAATTTTTTCATAAATATTTGGCTTCTCGTGGGACCCACGCCATAGAAACAAGATGTGTTAATATATACTTATATCATAAATTTTTGTACAAAAATTCATCAAATAATTCATATCACATTTCCTTGCAATTTAGGAAGCAACGGCTGCTGATGTTGGTTTGATTCATATCGTATTTCTTGTTTAGGAACTATTTTTAGTATATTATTGTTCGTATGTAATTTTATTATTTGCTTGTTGTCATGAGTACTAAAATATTATGGTTCCTGAGTACAATTTTTACACGTACATATTACAATATAATGACCCAAGTCTTATAGAACAACAATTCATCAATTTGGCCATCCAAACAACATTTGAAATTCAATCTCAATATCTACTTCTCTTTGGAATATCAAACACATCCAAACAAAAATATTGATATTCAAATTTAATATCAATATACTGGATATTAATATGTTCGAAATAATATTCGAAATAATATCAATATACTGGATATCAATATACTCAGGAGAATAGGGAGAGCCTTTTGTGGCGTTGGTGAGTTGCATGTTTTCGCATCCGGGGTGAGGCCTTGTATGGCCTTTGAGCATCGAGCCACCACACCTCGAGGTGAGCCATTTGTGGCGTTCGGAGAGCATTGCCATCGCACCTCTCCAACGGAGACATAGCTTTTTTGGAAGTGAACTTCGGAAAACAAATCTTCGTCTCCGCGTCCATCGATTATCTCTTAACCGAGCCCTTTACTTATGCACTTACTTTATGATATCCATCGTGCTTGAATTATTTATATCTTGCTATCACCTTGTTGCTTGTATTGCTTAGCATAGGTTGTTGGTGCACTTAGATGGACCTAGTGGTTAGGTTTTGTTCTCAATAAATTAAATGTTAGTTTCATTCCGCATTTACTTAAGCCTAAACCATAATATTTTTAAAAGCCTATTCACCCCCCTCTAGGCGACGTCCATTGCACTTTTAAGCCGGAATTTCACCTGCAACTACCGGCGGCATTTATGCCCGAGCGGTACTTCCGGTCCCTGGCCGGAACTTCTGGCGGGGGCGATATTACCTCTGAAACTTCCGATCCAAATTCCGCTAAATAAAACACACCCCATACAGTGAGTTTACTGAACACATCCCTGGGTCATCGGACCATTGGCCGAAACTTCCACCGGAACTACGGGCGGCAAATGCCCTAACGGTACTACCAGTGACGGGTCAGAACTTCTGTCCAGGGAAGTTTCAGAAACCAAAACTGCAATAACTCTCGCATCAAAACTCCAAACGAGATGAAACCAATTTTGTTGGAAAGATAACGACGAGTAGAATCCAACCAAGATGAGAAAATACCATGATTAGTTATTTTTCTTGTGAAGTAGGATATTCACTAAACATGTAACATGTAGGTGATGATTACAAAGCTGGAATAGAAAAGAAGATCTTTACAGTCAATAAACAATGGTTGGAGGATTGGTAAGTGTTTCTCTTTTGCTCCATGCCTCTTAATTATCGTCTCTATTTATAATTTTTACTTTACAATCTTTGTTGCAGTGTAAAAGAATGGGAGATCTTATCCATCGATAATTATGTCACATGGTAAGCTCTTTTGCTGATTTTTTCTGCTTTTGGTCTACCCATTACAATCATACAATATCTTGTTCAATATTCTTACTATAATGCTATCAGGCATACGAAGCAAACCTCAAGAAAAAAAAATACAGAACACCAGTGAAGGACAAGGACAATGTTGAAATAAGCATCCGGAGGTAACTTTGGATTGCTGCCTATATAATGACCTCCAATCTTCAGATCTGTATGGCTCCATGTTAGATGTTTGTGACTGTCCAGAAATACAATTGAATATGTGAATTCTTGGCAAAAGGGGTAATAATCTAAAGAAGCTAGTAGCTTTAAGAGTAAGACGTGCTACTAAGTTTATTAAATACTTTTGACCCTTAAATACTGAAAGTTGCACAACTAGCATACATAATTTTTTGCTTGAGCACTCTAAGCAGGAGGGCCGTGCTAACAAACTGAATAACCTTAAATTCACATTGCATTAGGTACTGGTACTGGTCTCGGTGGATATTAACTTATTTTGAATATGATATGAAAACAGCGAGGTTTGCACAACAGGAAAGAAGAGGATCAGTCATGGAGAAACTTGAAGAGGGTCACCAGAAACAACGAATTCAATTAAAAGGTATATGTCTAATGCTTCAGATTTGGGTTGCACAACTTGATTTCATATACTCCCTCTGACCCATATTAATTGACTTCGATTTGTCAAAATTTGGATGAATCTAGACACTATTTAGTATATAGGTTCCTCCAAAATTTGACAAATCAAAGTTAATTAATATAGACCGGAGGGAGTATTTGTATCTAACTGTAACTGTACTATGAATAGGCTTGCTTTGTCAACTGGGCGCAAGAAGCCTAACACTCCGCCTAGACGACATGCTACAACTTGCAGAAGAAGCTTGGATTTCAACAAAAGCGAGCTGGTGGTCACATTGCTGATACCTGAGAGCAAACTCAAGATGGAAGTTGGCACAGATAATCATAAAGGAAGTACTGTTGGTTGGATACAGAGAACTGCTTAACATGCACGCCAGAGGCGACTGCATAAGAAATGCATTTACTCTAGAGAGCATCAGGGTTTCGCCAAATTCCGAGCAAGCAAAAATTCGAGGGCGCTCAGTTGGTGGAATACGACGTTGAGCTTGCTAAGTCGAACAAGGATAGCTTTGTTTCACTGGTGCAGATGCTATTCAATAACCAAGGCTGCTCAGTTCCTGAAGAAATCATTTGCTGGTTATCCTGCATAGCTGATAGGCTACCAGACACAGATTGGCGACTCTCGTCATATAACATGCTTGAAGCAAATGACGCCTTTGCAGAAGTGTTCTATCTCATTCGCAGACTGAAAAAGAACAAGGATCAGACAAAATACTTTCAGGTGGTGAGTTCACTTGGAAGCTACTTGAACTGGAAGAACAACAAGTTCCCCTGGCCAGTATTGACCACCAGCCTCACTTACGTAAACCCAAATCAGCTAGAGGTGCACCGTCTGAGGAGCAGGGTGCAGAACTATGGAGGGGCAGGGCTGACCGGCTGTACACCGAAGCCGCCGAAGCCACCACAGCCTAAAGTGAGAGATCCGGATGTATTTGGGCTCTTGGAGCTTCTACTACGGGATTGTTTCTTTCATCCCGCCATGGACCATCAAGAACTGTTACTGCCCACCCTTTTTAACTCAGTACCCAGAGCTTCTTTCTGATGTGCAAAAGACGCTGTTTGCCTTGGGTTACCTAAAATGATGAAGCAGGCCTGCTGATAGATGTAACTGAGTAGATGCCTAAAGCTGAAGTTGACCTCGAGTGCAATCATCAGGAACCTTAGAAGAAGCCGAGATGACAGTGTACAAAACGAAAGCTGATAGTAGGAGAAGTCATATAAACATGACTGATACCTGTAGAGAACACTTGTAGATGATGTGCTTTGTGGCTTGTGTCTGAATGAATGCTATATCGCCATGTGAGTATGATGAATACTGGTGTGAAATATTGCATTTCCCTATGTTTGACTTGTGATGATGGTTTGGTCTGCTTACCCAATTGGCATGTTTGTTTGTCACTTTTCCTATTTCCTGTGGCTTCCTGGCATATATTTTTTTGACAGGAATATATATTCAGTCACGGCCTTTTACTGGTAGCATTTTGTTCTGATGGTGTGATGTGCAAGATGTTAGTGAAGACCTAAAATTTGTGTTTGTGAATTGACTAGAACCTATGTTGTTTGCGAGACCAAGACGGACAAATTTAGTTACTCATAGGCAATGTCCAGCATGAATTACATAACTCTGTGAACATAATAAAGATTGGAGAGTAGAAGTAGTTGGACAGGGTTTGGTTCCTAGAAGAACTAGTGCAGCTGTAAATAGAGATTGTCTGATCGCCTGGTGAGCACAATCAGACAGCTGCTACGCTACTCCATCTATGTCCCTACTCCCTACACAGCAGGGCGTGGATGGATGGCGAGTAATTCTGTTGAATTCTGCAACCTGTGATCTGATCTCTCAAGGGAACTGAGGCCTGTCAAGAGAGGAAGCAGCGGCTACTCTTTGCAAGAGTAATGTTGTCTGTCAGGAAAGTGACCTGCTCGATCTTAAGCAGGTTGGCCACGTTGGCATGGCAGCTAGAAGAGCTGCCGCTTCCGCCCGTAGAGCACACTGCAAGTGATGCTTGAATGAATATCTTGGCTTGAAGCTGACAGAAGACACCAGCAGATAGCAGTTCAAACTAGGAGATAGCAGCAATTACTCAGTATACAGTAGCAGCAAACACGGTAATACTGAACAATGACTATTTCTCACAAGCAGAACACGGTAGGTGAACTGAGTTCAGTCATTTCTCTCCTACTACTGTTCACACACAAAAAAAAAATCTCTCCTACTAGGAAGAAATACAGATTCCATGCATCATTTATTTTAGTAAGGTGGCACAACATTACAGTCAGTCCAACTACTCCGGACATTCTGTAGTTTGTGTCCATGAAACCTCAGACAACACGAAAAGATTAACTAGTGCGACTTCAGTACACAACTAGTGCATCCTAAATGATTAACCCCACACAACAATCCTAGGATATGACTATGCCTCGTCTCTCTCTCAAAAAAAGTGCATCACTGTACACCAGTATCATGACTCCCCCTCTCTCCTACAGAAACAGCAGAATCGCCACTTGCCTTTCAACTGATGCAGCACAAATTCCATCCATCAGGCTTTGGAAACATGACTGAAACCTTGCTTCACTCATCATCACACCTGTATTCTGCAATGCAAATACCACTGATCAATGAAAATTTCGCATGCTATCTTTTCATGAAATATGACTAAGTGGTCTTATAATCTTGACACTCTCATGGTTCACGTCCTAACTAAGAGAGAGAAACAGAGAGCAAGTACACATTAGAAGGAAACTATCAACATTGAATAAAACAGTTATTACTGCTCTAAGAGCTCAGATCAAGATAAGGAAAATGGGTCCCATGAGGTACAGATATATATAACTTAGTTAAACTGAAACCAAACTCCAGCGCCTCTAATTTTGCACATCCCAGTACCTGTCAAATAGACTGCAAGACAGAATCGCAGCAGTGCATTCCATTTCAGAAACCATCTCGACCTACATTCCCTGCAAATTTCTAGAGCAAAGATACATTTTCTGCTCAAAAGAAAAACGATAATACATCTATGCACACAGTAAGAATACAACCCAAGGAACAGAGGCCGCAAATTCACACACAGAAAAGCAAAAAGTGCCTGTACCATCCACCATTCTACTGTAGGAAGCAAAGCTTGGAACGGCTAGAAAAACATGACAACATCCATGACAATAACAAGCAGACCTTTACATGAAGTGCCAAGAAAAGGGCGCTGCTGAATTACACATTCAGGTTGATGAACTCGCAAGGGGCTCGAAAAAAGTCTGAAAACTGCATCCATGTGAAACAGGGACTATATCACCCAGATAATAGTTCATTCACCTAACGAGCTAATGATAACGAATACATATAATATTCCTCCAGCGCCAAAGATTAACAGCTAGATGAACATCCGATGCCTTTGCAAGTGCAAAGCTAACAATAAACATATTTTAAGAAGATAAACTGTGAAAAAGCGCGCTTTTTATCCCCAACTACCTGACATGCACCTTACTCGCGCTCGATCTGAATGGTCACATGACTGATGTTGTACTCTGCCTTGATGTACCCAATGACCTTGTCAGGCATTTGATCAGCATCCGCATCCTGCGTGATCATCACATGGCATGCCAAGAGCACCTTCCCTACTGTGCAGCTCATGGACAACAATCACACCTTCCATCTCACGGAGACCACTCTCAAGTCTGGTGGCATCCATCTCGCCGGGCGTGCACTCCATCAGAACTTCAAGCTGTTAGGAATAGACAAGTTATATTTTCTGGGGGCCAAAGGCCACAACATGTAGTTAAATGTACAAGTGAGAATATGCAGGAAACCCCCTAACAGGTGGGAAAATACACATATACAAATATACATCTAACCCCCCCCTCCCCCCCTCAAACTCATGGTGGATCCACAACACTGAGTTTGGAGAGTAAGAAGTCATGCTGCGCTCTAGTTTGTGCCTTTGTAAAGAAATCCGCCAACTGCAAATCTGAAGGCACATATTGAAGCGCAACAACTTGAGTCTGCACCTGAGCACGTGTATAAAAAGCATCAACACCAATATGCTTGGTAAGCTCATGCTTGACCGGATCACGTGCAATCTTGATAGCACTGTCTTTGTCGACAAAAGTGGAGTGGGTGTCGAATGAGACCCTAAAATCTGCAAGCAACCACGAACCATGTCACCTCGGCAATCAACAAGGCCATAGCTCGCAACTCGGACTCTACACTCGAGCGAAAGCGCAACTGTTTCTTCGTCTTCCAAGCAACAAGCGAACCACCAAGAAACACACGAAGCGAAAGTGAACGCGATCCGAAGGATCACTCGCCCAAGTAGCATCCGAGTAGCCTTTGGAGCTGAGAGAGCTGAACGAGGAAAGAAAAGGCGACGAGTAATCGTGCCACGAAGATAACGAAGAACACGGAGGAGATGACTATAGTGGACAGTGGTAGGAGCTGAGACAAACTGACTCAGAATATGAACAGGATAAGATATATCAGGACGAGTGACAGCAAGATAAACAAGACTCTCAACAAGATGGCGATAACGCGTCGGATCAGGAAGAGGATCACCATCAGTAGGACGAAGCTTAACATTAAGCTCCATAGGAGTCTCAACAGTGCGCTCATCCCCAAGAGCAGCACGAGCAAGAAGATCCTGAATATAATTTTCCTGAGAGATAAAAAAGCCATCAGAAGTGGAAGAAACCTCGATCCCAAGGAAATAGCGGAGAGGACCAAGATCGGTCATAAGAAACTGCTCACGAAGACGAGCCTTAACAAAGGCAATATACTCAGGATCATCACCAGTAATGATCATATCATCAACATAGAGAAGGAGAAGAGTCGTCCACGAGAAGTGTGGACGAACAGCTGGATCATGAGCGCTGGGAGAGAAACCAGCAGCAGTCACCACAGAGGCAAAACGCTCAAACCAGACACGAGGGGCCTGTTTCAGGCCATAAAGAGAACGCCGAAGGCGACATACCATCCCATCAGGGACAGAATACCCGGGAGGAGGCTGCATGTAAACATCCTCACTCAACTCGCCATTAAGAAAAGCGTTCTGAACATCAAGCTGAGACACATACCAGTGTCGAACAAAAGCGACAGCAAGAAGAGTACGCACAGTGGTCATATGAGCCACAGGGGCAAAAGTCTCATCATAGTCACGGCCGTGCTCCTGCTGAAAACCACGAGCTACAAGACGCGCTTTGTAGCGCTCAAGAGATCCATCAGAGCGGGTCTTAATTTTATAGACCCACTTACACGTGATAGGACGAACACCGGGAGGGGGAGAGACAAGATCCCAGGTGCCAGTGCGCTCAAGCGCAGCAATCTCCTCAGCCATAGCAAGCTACCATTCAGGATGACGCTCAGCATCCCGATAAGAAGTCTGCTCGAAGCAAGAAAAGACCGTCTTGACTAGGAGAGTGATCTGGAGCACGACGTGACGAAGTCACGAAGAGGAGAGGGAAGCTCGTCATAAGAAGAAGACATATCAGAAGAAGAAGAAGAAGGGACATGAGTGCGACGAGAATAATGAAAGGGAAAAGGAGACAACGGTGATGTGGGCGGAGGATCAGAAGAAGAAAGAGGAGAACTAGGTGGGAAGGAGGACAACGGAGTCGAAGAGGATGGCGCCGGGGACGAAGAGGGCGCATCAGAACGAGGTCCAGGAGGAGGGACAATAGGAACATAAGGAGGTGCATCAGGAAACAGAAGAAAGGAGATATCATCCACCGGGTAGGTACCAGAGGTGGGGCGAGGGTAGAAGGGACGCATCTCATCAAACGTGACGTCACGAGAGATGCGCATCCTACGACCAACAGGGTACCAACAGCGATATCCCTTATGCTCATCACTGTAGCCAAGAAATACACACTCAACAGACTGAGCGGTCAGTTTGGTGCGTTCACGAGGAGGGAGAAGAACATAGCAAACGCAACCAAACGAACGAAGAGCCGAGTAGTCTGGAGAACCACCAGAGAGACGCTCGAGAGGGATGCCACCTTGGAGGGCAGCAGGCTGGATGTTAATGAGATAAATCGACGAGCGACCTCGGCCTTTAAATGCGAAGAGAAGAAGCAATCATCATAGCACGGGTGGTCTCAAGAATATGACGATGCTTACGCCGGCGACACCATTTTGAGCATGTGCACCGGGACAAGAAAAGCGAGCAAGGGTGCCTCGCCAAAGAACACCACGCAGTCCGAGAGATATACTCACGAGAATCAGACGGAACACACGAATGGGCGAGGAATACTGAGTGCGGACCATAGCCGCAAAGCGCTGATAAATGGACAGCACCTCACTGCGAGAGCGCATGAAATATAGCCAAGTGTGACGAGAAAAATCATCGATAAAGAGAACATAGTAGCGATGACCTCCTTTCGAGGGGAAAGGAGCTGGTCCCCAAACATCAGAGTGAACAAGATCAAAAGGACGCTCGGACACAGACTCACTGTGAGGATACGGTAGCTGAATCTGCTTACCAAGGCGACAGCCCTGACAATCCAAAGAAGCGTTTCTGGAGACAGACCCTAGAACACCACGATGAACTAAAGACGAGAGGCGAGAACCACATAAATGTCCAAGACGATGATGCCACTGCTGAAAAGAGCTAGTAGCGACAACTACAGATGCCGAGGAACTGGCGACGGTGGCATCAGAAGGAAGACGAAGCCAGTGAAGCTCCCAGAGGTCATCATGGCGGCGGGGGCCAGCACCAAGCATAGTGCCGATGCGACGATCCTGAGCGAGAATCAAAGTCGAGTGATGCTACAACGAGAGTCAACGATCGACTACGAGAAAAGAGTTGCATGTTAAGTTGAGGAACATGCGCAATGAGGAACATAAACGAGGAAGTACTAAGAATGCCTCGACTAATGAGGGTGAGGGTACCATCGGCGGAAGAACACGAGCAGTGGGGGTCGACAGTCGACGAGAATGCAACAAGGAAGAATCATGAGTCATATGAAAAGAAGCTCCGATCAAGAAGCCATGGGGATGTACCGGAGAAGGAGGAGGTGGTCGCTCAATGCCGTAAAACTTCGATCGCATAACCAGCAGAACTGCCGGTGAAGAATCCAAGCATCAAGCGGCATCGAAGCTGCCCTATCTCATGCGCAGAAGGCACGATCGGAGAGGTCGAGGTACAATCAGCCGACGGAGCTGTCACCAACACACACAGAGGCCGCCAAAGGTGATGACGGAGAGCAATACGCGATGAAGACGGAGTCAACGGCGACGTCACACCGCTGAAGAAACCGCAAGAGTCGATGTCGGCGGGCCGACATAGACGGGACGGCGGCGCGCCATAACCACGTGAAGAGGCCGCGAAAAACGATGTAGAGCGGCAGGCCGACGTAGACGAAGTCGGCGAAGGGCGGCCATAGCCGCCTAAAGAAGCCGCAAAAGTCGATGTCGAGCGGCGAGCCGACGTAGACAGAGTCGGTGAAGAGCAACAAGGCAGCGAAGACGAGGTCGGATAACCACAGGAAGAATCTGCGAGGACCGACGTAGAGGGACGCGCCGACAAAGATGAAGTCGACGGGCAAGGGCCAAGTAACGAAGGAAGACCCGAGCGCACGACGGAAGCATCGGAAGAAACAGCAGTAAGAGACGGAGACAACATCGTCCACGCGCACCAAGGTGGAATCGCAACATAACCCGATGAAGAAGACATCTCTATCTCTCTTTCTCTCTCTCTCTCTCTCTTTTTTTTACAGATCAGGGAGCAGGACCCGCGCAAGATGTCGCGTATGCGGTGATGTCGAGAGGACCAGCGGTCGCTGTGGCGGTGAGACCCGCGTCAGGGGCAGTGGTTGAGGCGGGGCAGTCAAGGGCGCGGTGTCCCGCGTGGGCAGCAGTAAGGCGCGTGGGCTCCCGCGTGGGCGGTGTCCCGCGTGGGTAGCAGTCGAGGCGGGGCGGACGCCGGGTCGGGGAGCAGAGGACCCGCGTCAGGGCGTGTGAGCAGAGGACTTGCCGCGTCGGGGAGCAGACCGAGGACGTCAGGAGGCGGCGCGTCAGGCAGCGGGTAGATCGATCCCGCACGTCTGCCTACTCGATCTCGCGTGGACGAGAAGATCTCACAAGGATCTCGACCGGGAGCGGGCTCCTCGAGGCGGGGACTGGAGTACCGAGGCGAGGCGGAGGAAGAAGCCACGCGCGGACGAACAAGAGAAGACCTGAGCTCGCCGGCGGCGAGAGGAGGCTGCGGCGGCGGCCGGACGCGGCGGCAGAGAGCCGGGACGAACGGCGGCTGCGGCAACGAAAAAAAGAGCTAAACCTAAAGCTCTGATACCATGTTAGGAATAGACAAGTTATATTCCCTGGGAGCTAAAGGCCACAACATATAATTACATGTACATGTGAGAATATGCAGGAAACCCCTAACAGGTGGGAAAATACACATATACAAATATACATCTAACACAAGTATGTTCCGAATCATCTTGACTGTGGTAAACAGGACAATCACAGAGAAGATGAGGGTGCATATGAGATCAATAATCTTCCACTCAGGCTTGTACCAGTTGAGAACCCCTCCAATCATTACGCCGATGCTCTGGATGGAATCCCCAATCACATGCAGATAAGCACTGTGTACATTGATATTACGGCGTGGCTTCTTACCTGCCTTGGCACCAGGCTGGGCACTCTCACAATCACCATCATGCTGATGAATTGTGATGGTTATAGAAGTACCATGGCTGTGCTCATGGCGAACATGGCCCTGCTCATGATCTTCATGATGGGAATGGTCATCCTCTGAGTGGCCATGATCATGGTCATGTGAATGTCCATGACTTGCTGGGGACACATGAACTGCTGTCATCGCTGCAGATCCGGTTGGCGGCATCACTGAAGAACTCTTTGCCACCTCTGTAGCGTTGTTGCTGTGTCATGAGAAGGCAAAGGGGAGCACAAAGGAGATTGGCGCCACCGGACCTGGTGGATCGGCTAGGCAATTCACAAACACAAATGTCAAGTGAGATACAGCATCAACACAATCAGATGGACCACCATGCCTTCCTATTCATATCACTACACCAACAGGAGCAGCAGGCACCAGGCACCAACATGATCAGTACACACTAGGCACCAATTTGAAGCATAGCAGAAACAGTAGTAGAGCAATAGTTAAGTGAGATGTTTTATGTATTCTTCCCCTGCAAATGATCTACATTTTCCATGATAAAACTGTATCAGGACTAAAGGTGCGGCCTGCTTTAGGCGATATTACAAATGTATAAATTCGCCGTCTGATTCGACACAAGGTAGAGGCGACACCATTCTATTAAAACAGCTTTCCTATCCATATGCTTAGAACTGTATGTTTAATATTATATTTGCAAACATTCACCGCTACAGAGATTCCAAGCATCCGTGTTGTCGAAAATCAGCCTACACCGTCTAACTGTGATCAAGGTCTTATGAGTGTTTTTATTTCTCATTTATATTGTCATTCCAATATATTGTAAATTAAAGCTTTCTTCCCTTTCTCTCCAAATGAAGGCCTACCATCTTTAGCTTCCCCAACTGCCATTCAATCATGTAAGTCAGACCTTGAAGAGCAATCGAAGAAGCGTGCCAGAGAGCGATACGCAAATATAAGCGCCCAAGAAAGAGGCCTATCTGAAAAGAAGGCATGACAACTATCCCAAACGAAAGGCTATTATGGGGTCATCTGCTACTGAATCTAATTTAGCTAGTATTGTGAAAACAGTGCCACAAGGTCACGTCAGATTACAAATTTCTGTACCCAATCGGCTCAGCCTCCTATGGATGTGTCAAATATGAGCGCCCAAGAAAGAGGCCTATCCGAAAAGGAGGCATGACAACTATCACAAACGAAAGGCTATTATGGGGTCATCTGCTACTGAATCTAATTTAGCTAGTATTGTGAAAACAGTGCCACAAGGTCACGTCAGATTACAAATGTCTGTACCCAATCGGCTCAGCCTCCTATGGATGTGTCTCAAATAGCCAGTACTCGACTGTTTGAGTCTCCTATGGTTGTGTCTTAAAAAGGCAGTAACCAACTTTTTCAGTCTCCTATGGATGTTTCTCAAAAAGCCGGTAAACAATTGTTTCAGTCTCCTATGGAAGCATCTCCGATTTCTTATTATGGACGGAATTTGCGTACAAGTTTCCAGAATGTAATGGGTAACTATGGTAAACATTTTTCCATTAAATATTCAATCCATAATATGTACCAAGCCAAACAAGGAGGTAGATAAATCCGGGAAAGTACCAAGAACATTATCTATGTTGTTGTACCTATATAGCTACTTTTGATGCTAACAATATTTGTTTTATGATTTCAGGTCTTAATCATGATAACCTATCGACATTGAAGAGGCATGGCGTCTAGGTGAGCTTTTTGGAACCTTATTATATTATATATCAAAGGTTTGGAACACAGACTACAAAATTCTGTAGCACCGAGTAATTCTCAAGATACTTATTGTTATATTACCTTTTTCCTGGAACTGACTAGCAATATACATATAATTGTATTCCTTATATTATCTTTGCATCATTGTCTTATATAGAAATATCCTGAACTTTATTTCTCATTTCCAGTTTGCGCAGATGGGATTTCATTATGCAGCGGATGTTGCAGCTGGACATCATCATCGCTCAATTAAGGTACTTCTGGTTCGAGTAAAAACAAATCCTTACAACAATCATCTAGGGAATTAGAAGAGCCGACCAGGCTACTGATGTTGTTTACACCTCTATATTGGTTTAAGAAAATCCTAATTTACTTAGTACTCTTACAGGGAAGGAACGAGTCAAGTCTTTGCCCCAGCCCAACAAATATCTTGTGACTGCTACTACCGGGCATGAACTCTACACTGAATTCCAGTTAGGCATCTACAGGATCCAGGAGCTGGTCAAGAAGCGATGCCTAAGCCAGCAGAAGAAATAGCACTAGCAGTATCGCAGGTTGAAGATAGCATCTGACAGAATGTCCTTATGCCCATGTATGAAAATGTCTTTTGTAGCTAATATGAGCTTGAGTATTATGAACTGATATCATGATTGTAATACTGTAAATTTGCCTCCGCGGGAGGCTGTAACTCATACCCTACCTTTTCAATGAAATGAAACGCAAAGCTTTTGCGTTTTCTCAAAAAGTATTATGAACTGTATTTTCTGGCCATTTGTAGTAATTTCTGTTATAGGAGGATGGAACTAATCCTGTAAAATTTTGTAACCTGATGCTATAACTTGATTCATTTATGCTGTGTAAAATTATCCACACGGCAAGAAAGTGTGTCAAAATAAAATGCTACTATGTGTTAGATTACCTTGTCAACAGATAAGAGTATCGGTGCACATATTGCTTATAAGCTGGGAGTTGACCTGTGAACAATATAAGTTTAGGGAACCACAAGAAATCACGAAATAAATAAATACCAGAAAAAAAACATTGTAATGCATTGAAATTTGCAAGCTGGGAAAAAAGTACATAGCTCAAAAGGTGAATCCACAGATGCAGCCACAAGATACCAGGTGATGCACTACATAGATAATAACTAGAAATAAGAGAACCATCACATATGAAGTCCCAATTGAATTCAGCACCCTCTACCTTGCAACAAATACCAGACAACAATATTTCTTGAAAAAGCACATATATGGATAAATAAAAATACATCAGGTGTAAATGACAAGCAACTGACCATAGCGTGGCAAGATAATTACCCAAGTTCGATCTATTGTTATGTAGTCATTCCCCAATATTGTCATAGCTGTCCCCTTGCCAACAGCTGAATTGCTAGGGCATAAGTTTATTGGGAATTCCACATGTGTGTTCACCAAGGTATCCACTCGGATGAGCCCCATCAGGATTGAAGTACTACCTAAGTAGAATAATCTTCTATTCAGCATCTGTACGGTAGATGCCACAACAAATATCTCCAACAACAAGCTGCAATAATTTGTTAAAAATTCAGTCAGTTTAGAGATCTAATGAGCCTACAAGATTCAGACATAAAAAGAAAAATGAAATGCCTCAGACCTTGGTTTTGCCATATGGATTGTTTGGGGTCAGCGGAAACTCTTCTGTGGGTGGTCCATAAATTGCAGCTGATGATGTACACCATGTCCGTGCCAAAGTAATACCGCTGACACCAAAGTATCAGGTATTGGAATTTGGAATCATGGCATACATACAGTAGCTAGCGTTACTATATTTAACAAGCATACATACAGTAGCGAGTCCTACTACTACTTCAGAGCGATGCTTCTCCACATACTTGATTGATAATAGGATTGAGCAGGTGAAGAGGGGCACACGATACTGAGACCGGCAATTGCTCCCATTCATCGGCTTCTACTGCTGGAAGATGAGACCGGCGCCCTTCTGGGTCGCCCGTGAGCATGCCGAGCGTCAGTTCCTCCTCGGGCTATTCGGCGACAGGAATCGACGAGGATGGCCGGAGAAAAGCAGGGGCATGTGAGTCCTCGCGCCGGCGGTGGGTAGGCAGGGGAGGGGCAGCTTGACGAAATCGAGAGAGGGAGCCGGGGACCGGGCGAACGGGGACAGGGGAGGGGGCGCAGCACCTCCGCCGGTGCCACCCGGTAGTTCCTCGAGCCCACCCCCTCTGGTCCGTTCTCCGCCCCCGCCTGTTTCCTTCCCGGAACCAACACCGACTCCGAAACATACTCGTCCGCGCGCCCCGTCTGTCTCCTCTCCGTCCGCGATTTGGTTTCAAGGTATGAGTTCTATATATATCCAGATCCGCCCCGACGCCCACAAGCTCAGATCGATTGCACAGATCTAACAAAAATCCCATCTTTTGTCTCCGGTTTGTAGCATGTCGAAGCGGCGACGGCAGGGCGAGGAGGGTCAGCAGGCCAACTGCCGCGACTGCATGATCAACAAGCACAAGAGCCTCTATCTGGTTCTGGATGACTGGGACACGGGCTTCACCATCCGCAAGCTTGATGCTGACAGCCCTGACCTGAGCGCCCCCCCTGTCCTCCGGCTACAGTCACCTATGCGTCACCATTCCATGGACTTTGCCGCCCTGGGCAGCAAAATCATAGCCATGAGCAACCAATTTGCCGCAACCTTGGTCTTTGACACAGAAACCGCCTCGCTGGCCATCGGCAACCCCCTCCCTGAATCACTTCACAATGCCCTCAACTTCTTTGTCACCGCCAGCGACGATGTGCTAATCGCGTTTGCGTACTACTTCATGTTGCGGCCTGTCTCCTTTGAAGTCATGACCACCACCAAGGATGACGACTTCCGCTCTCTGTGCCCAAGCACAGATTGGTCATGGAAAAGCATGCCCACACCCCCCTTCACCAAGCGTGAAACTATCAAATCCTACGCCCTTCACCCGGACGGACACACCTTATTCGTGTCTGCGTCGTCCAGCAGCAAGGTTAGCGGCACATTCTCCCTGGACACCAACACCCATGAGTGGACCCACCTTGGGGAATGGATGCTCCCTTTCCAACTCCAAGGTTACTTCGACGCCGAGCTAGATGCTTGGGTTGGGCTACACGCAGATGGCTTCATCTGCTCCTGCCAAGTTCCCTCCCTCAGCAGCAGCAACATTCAACAACCCAACTGGAAGATGGCCAAGGAGCACAAGATGTGGAGCCCACGACATCAGGTGGCTAAAGCGCAAGGGGCTACTCTCACATACATGGGCAACTCCAGGTTTTTCCTTGTTGATTGCGAGATAGCCGACGGATTAGAGCTCCAGGATGCTTTTGATGGTGACTCGGATGGCTGCGTGCTCCACATGACCACGTTTCGTCTCAAGTATAATCACGAGGGCAAGCTGCGAATCATCGACAGAAACACTACCTCTTGTCCTGCCTCTAGGCAACTCCCGTCTTTTTCTCCTGTAGCGTTCTGGATGTAGCTACAAAGGAAATCACACCTATTGTTTTTATTTGTGTAGATGTGTGTCATGCATCCTAGCTATGTTCATTGTCCTATCTGTAAATTGCTCCTTCAATTTTTCTATGTACAAAGCCACTTTGTAAATTGGGTTCAACTTTGACCATCGATTTGAGCAACAAAATAAGACTATGTTATTTGCCACAAAAAATAGAAACTTCGAATCCATTGGTATGCTTTCTATGGCATATAACATATATTTTGTTGCTCAAATTGATGATCAAAGTTAGACCCAAATTATGAGATGGCCTTGTATAGCAAAAGGGAGGGAGTATGATTTGAATTAATAAAAAGAAAACTGGTTATTATGTGGAATATTTTGGAGCTCTTAATTGTTAATTCTGAAAATGCAGAAATCGATCTATGGATGTCAATAACTATGAGTTTCAGCAACTTATGATAATTTTTTGTAATGATTGAGTATAGTTGTGCGTTTGAATGTATTTTCTTGATGAATATAGCTGACATATTCTGATCTTATCTGTCTCCACATAAAAGAAATAATGTCTATGCAGTTCTCTCTTGCTTTTATTTTTGAAGGAAAAGCCCCCTCAGGGGTCTCTCTTCTCCCATTGTAACTTCAAGTAAATTTGAACAAAGCATACAGTAAGTTTTTCACGATTCACAAGCATTTACAAATTTATTATGGACTGGAGAATGTAGATTCGTGGTTGCTTCCTTTCGTTGACATGGTAATATGTACATTCTCCTGTCCATATGTCCAAGAATAGGTTTAATTTAGAACTTTTTTAGGCTTCACATTTGTGTTTCATAAGAGCACAATCAGGTTTTGGAATCGCTTTATGGAGAAGCTAGCCATTGATCTGACATGTAAGCTCATTAGGATGCTCAGGTGAAGAATGCCAAAAAAAAACTATATTTTACATGACATGGTTAATGCCGCGTCTACTTAATTATAATTTACATTCTGTTAAACTGCAAAGAATTTTTTCTTGGCAACTAAATTCTTCCCTGTTTAGTTGTTTTTATGCATTACTGATCTACAATACAGCCTTCACTAATTGTTATGCTGGTGCAAACCATGATTTAGCAGCTACTTTTTACACTACATATTTTGTGATAGGGTACTTATTCCGCTGTTGTTCCATGTTTGTTAACTGTGCATCACATGTTCACCAAAGTGGCTAGTCTATAGATAGATGGGTCATTTTATTGCCAGTATGTTTTCGAGCGTGCTCACAAATGTTGATCAACAGTTGAGATTGAATTGTTCATCACATGTACAGTGGTTTGGAAGTTGCCCTAACCTTTAACAATTTTCCTATATCTGTTTTTTATCTATGCAGTATGCTTGGATTATAGGATGCGTTGTAAGGTAGATACATTCAGTGGAAGGGTTCTGCAGTAATTAAGATAGATACCAACACGGTTGCCTTTCTTGCATTGCTACATTATATTCTAGGATGTGAATTTGTTGGCCAATCATCTAAAAAAAAGTAATTGGCAAATACTGATGCATCAAATACCTGACATTTTTTCATGTTTGGGCCTTTTTAATTACAAATACCTAGTTTATTTATAGGGATTTTTTAGTAAATTACAGAGTAACATAAATCTAGAAGTAGATACCTGAAGGTAGAAAATATAATCACAGCCTATAGAAACACTATATTGTATTTTGATACCAAATCCATCTGGTGACTTTATTCAGTAATATGCCATGAGAAAATTTTAAAAGATGAGAAAAAAATGCACTTCAGAGGTACTCATGTTGGTATCTCTGTAAAAGATTTGTGCGCCTTTGTTGTTGATAAGCACGAGGATATGGAACTGAAAAGCATGAATCACTTATTACTTAATTTAGAAACATGTATTTGTGAGCAATTTTATTTCTAGGTAAATACACATTGTCTGACACACAAGCCGTGTCATTTATAAACTAAACCTCGAACCTGATCATTTTTTTCCTATGCTACTACATTGTAAAAGAATCATGAATTGTACTTGGCAATGTGGATCATCAGTGCCTTATCACCACAAGTAGAGGCCGATGCACAATGTGAACAGAAACCAAACATAGTTAAGGAAATTATTTTAGGTTCAATTTGCTTTGAACTTGAGAATCTAGCAAACTGAAATATGGAAAGTTGGTTCTGAAAATAGCACTAGCTCTGTACTGATTCCAGGTGATGGTTACTAATCACAACAGTTGACACGTACACATATTTTGTTGCAGGATGTGCTATTAAAGTCTCCTCTCCCGCAGTGCCACCACAGACGAGGATCCCCGCCGTCGGCCATGCTCGTGCGCGTGTTGGTCGCCGCCCGAGCCCTGGAGCTCCAGGGGTTGGTCGGGCGCGCGACTGTGCCTCTCCTCGACGGCCGCCGTCAGGAATCGCGGCGGAGGTGCACAACTCAGACCCCCTGCTGCATCCCCAACCTGCTAGCAGTGGTAAGTTAAATCAGGATTTTGAAAAAGATTTTACAAATGAGTAGTGATTTTACAAATGACTCTGTCCAGGTCAGTTCAAATCAGTTCAAGTCAGTTCAAATCAGTACAAATGACTCTGTCAGGATGGTGTTCAGTACAAATGAATCTATTCGTTGTACTAGTAGATCTATGATTAGAATGGTGTTGATGGATAAATATCCTGGTTTTAAGTGATGTTGATCTAGAAATCTAGTATGAGTGTTGTAGTTGCTTGTCTCTTTTGTATCTCTGTCCAGATACAATTGTAAGCATGTATACTGTCGACCAATAGTTAGATATTTGATGTTTGATCTCCCCTTTCCGCTGGAGGAGCATGTTGCAGTGGCAGGCAGTATCATAGCATAATGAAATGACGTTTTGTCTCCCCTTTCCTCTGTATATTTAGCTACAAGAAAATAATTTTCCTATATGTATTTTCAGTTACAAGGACAGACTCAAGAAGCTATGGAAAACTAATGATAATATGGCAAACAAGAAATCAGGAGATCCCTTATCACTTGCCGTGGCAACAAGTAATCTTATTTCATTAAAAGGTACAGTACAAAGGATGCTGCTGATAGCTTGAGGAAGCCCTTTATTCTGCTCGTGTTCTTTTACTTCTCCATGCAAATAAAATTGACCAGGTTTGCCTTGACGAGTAGCATGATTAATTGCAATGATTCTAGCACTGTGTTGTTTCCCTTATTGACGAATTACAGAAATTCCAGTGGTACAGTATGTATATGGTTTCCCACCTAAAACGATGTAGTCCAAATATGGCATTGAGCAATTTGAATATGAAGAATAAGGACTAATTGTATACATACTGCTGATCATATCATATTGGTTTGCCCCTTCCCATTTATTTCCAGATCTTTAGTTTTACAGAACAACCATGTACTGCTAATCACCGGCGGATCTTCTTGAGGGCCAACCGGCGGATCTTTAGTTGGTCGTTAACGCTTCTGGATGCCTTCCTCGTTTGCTTCCAAATTGAGACTTGCTTGTTTTCGCCTGAATATTATGTTTTTGTTGTTAAACCCTTTGGTTGAAGTTCAGAACCTGAAACACACATTAAAAACCAAGTTTTCTTCGTTGCCGAAGTATTAGCGTTAGGAAAAGCTACAAAACCATCAAATCCAGACAAAAACCATCAATAAAGACCATAAAAAATGTGTCGAATCTCACAGCTATCAATAATCCGCCCCCAAACTTCTCCAACGGTCAGTTTTGGCAGGGGTATTTAATCCCCATAACCCCTCCTACCAGAACTCTTGATTCATTTAGAAAAAGGCCAGACCTGTTCTTCAAGCTCCAATAAGATATATCCACCTTCATCCACCCAAAGGTTTCGATCTTTGGGGAATCGAAGGAGGAGGCCTCGATCTTCACCAACAGCAATCAAGTGCTTCACTTTCCCTCCATTAACTTGGAGGATTCTCGATCTAGTATTTCTTGCAAATATCTAGATCCTTGTTTTGATTATTTGATAATCCTTGTTCTTGTGGCAGATTGTTGTCATCACTGGAGCCTCCAATTCAGTTGTGGATGTGTGTCCCGCTAGCATTGTAAAGGCACTGGTTCCCGCCTCGAAGGGTACCAATAGTGGAAAGGTGGATCAGGCCTTTGGTGGCGAGATCCATCGGAGAATAGGGTGAGGCCTATTGTGGAGTGGAGGTCTTAGAACCGCCCACCCCTTCAACGCAGACGTACTTCCCTTAACAAGGAAGAAACTGCGATCAAACAAATCCCTGTGTCTCCGCGTGTTCCACTATGGTTTCCTCTCTCCTCTTTACACCTTTAGTAGTTAGGTTTGCATATAGGGAAATTCTCGTAATTGCATATCTAGAGAATTTACTTTGTGTCAAGCCTAAAATTAAAAAAAGAACTAAAATTTAAAGTGGCACCTATTCACCTCTCCCCTCTAGGTGCCCATACGATCCATTTCAATTGGTATCAGAGCCCTGGATCTTTATAGGATTAATCGCCTAAGAGAAGTATGAGTACCAAGGGAGATGAGAGTGATGCTGCGGAAATATCCACCATGAACGATCTCAAGATGTCGGAAACAACCTTGATTAGTTCTATGGAGACTAAGATGGAAGAGATGCGTCAAATGATAATGCGTCTTTCAACACCCATAGCACCACCTACATCTTCCTCTGAGGCCGCAACTCCACATTCTAAGGAAAAGGGTAACACCGATTCCAAAGAAGACGGTGTGGTTGGTGATCGCACTAGTAAGAGCTCCTCCCCAAAAAAGGATAGTGGTAAGGATGGATATAATGAGGTTACTCATGTGTATTCACCTGATCCACCTATCCCACGCCCTCATATAAACAATAGGGGTGATCCACTCAAGCTTTCTACATCTACTTTTAATCAATGGCAAAAAAAATATGAAGGCTCATGTGTGCAGCTCGACCATTGAGTTATGGAAAATCATAGAGAATGGTTTTCGTGTTGGAGATCCAAACAACCTAACAAGAAGAGAGGTTGTGGACAGCCAACTCAATGCAATGGCTCTACACATGATTAGGCTTGGTGTGGGTCCCAAGGACATGCCCCGCATTGAACATCTCAACACAGCGAAGGAAGCTTGGGATGCTCTCACCGAGCTCTTCATTGGAAATGAAAGCATGAGAAGGAATAGGTATGATGCTTTGAGTAATCAAGATGAAGGTTTTTATATGATGGATGGCGAGGATCATAAGGATATGTATAGACGGATCAAGTCAATAACCACTACATTCAGAAATCATGGGGCTTACCACGTTGATGATGTGTGGATCAAGAGAAAGTATGTTAGTGCTCCTATGCCATTTGAGCCTACAGATTTGAAGAGCCTCCAAGGTAGACATAATTACCACCTAATGACATCCAATGAGGTAATGCAAGCAATGGCAGCTTTCAAAGCTGCTGCCAAGAATGTCGAAGATGCTCGTGCTCGAGCTATTAGAATGCAGAAGGGGGTTAATGTAGCCTTAAAGGCAAGTGTAGCTGAACAAGACGAGGATGATTTTGAAACTATGGACAGTCCCGAGGATGTCGAGAGGGCTCATGGTGAGTACATGGACTTCTATGCCAGAAACTTTTGGAAGGACCCCGCAAAAGCAAAACCTGAACTTGAACGCAAGAGTGGTCAAATGGAAGAAGAGAAATGGTCCTAAATTGAGAACATGCTTTAATTGTGGAGACCGGATGCACTTTGTATCTGAATGTCCATATCAAAGTAGAGAAGATAATGGAGGAAGACTTATCCTAAAATAAAAGTCAAAGGCCCCACGGAAGAAGCCATTTGTGAAGAAGAGTATTCCATACAAGAAGCAACCAAAGATTGTCTTGGTAGCTCAAGAGGAGTATTCATCCACAAGTGAAGATGAAGAAGAAGATGATATCTCACGAGAAGTGGAAGCCATAGCTATGTCAATACCGGTATCACTATTTGATGCACCTAATGAGAACATCATCAACAAGAACGCCACTTGCCTCATGGCAAGAGGTACCAAGGTATCATCTTCCACTACTTCCTTTCCTAAGACTATGATTAACATGGATGATTCTACTAGTCTTAAGGTTAAGGAAGAAATTATTGCTTTGGGTTATTTTATCACTAACTTTCAAGGTGAGCACAAGATATATTTTGAGGCCCTTATGAACCAACTTGATCAAAATGAAGTGCTTCTTGAAGAGAAGGGCAAAATTGAAAGGGAGGACGCAATAGAGATTGCATCTCTAAAAAATGCTCTAGAAGAAGAGGCTCGAGTCTCTCTTGAAGAGAGACTTGAGTCAATCGAGGAGTCACATGAAGAAGTTGTGACCAAGCTTGTAAGGGAACATGACAATGCAGTAGCCAAAACCAAGAAACTAAAGAAAGAAAAAGTTGACTTTGGGGTTGCTCATGCTAGACTCTCCGAGGAATTAGTGAAACTTGACATTGCTCACAAGGCTTTGGAAAGTGAATTCTCTATTCCCAATGAGTCTCATGATCAGCTCCAAATTCGACTGACCAAATATGATATCCCTAGCACATCTAAATCAACATGTGCTCATGAGGAAAATGCTAGGGTGGAAGATGAGCTTGCCAAAGCATCTACTTCCAAAGGTAAGGGAGTCCTTGATGATATTCTTGGCAAGCAAATGTCAAACCTTGGAAAAGAAGGACTTGGTTATGTCTCCAAGTCCAAGAAGAAAAAGAAGAAAAAGAAAAATAAGACCAATAATGCTCAAGCAAAGACAAGCACCATTGATAAGAACATCACAAATAACAAAACTGATTATATTGGTTTTGCGGGGTCTAACAATCCTAATTATGAGCTATTTTGTGATTATTATGGTGATATCTATTGTCGTGGGAATGGTCATGGCAGATGCTGCAATCGACAGCGAGTAGTAGAACGAGGGGCAAGGGCGGCCAGCCATCTGCGGTGCGAGATGAGGGCAAAGACACAGGGTTTTACCCAGGTTCGGCCCCCCGGAGGGTAAAGACCTACTCCTGCTAGATTGTATTATGGAGGTGGTACAATGGGAGAGCTCGGCGGCTAGGCGGCGAAGTCGCTGGTGTATGATGGAACGATCTCTACACGCCCGCAGGAGGTTTATATAGGCTCACCTCACAGGGTTTACATATCTCAACCGAAGCTTAAGGCTTCAACACCGTATAACCTAATCCGATGGCCTATCCACTCGCCTTTGGGCCTTGACTTCGATCGCTTGGATCCACGCCAGCCTTGATCCAGCCGTCTTGCAGCCCACTCGCCAAGTCTTGGGCGATCCGGAACGCCCCGCCGGGTATACCGGTAGGCACATCCATCAAGAGTCCCCGAGGCCGTCGTCGATTGGGTGCGGTGGGCTGGCACGGAGTATGCGGACGAGTAGGCATCGGTCGAATCGTGGCGGGCTCCGTATAAAGGAAAAACCGGTCATCCAGTCACATCATCCGTCCACGGCTTTGGCGAGTCGAGTCGGCGAAACCTTGTCATAGTGGTTGGGTCGGCCGAGTGGTCAAGTTGGACCGTTAAACGTGGTCAAACTAGCTTGGAGTAATCCAACGGTAACTTTTGGCGTAATCATCGCGGTAGCGTTCTCGATTTGGCGGGTAACAACCGCTATATAAGAGGAATGGCAGGCGATCAGAAAACCACCTTCTCACCATTTCCTCCGACTGCACGCACCTTTCGCCTCCCTCCGCATCACGACCCAGCCAACCGGAAACCCTCCGAGCCCCCACAAATCTTTTCGCCATGGCCCTTTCCACCGAACCTTGGGGCAGATCGAAGTGCACTAGGGCGCAACTGGCTTCCTTTGAGGAGGCCGGGATCCTGCAAGCCGGCTGCTGGCGCATCCCCGCGGCCGGAGAAGTGACTCCGAACCCGCGAGAGAGGGAGTTCATCTGCTTCACCAGCCATCTTGAACGGGGGCTAGGGTTCCCCACGTCCCTGTTCTTCCGGCGCTTCTGCGCCTACTATGGGATCCATCCATCGGATCTGGGTCCCCACAGCATCGAGCAGCTCGCCATCTTCGTGGCGTTCTGCGAGTGCTACTTGGCCGCCGCCCTACTTCCTCTGTGCAAGATCTGTTCATGGACGGATCGACCGCGAGGAAGCGGGCCCAATGCTACATGGCCTAACCTTCCACCAAGTCGAAGGCTTCATTCTTCGATTTGATGCCGCCCAAGGCGTGAGCGTATCGGAAGAAATCGTGGTTCTACGTGGCAGGCGACCGGAAGGCGGTCGGCGATTCCGTGATACTCCGCCAACCGTCCGAGCCGCCTTCAATCGGCAAGCTCCCCAACGACCAGCCGGATGGTCGCGATTTAAATGCTTCACCATCCGCGTCTAAAGAAGAAGGGCCTCAGACGATACGTACAACTGGCTGGCTCGGCGGCGGCTCGTCCCGATGGCCTTGCGAGCACTACATGTACCAAAGACACGGCCGGGACGACTCGAAGGCCTGCCTCGCGAATGGAAACTCGAGGACTACCTTCCAAGACGAAGAAAATCACTCGAGCGGTGTACACCGGACGCACAGTTGGGTCGCCTCACACCGCAAAGCGTCCAAGACCGAAGGTAATCGCTTCACTTCGCAATGCGCTTTTTGCGATCCACGGTAATTCGATTTCGTCTTGTGTTCATTGCAGCTATTCCAAGTGGTGGAAGGATGGCTCCGCCGGACGACGAGAACTCGAGCTCGTCCGTCAGACGGTGAAGTCGCCTCGCCAAGGGCGATGCCGGAGTGATGAAGGCGACGAAGAGTCGAAGAGGAAGTCGCCCGTTGCTGCAAGACCCGTGGGCAGCGTCAGCGCGAACTTGAGGCAAAGCCTCGGCGCCACGACGACGACGAGCCAGAAACCACCTCGCCAAAGCTACTCCATCGAAAAATAAGAAGAAGGAAAAGGAAGGCCCTCCGAGGAAGAAGATGAAGCCGACGAGGCCCGGCCTCGCCAAAGCGATTCGGACGCCCTAGCCCGGCCAAGGATGAGGCGCCCGACGACACGGCGGCTTGGACCGCCACCATCGAGGTGCCCAAGGCGTCAATGCCTCGCCATTCGCCCGCCTCGGGCTGGGCCTTCCGTAGTGGTAAGCCGCCGCAGGGAAGCTCCTGTCGAGGAGGTTACAGAGGCTCCGGTTGCAGCCTCGACGACGAAGAAGCCGTCCGTGTCTTGGGCACGCGACGTCCTGGACATGGGGCTCAGCCGCCGACTGGGCCCTGAACTGGAGAAGCCAGCCGGCCTCCGTACGGGGCTGCGCTTCATTCCGGTCGCCAAGTGAGTACACTCGCCTTCCTTTGTCTTCCATAATCGCTTGAATTATCTTTCTTACATGATTGATGTACAGGACCGGAGTGAAGAGGATGGGTCACCCGACCGTGGCTAAGGTGCCACCCGTCGTCAGCGAAGAGGATCCTTCCCGCAAGAGGAAGGCGGACGAAGTCACCGCCCCTGCGGATGGCGGCAAGAAGGCCAAGGGCGACATTGTCACGATTTCGACGACACGGCGATCGCGCACCGGACCCATAACGGAGGCGGCGTCCACGAGGGCGCCTCACCGAACGGCCGAGCCGACCTCCTTTGGGGCGGTGCTTCCATCGCCACCTTCCGCGCTTCATGGCCAAAGCGACGCGGAGAGGAACCGCCCTCGAGCCACGCTCCTGGGAACGCCGATGCTGAAGTCGACCAGCGTCGTGGGCATACGCCGGCTCTCCTCGCGTCCGTGGACGCGATACAACTCCATGGCATGCTTGGCGCAGCCATCCAGGTATGTCCAGTCCCCAAGGATCAGGTCGGTGCTTTGTAGCCGTCTGATTCTTTTAGTGTCTTATTTGTATTTTTCGCATCCAGTCCCCGAGTGCGCACTCGCTGAATTTTAGCAGGTGGGTACTTGAGATTTTTTGATTGCCAGTCCCCGAGTGCGCACTCGCTGAATTTCAGCGGGTGAGCACTTAGGAATTTCTTGATTGCCAATCCCCGAGTGCGCACTCGCTGAATTTCAGCGGGTGGGCACTTAAAATTCTTGATTACGGTCGAGTGCGCACTTGCTGAATTTCAGCGGGTGGGCACTTAGGAATTTTGCGTTGGTTAACTTTTTTGGGTGATGTGTAGGGTCTGCAACTTGAATCGGCTGACCGATTGGCAGCGAAACACCGCGCAGAGAAGGAATTGGCCATCGTCCAGGAGGCGAACAAAGGGCTTCAGGCGGTTGCTGTGAAGGCAGAAGAAGCTCGCCAAGGACTTGTCCCCGCGGGTGAACTGGCGGCGGCACAATCGGCTTTGAGTTCGGCTGAACAGCGGATCGTCGACCTCGAGCGCGAGCTGCCGGAGGCGAAGGAAGAAGCGAGCTCAGCTGACGGGCGAGCCAAGGCCGCCATTGCAGCCACCGAAGAAGATCGCAAAGTGTCGGACGCCCTTGTTGCTGGGCTTCAGGACGACCATACTTCGCTTCAGTGCTTCATCACGGATCTCGCCCGCCCGTTGATTGGTAAGTGTGTCTGCCTCTGCCAGTAGTTGTGCCTTTTGTGGTGTCCGTCGTATTCATAATTGTCTTCTAATCATAGGTCGCATCATCGATACCGCGTAAGAGGCAAGCTCGTTCGACGTGCGACAGTGTGTAGCCACGCTTGTCGACTCGGCGACGTTGTCGGCGACGTGCATCCGTGCCTACCTCCAAGAGATATCGCCCACAGAAGTGATTCCCAGCGACCTCGTTGAGGTGTGGAAGTATTTGGAGAAGGCGCCCACGGTCGTTGAGTTCATGACGCGGTCGGCGTTTCGGCGCGGAGCGGCGACGGCACTTAGTCTTGGACTTGCCCACTTCCCCGAGGACTTCAATATCGACGATGTGACGAGTGGCTACCCATCGTCGACTGGCGCGGTGGAGATTTCCGAGGTCCTCAAGTTGCAGGACCGCGTCGCCACGTATTCGGAGCGTGTCTGGGCAATGGGCGACCTCCTTCCGTACCAGGAGACGGTCGTCGTTTAGCGACCCGAGCCGTGATCGTGATTTCAAGGTCGAGCAACCCTTCCGCGCGGCGATGGCGGGTGAGCTGACGACGTATCCGTCGAACCCATACACGTCGTTCATCCGCAATCGCCGGGGTGTTGGCGAGTCGTCGTCTAAGCCTGCAGAATAGGATAGTTTGCCCTTGCGGCATTAGCAGCAGGTCTGCCATATGGGCATATTTTGTAATATGAGACAATGCAACATGCTAACGAATGAGACATCGTGTCTATTTTGGTATTTGTCATGTGTTTGTGATTGATGTTTGAACGAGTCCCCGAGCGCGTCCGCCTTTGTGGGTTTACCTCGTATGTAATATGTTTGTTGTTTTGTGTGTTTTGTTATTGTGGTCGACTCGCCGAGAATCGAAGAGCCGATCTCTGGCGACTCCTTGAACGCTTCTGTACTTCACGTTTTCCCTTGTGAACGAGGCGGGTGGCGAGTCCCAGCGTGGTACTTGGTTGTTCGGTCGCGACTCGAGGTGAGTGAGGACTTGCGCGTTAGGTTGAGCGCATCACTCCTGCACGCCCGTGGGGTGATCGCGTGGCGAGTCTGGGCATGCTCTCCTACTTGGCGTTTTCCGGACCGCTCGCGGTGAATCTGCAGTCCCGGCGTGGTACTTAGCCGTTCGAGTCGCTATGCCAAGGATGCGGAGGACCATGGTCGCCAGAAGAAGCGAAGGTTGTCTTGGCTCGTAGAACCAGTCCGGGCAAGGTGACTCCAATGGGGCTCCGGTGGCGTTTTCATGGACGATGCAAGACATGAGGTGACTCGGTGCTCTTGCACCGCACTACTTGCGTGCCGATCGCTGTACCAAAGGTTGACTTCGCGGTTAGCGTAATGTTATTACGAAAAGGAGTGGCACAAGACATGGAGAGTAGGCGCAATTTGCGGTAACCGTTTTTTTTATTTCGTGGCGATCGGAGAATACATATGTGGGGTTCTAGGGTAGAACTTGCGTGGGAGGTTTACATTCCATGGTCGCTGACGTCGAGTTCGCCCGCCATGGACGTCGATGAGGTAGTAGGCGTCGTTGTCGAGTACTCGCCCGATGGCGAATGGCCCTTCCCACGGAGGGGAGAGCTTGTGCATGCCCTTCTTGTCCTGGATGAGGCGTAACACCAGGTCGCCCTCTTGAAAGGTACGAGTTTTCACCCGCCAGCTGTGGTAGCGGCGGAGTCCCTGCTGGTAGATGGCGGTGCGTGACCGAGCTAGGTCGCGTGCCTCGTCGAGTTGATCGACCCCTTCTTGGCGGGCGAGTTCGTTTGCGGCCTCCGTGTAGTGGACGACCCGCGGCGAGTCGTGCTCGAGGTCGGTGGGCATGACTGCCTCGGCGCCGTAGACCATGAAGAAGGGGGTGAACCACCGACTGACCGAGGTGCGGATCCCCGGATGTCGAGGGCAACTCTCGACCCAGACCCGGCGCGCGCTCGAGTGGTACTTGGAGTCGCGGCTTGAGGCCGTGTAGGATGCTTTGGTTGGCCCGTTCCTCCTGGCCGTTGGATTCCGGGTGGGCGACTGACGCGAGGTCGAGCCGAATGTGGTGCTCTTCACAGAATTCGGCCATGGTTCCTTTGGCGAAGTTGGTGCCATTGTCCGTGATGATCTT
The DNA here is from genome assembly GCA_030063025.1 of Avena longiglumis. Classification (NCBI taxonomy): domain Eukaryota; kingdom Viridiplantae; phylum Streptophyta; class Magnoliopsida; order Poales; family Poaceae; genus Avena; species Avena longiglumis. The sequence goes on from CP125976.1 coordinate 17,051,919, forward strand.
TGTTTGGGAACCCGTAATATATGAGCTCGCGCAAGAATTTGGTGGCGGTCTTCCGTCGCATTTCGACGGCTTGGCTTCCACCCACTTTGTGAATTTGTCGACCGCGACCGGGAGGTGGGTGTAGCCGAGGAGCCTTTTTGAAGGGGCCTACCATGTCCATGCCCCACACGAATGGCGGTGATGGGGATTGTTTTGAGCGCCGAGCTTGGTACATGTCTGGTTGGCGTGCCGGCACCCGGCGCTGGCTGGACAATGTCGGCAGCATCGGCGCAGCGGTGGGCGAGAAGCCATGTCGCATAGCCTTGGCGACCAGCGAGAGAGCGCCGGCGTGGTGGCCGCAGTCACCGGAGTGGATATCGTGGAGGATCTTGCGTCCTTCGGCGGGTTGGACGCAGCGTTGGAACACGCCGGTGACACTGCGCTTATGGAGCTAGCCGTCGATGATGGTGTAGGACTTGCATCGACGAGCGATCATCCGGGCGTCCGTCTCGTCTGCCGACAAGGTGTCGGCTTCCAGGTAGGCGATGTAGGGCTTGGTCCAGTCGTCTGGCTCGTTGACGAGTGCGACCAGGGCTGCCTCTGGTTGGAGCGGGACTCCGATGTCGATCTCCTCGGAGAGGCCGATGGCTTGGTGATCGTGTCGAGGAAGGCGGCGAGTGGTGCGAGTCGGTGACCCGATGCGAGAGAGTGTCGGCCTCCTCGTTCTTCCGCTGTCGATCCACTCGACGGAGTAGCTGTGAAGTGTCCGCCAACTTGTCCTTCGCTTGGTACGCCGCCATGGTGGGGGAGACACCGTCGTAGGTGCCAGCGACTTGCCCTGCGACGAGGTCGGAATCGCCGTAGCAGCGTAGGCGGTTGACATTCATCTCCTTGGCCGCTCGCATGCCGTGGAGTAAGGCCTCGTACTCGGCCATGTTGTTGGTGCAGGGTGTGAAGTCGAGGCAGAGGATGTAGCGGAGCTTGCGCCCTTTGGTGAAGTTAGCATGATCCCTGCGCCTGCGCCGTCCGCGTTCTTGGAGCCGTCGAAGTGCAGGCTCCAGTAATGGAGGTATGGCAGCTTCTCTGGCTGCTGGGCCTCTTCCCAGTCGGCGATGAAGTCCTCTAGGGCCTGCGACTTGATCTCTTTTCGTGGCTCATATTTGATGTTGTGGACGCCGATCTCGACGGCCCACTTGGCGACCCGCCTCGCGATTCGCGGATGATGTCTTGCAATGGTCTGAGGAGACGACCGTGATCGGGTGCTCACAGAAGTAGTGCGGCAGCGCCGCTGAGCTCAAGACCGCATATACCATTTTTGGTATGGGTATCATTGGCCCGACTCGGTGAGGACCTCGCTGATGTAGTACATCGGTCGCTGTACTGGGCGCTCCTTCCCTTCCTCCGGTCGCTCGACGACCATCACGGCGCTAACGACGCGCTTGGAAGCTGCGACGTAAACCAGCATGGGTTCTTTGTCGTGAGGCGGGCGAGTAGCGGTGCGGCGAGTAGCACCTTTTGAGATCGCGAGCCGCGTCGTCCCTCCTTGTCCCATGGAAGGTGGGGTTCGCGCATCGCGGTATAGGGGCATCGCCGCCTGTGCGGGATGAAGCGATCGAGAGCCGCTACTCGCCAGCCGACGTCGCCTTGCACTCGGTTTGCCGAGCCGGGCGATCGTGTCGATCTTCGTGGTTCGCCTCGATCCCTCATTTGGAGCAGCGTACCTAGTAGTTGTCCCGCTGGTACACAAGGTGCATTTACTGAGTTGAGCTTTATCTTGTATTTTCGCAGTTGGCGAATGTTTCCGCCAGTCGGCGAGTAGGTCACCTGGCGGCGGATTTACGACCACGTCGTCGATGTAGACGTGGATGTTGCGGCCAATTTGGCTCATGAGGCATTCTTGCATGCACCGGTAGGTCGCCCGCGTTCTTGAGGCGAAGGTCATGGCGGTGTAGCAGAAGGCTCCGAATGGCGTGATGAACGCCGTCTTCTCCTCGTCCTCGACGGCCATTTTGATCTGGTTGTACCCGGAGTAGGCATCGAGGAAACAGAGCGACTCCGAGCCCGCGGTGGAATCGATTATCTGGTCGATCCGGAGGACGAATCGCTCCTTTGGGCAAAGGCCGTTCAAGTTTGTGTAGTCGATACACATCCTCCGTGTCCCGTTCTTCTTCTCGACCAGACTGGGTTTGACCCACTTGGAGTATTTGATTGGCTGGATGAAGCTGCAGCGTGAGTAGACGCACCTCCTCGGCAATTGCTCGTGGCGCTCTTCATTGAAGGGCCGCGGCTGACTGACGGGTCGCACTTTGGGGTCTGCGTTTAGCTTGTGCTCGTGAGCTCCCTAGGGACACCGGGCATGTCGAGGGCTTCCATGCGAAGATGTCCTGTTCTCACGGAGGAACTTCGATGAGCGCCTTCCTACGCTGGGCTCATGCCCGTCCCGATCGTCACCGTCTGGAGTCGCTGGGACCAGCTCGGCCGGTGCGGGTGTCGTCGTTGCCTCGAAGGTTGAGGTGTTTGCGCCCGAGTTGGGCTTCTTGAGTATGGTGGGTCGTTGTTGACCCCGCTCGCGTCTGGCGAGCTCATCGGCGTGGTTGGTCTCCGCTGGCGATGGGCGTCGCCGAAGCTCAGCTCCTTTGGCCTCGCACTCGGCGGCCATGTCGGGAGTTGCCGTTGATGGTGATGACGCCGCGGCCGTGGAGCTTCATCGCGTTGTGCAGCGTGGTGGGCGCTGCCATGAACTTGGCGAACGCTGGCGCCCAGGGCGCGCAATGGTAGGGGCTGTCGAAGGCACGAGCTCAAAACGATCCGCTCGCGCGGAAGTTTGCTGGTGTGCGAAGGTGACCGGCGTGACCTTACCGATCGGGTACGCCTTCCGACCGGGGCGATGCCGGAGCGTGGTGTGGTTCGTCTCGATCATCGACTACGGAGCCGCGGCCTGAAGGTGTCGGTGCGATGTTGATGGATGCGCGTCCATCAATATCTTGGGGAGCCGGTTGCCGACCTTGAAGCGACCACGGGGTGACTCGACCTGGGTACTCGATGCGTGGCGAGTGGTCTTGTCGACTCCAGGTGATGGGCTGCTCCGACCAGTTGAGGAACTGGGGAACGTCTACCTGGGCCACCGCGTTGACGATGACGGCGCGGGCGATGACCTTCTTCTCGCGCTTCGTGTTGAAGCCCGTGAAGGTATGGAGCGATCCGGCCACTTTGCCGAATTTTCTGCCGTTTGGTGGGTCGTTGTCGGGGTCCTCCCGTGCTCGCCGTGCCTTCTCGATCTCCCTGAGGGTGTGGCAATCGGCGGTGGTGTGTGTTGCGGGCTTCTCTTCCCTGCTATGAAACGCACATGGTTGGTTAAGGAGGGCCGCGGGGTCGAACCTTGGCTTGGCCTTGTAGTTGCCGCCGTCGCGGCATTGTCCTCCGTCGCGGCGGAAGCTCTTGGGCTCGCGTTGCGCGTGCTCGGCGTTGGCGACGAAGTCGACTCGCCCTTCACTGCGGCGCTGCGGTGGAGGCGAAGTGTTCTTAGCGTGGTATCGGACCGTCGTCGCTATCGTTGCCGCTCGTGCGGCGTTGACCTCTGACTCGTCGTCGGTTCCTGGTTTGATCTTCCTCCGTGTACCGTTTGGCGATCTCGAGGAGGTCGGATGTTGTTGAGTGCGAGAGTGTCGCTTGAGCTTGGCGACCAGGGCTCGTGGCGGCACGAGGTCTTGAAGCAATGGATCGCGGTCAGGGTGGATGCCTACCGCGTTGTACAGAGTTCTTGCCACCGTTGGACCCGATTGCGGGTCGACTCGCGGGGTCCCTAGACGACGCTCCAGGTCCTCGATGGTGGTGGCGGGTGTAGGAGCACTCAAAATGCACCGAAGGCGTCGCATCTCTTCCGTGAGTCGATCATGTCACGGGGAGGTGTTGATCACGCACTGCGTCCCTCCATCATCGGGGAGGTAGCGGCGGCTAGCAGTCGGTGTGGCTCGCGATCCCCATTGCCATGAGGTATGTGTCGAGCGATGGCGGCATTTAGGGTCGTACTTTTCTATCTCCTTTGGCGCCTTGAAGTTTGGCTGGTACTTCTCGCCTCGGATCATTGGTCCGAAGCACTTGGGGCCGAGTCGACTGAGCGACCCCATGGGCTCGTCGTCGCGGCGATTGGTTAGGGTGTGTCGCAGGTCGTCGGGCTAGCGTGCGTGCCAGCTTTGGTTGTTGATGATGTGGGTGCGGGCGTCGATGGGTTGCCCGTTGGCGGCGACGAAGTTGGTCGCTGGCCTGGGGTCGTTGGTTGTAACACCCTCAGAATCGGACCTATGCAAGTTTCATCGATTCCCGCCAAACCCGCATAGAAACGATTCAAAGGTGCCCACCAGGCACTTTCGTGCGGGTGGAAAACGAAGTAATAACATTACACAACAGTCCTCGATGGGACCCACAGAACAGATATATATATATATATAACAACGACTTAATGAGTCAAGAATACAGATATAATATACAAAGATCCAAATCACCTTGAAAACGATAGTGCGTCCAGCTACGGACAAGATGCAAATGGGGCTAAGAGCCCTGAAGAATAACCAATGGCGTCCATAACCCCCCAGGCCAAGCGGAAGGGTAACCACGCTAACGGCGTCGATCTCAAAACCTGCTTAAACAAAAGGGTGCCAAAGGGCAAAGGAAAAGAGGAGCGTCGATCTTGAGGCCATTACATGGCGAGGCTAGAATTCGGCGGTCCTCGCCTACATAGGTATGGTGGATCAAGCGGCGTGGCAACATGCAATGAACAACCTATAGAGACTCGATACAACTAGGCGATGAGAGGGTAAGAAAGACCTATTCGGATCCAACCTGATACTACCACCAAACATACCCATCCTGGTATTTCCCCCTCGAGACCAAACGAGGAAGTCAACCGAGGAACTCACACAGTTGGCAGTTTTAGTTATTCAGTTATCGTCGCAGCAATTACTAGTCAGGTTTAGATAGTCATCCTGATAAGATAAGCAGTGGGCAGTTTTATTTAACCATTCCGTTGTAGTTGCAACACTTACTAGTCAAATACAATTAGTATGAGATAACCCAAAACCCAACAGTTGTTGGTACTTTTATTTAGTCATTCCGTTGTAGTTGCAATACTTACTAGTCAGATACAATGGTCGCGAGCGACAACCCAAACAAGCAATTGTTGGCAGTTTTATTTAGCCATTCCATTATAGTGAAGCTGATTACTAGTCATTATAGAGTCAAATTTATAGCACTACTTTAGTTATAGTTGTCTATGATCGAGAATCATGCTCCAAGTCGTCCATAACCGCGACACGGCTTTCGAAAGTTTTAACCCGCCGGGCGGGGTGCACAAATAGCAACACACACTCGATCAACCTGGAAAAACCAAATCAAAACCCAACGAGGCCTTCACGACAAAGCAATCACAGGATTGAGAAATATTTCAGGGCCACCCTTGAGTACACCATAGAACGGTTAGTGACTTCGAGACGGACCAGGTTTGTGGGGCGGTATGGCTGGGAACCCAAACTGGGCTTGTCGATACCGTAAACGGGTCACAATTCCTAACAGATACGTGTGCTCCTCGCACAATCGTAAATAAAGCAAGAGTAGCATGGCATAAGTACAGGATCGTAAATAAAACCTCAAACTAGTTTGTGGCCCCAAGAAATATCTTGAATCAAGCTCGCCTGGGGTCCCATAATCCTCCCGGATGTGGATAGCGCGATAAATCAAGGAACAAGTATCAAGCACTCGGGGTCCTACGGGACACAAGTGGGCGGTCGGAAACCAAATATTATCTATCACCCACCGATGCCTCTGCTTACTTACTTCAATTTTAGTTGTTAAACAGGAATTAAAGTGAACGAAAAGTAAAGCCATGATCAACTCCAACATCAACATGCGGCAAGGCTCCAACAACTGTGGTACTAGACGACACGCAATAGCACTTGAGCAAGCGACTACGACGCGCAAGTCCAACTATCTACCAAACAACAGGTAATAGGAAGTGTCCAAGGCAATATAAGGCTGCAAGGGATATCACGGGTACGAAAACTAGAGCAACGCAACACAGATAGCAATAGATCAACAGGAGGGAATAAATACTATAAAAGTAAGATAGGTAGAAAGGGGGAGATGCTCGCCTGAAAACGTTGTCAAAGGTTCAACCAAAGTTCGGGTCGACACTCGCATCAACTCAACGGCCTTATCCGCGAAGAAGCAAAACACTAGAAGAAACACCGGATGCACTATTTAAGATTACGGCAGAAGATCGGGCATGATGCATGTATGATGTATGGCATGGCAAAGGTGCGATGCAATCAGGACATATTAAGTGGAACCGGGGTCCCGACAATTAATTAAATGGTTCCAGTTGTTTAACTACCCCGCAATTTAAATGTTGTTTTAACAAGGCAAAATATATCAACGGTTCGCTACACAAATTTAAATGAGGCCAATATAAGACTAGATTTGCCCGCATATGGGCCCCATATTTAATTATAAGGTGAATCGGCATAAGGCCCCCAACCCACACAATATGCATGCGAGTATGACAATTCAATATGCAACAAGTTGTTATTATATTATAAAATAGGGTTCTCGGATAAGAGGTCACACATTGGGGGGCTCGACGATCTTGGGGTTCCGGGGTTCAGGGTTCGGTCTCAGGGTTCAGGGTTCGACGGAAACGTTCTCGGATAGCGGAGTAGATCTTGGCGTTCCGGGGGAAAGTTCTCGATGTTCCGTGAGGTAGACATTGTCGCATCTGTGGTCCTCGGGCATCGGATCTGGGGGGAAGTACTTGTCGCATCTACCGTCTTCGGGTTTGCTTCAATCGGGTCCATGTCGGAGTACTTGTCGTCCCATGTGGTCTTCGGGTCCGGGGTCCCAGTCATGGCGTCCCAGGGAAGTACATGTCGTGTCCGTGACGGAGATCTTGAAGGTCCCTGAACTCGGCAAACTTGGCGTACTCCCGGTTCGGGTCCAGGCGCCTCGGATCGGTCTTACGGGCACGCCATATCGTCGCGAAGATCTTGACACGCCAGAGCTCTGAAACATGCGGAACATCTCAACCGGCTCTTGAGCATCATCACGAAGCATGTGGCGAGGCAGCGCCGATGCGGGCTTGGGACGATGGCGGCCTCGCCGGGGGGAAGGGCGGCGACGAGCTTGAGGGGCGCGCCAAGCGGAGGATGGGGCTAGCACGGCCACGCCGTGGCTCGGGAGAGGCGACGCGGGGACCCACTCGCGGAAGCCTTGGACGCCGAGGCAAGGATGGGACAGGCGGAGGCGGTGACGGGCCCTGCCGGGCAAGGGCGGCTGGCTGGAGGGGCCGCTCGGCGAGTCTACCGAGGTCAGCGGCGTGGCTCAGGGACCAGGCGCCGGGTGGCGTGAGCTTCAGCGGGAGGCTTGGCGGAGGGGCGGAGAGGCGAGGCGCGGAGGTCGGGCCGGCCGGAGGAGAGGTGATGGCGACGGCTGAGCAGGAGGCGAGGCGGGCGGGAGGTGGCCGTGGGGCGTGAGCTGAGCTGGGAGGAGGACGAGGCTTGGCGGCTGGGAGGAGCGGGCGGGAGGAGGAGGGCGGCGGGCGAGAGGAGGACGGTGGAGGCGGCTCGCGGAGAGCACGGGTCGGGGGGCGGTGGCCGCGCCGAGAGGAGGGGCTTGGCGCCACGAGGCAGAGGAGGAAGAAAGGGAGCGGTGGAGGGCGAGCTCGAGGGAGGCACGCAGGGAGAGGGTGAGAGAGAGGCTGGCGGCCTGAGAAGGGGAGGGAAGAGCGGCGACAGGGAGGAGGAGAGCGGCGACAGGGAGAGGAACGCGGGGAGGGGAGAGAGAGAGGAACGTGGGCAGGTGGCCTCGGTCGGTTGGGGCCTGCGGGGTGGGTCAGGGAGAGTGGGTCAGGGGGTGGGCAGGTGGTTGCGTCGGGTGCGTGCATCGGTGTGTGTGGTTGGTTGGGAGAGAGAAAGGAAGGGAGAGAGAGAGGTGGGGAAAGGGTAGGATTAGGTGGCGGCCTGGGATAGGTTAGGGGGAAGGGCAGGGTGACGTGGCGAGAGAGGATTGGGTGGGGTGAGGTGGCTGGAGGGTGGGTAGATAGGACTGGGGTGAGAAAAGATTTGGAGTGGGGTCTAAGCTGGACCGATTTATTCCGGGGGTGGTCGTTCGGGTCGAATCGGCCCGTTCGACTGCCCCCACTAAAATAATTAATTAATTTATTAATTTCAACCAGCGCTTTTGCAAACCGACAGCGGACAAAACAAAATAATCCGGAGACCCGGTTTTGGTGTTTGAATAAAGATGGGACGTTTTAGAAAACACAAAATAGTTTTTTCTGCAAATAGTTTTATACAAGCAAATGCAAGATGATGACGATGCTCAAATGCAATGTGGCATGATGACATGAGCATGCGGTCATGATGATGCAATGCACAAAATCAACGCGATTTTCTAGTAGTGGTTTTGCGGGATGCCACAATTCGACACCACTAACAATGGATCTCGCCCTCGAGATCCGCCTCATGGTACCGGAAAGAAGGTCGGTGATCTGCATCTTCTCGCTTCGGGTAGATCTTCGCGACACCACTAACAAGGGTTGTTGTCCGTGATCGTCGAGAGAACACTCCGGAACAAAAGGTCGAAGGTAGTGGGATCAACAAATAAAGCCACCCCTAACTTCCGTGGACGGAGTATAACTGCTGGATCCACTGATTCGATGCAGAAGAGCGAATGATAAGAGTAGTCGGATGGTGATCAGTCCATCGCGCACCCGAACCATTACTCTGCACACGAATAGTCGGATTATGCAACCAACTCTCGGAATCAGACTGAAGATCTCGACAAACGATGTCGGAACAAAGGAGTGATGCAGACTCTACATCGGATCTGGCGTAGATGATGTCGTCGCGTCGGGAAACACCGGAAGGCACAAACAAGGAACAAAGAATGGTACCACAGATAAAGGATTCCTCGGATAGCAGGAAGACCAGACGTAGCAACACCGTTACCAAAAGAGGAAGCGAATCCCTGAAGGTACGACGGAAACCCAACCACGAGAAATCCTGGACTCGAAGAAAATATAAGAGGTGGATTCAAAACGCGTAGAGGTAAGAGGAGAATAGCAGAGGGGTAAGGAGTAAAATCAGACCTAATCAGAACTATCCAACCGATTTTTTCCAAAATAGTTTTGACACTCTACTTCGGCCGTTAGCTAGGTTATCCTACAGGCTGGACTTGTGGGGTATCGCAATCCGAGCTCGATACCACTCAGTAACACCTCGAATCGGACCTATGCAAGTTTCATGATTCCCGCCAAACCCGCATAGAAACGATTCAAAGGTGCTCACCAGCACTTTCGCGGGTGGAAAACGGTAATAACATTACACAACAGTCCTCGATGGGACCCATGTAACAGAGATATATATATAAGACTCAATGAGTCAAGAATACAGATATAATATACAAAGATCCAAATCACCTTGAAAACGATAGTGCGCCCAGCTACGACAAGATGCAAATGGGGCTAAGAGCCCCAAGAATAACCAATGGCGTCCATAACTGCCCAGCAAGCGGAAGGGTAACCTCGCTAACGGCGCCGATCTCAAAACCTGCTTAAACAAAAGGGGTGCGGCAAAGGGCAAAGGAAAAGAGGAGCGCCAAGATCGAGGCCAAGACACGGCGAGGCTAGAATTCGCGGTCCTCGCCACATAGGTATGGTGGATCAAGCGGCAGCGCAAAGATGCAATGAACAACCTATAGAGACTCGATACAACTAGCGGCGATCGAGAGGGTAAGAAAGACCTATTCGATCCAACTCGATACTACCACCAAACATACCCATCTGGTATTTCTCGAGACCAAACGAGGAAGTCAACCGAGGAACTCACACGCTGGCGCTTTAGTTATTCATTATCGTCAGCAATTACTAGTCGTTTAGATAGTCATCCCGATAAGATAAGCTGGGCAGTTTTATTTAACCATTCCGTTAGAAGTTGCAACACTTACTAGTCAAATACAATTAGTATGAGATAACCCAAAACCCAGCAGTTGTTGGTACTTTTATTTAGCCATTCCGCTAGAAGTTGCAATACTTACTAGTCGATACAATGGTCGCGACAACCCAAACAAGCAATTGTTGGCAGTTTATTTAGCCATTCCATTATAGTGAAGCTGATTACTAGTCATTATAGAGTCAAATTTATAGCACTACTTTAGTTATAGTTGTCTATGATCGAGATATTGTGCTCCAAGTCGTCCCATAACCGGACACGGCTTTCGAAGTTTTAACCGCCGGGTGCACAAATAGCAACACACACTCGATCAACCTCGAAAACCAAATCAAAACCCAACGAGGCCTTCACGACAAAGCAATCACAGGATTCAGAAATATTTCAGGGGCCACCCTTGAGTACACCAAGCAACGGTTAGCTGATTTCAGACGGACCCGAGGTTTGGGCCGGTCAGAAGCGATCGGGAACCCAAACGGGCTTGTCGATACCGCCAGAACGGGTCACAATTCCTAAACAAAGACATGTGCTCCTCGCACAATCGTAAATAAAGCAAGAGTAGCATGGCATAAGTACAGATCGTAAATAAAACCTCAAACTAGTTTGTGGCCCCAAGAAATAAGACTGAATCAAGCTCGCCTGGGGTCCCATAATCCCGGATGTGGATAGCGCGATAAATCAAGGAACAAGTATCAAGCACTGGGTCCCACGGGACACAAGTGGCGGTCGGAAACCAAATATTATCTATCACCCACCGATGCCTCTGCTTACTTACTTCAATTTTAGTTGTTAAACAGGAATTAAAGTGAACGAAAAGTAAAGCCATGATCAACTCCAACATCAACATGCGGCAAGGCTCCAACAACTGTGGTACTAGACGACACGCAATAGCACTTGAGCAATACCACGACGCAAGTCCAACTATCTACCAAACAATGGTAATAGGAAGTGTCCAAGGCAATATAAGGCTGCAAGGGATAACACGGCACGAAAACTAGAGCAACGCAACAGATAGCAATAGATCAACAGGAGGGAATAAATACTATAAAAGTAAGATAGGTAGAAAGGGGGAGATGCTCGCCTGAAAACGTTGTCGAAGGTTCAACCGAAGTTCGGGTCGACACTCGCATCAACTCAACGGCCTTATCCGCGAAGAAGCAAAACACTAGAAGAAACACCGGATGCACTATTTAAGATTACGGCAGCAGATCGGGCATGATGCATGTATGATGTATGGCATGGCAAAGGTGTGATGCAATCAGGACATATTAAGTGGAACCGGGGTCCCGACAATTAATTAAATGGTTCCAGTTGTTTAACTACCCCGCAATTTAAATGTTGTTTTAACAAGGCAAAATATATCAACGGTTCGCTACACAAATTTAAATGAGGCCAATATAAGACTAGATTTGCCCGCATATGGGCCCCATATTTAATTATAAGGTGAATCGGCATAAGGCCCCCAACCCACACAATATGCATGCGAGTATGACAATTCAATATGCAACAAGTTGTTATTATATTATAAAATAGGGTTCTCGGATAAGAGGTCACACATTGGGGGGCTCGACGATCTTGGGGTTCCGGGGTTCGGGGTTCGGTCTCAGGGTTCAGGGTTCGACGGAAACGTTCTCGGATAGCGGAGTAGATCTTGCCCGGGAAAGTTCTCGGTGTTCCGTGAGGTAGACATTGTCGCATCTGTGGTCCTCGCATCGGATCTGGGGGAAGTACTTGTCGCATCTACCGCCTTCGGTTTGCTTCAATCGGGTCCATGTCGAGTACTTGTCGTCCCATGTGGTCTTCGGTCCGGGGTCCCAGTCATGGCGCCCTGTGGAAGTACATGTCGTGACGGAGATCTTGAAGGTCCCTGAACTCGGCGAACTTGGCGTACTCGGTTTGGGTCCAGCGCCTCGGATCTTTACGGCACGCCATATCGTCGCAAGATCTTGACACGGCCAGCAGCTACAGGAAACACGCGGAACATCTCAACCGCTCTGAGCATCATCATGACATGTGGCGAGGCAGCACCGACGGGCTTGGGAACGGCGATGGCGGCCTCGACAGCGGGGAAGGGGCGCCCGACGAAGCTTGTAGAGGGCGCCAAACGGAGGATGGGGCTGCCGCTGCGGCCGGGACGCCACGGCCAGGCTCGGGAGAGGCGACGCAGGGGACCCACTGCTGAAGCGCTGGACGCCGAGGCAAGGATGGGACCGGAGGCGCGGCGGACGGGCCCTGCGGCGGGCGGCGGGCGCCAGGGGGCTGCTCAGGTGTTGCCGAGGTCGGCGGAGCTGCTTGGGACCCGGGCGCCGGCGGCGGTGAGCTCGAGCGGAGGCTTGCCGGAGGGCGGAGAGGCGAGCCAAGGCGGAGGTCGGGAGCGCCGGCCGGAGGAGAGGTCGGATGGCGACAATGAACGCAGGCGAGGAGGGCGGGGTCGGGAGGTGGCGGTGGGCGACGCAGGCGGAGCTTCATGGAGGAGGACGAGGCAGAGCGTCACGGCCGCTGGGAGGCGGGCCACGGAGGAGGGCGCGGCGAGGAGGTGGCGGAGGCGGCCTGCTGGAGAGCACGGGTCGGGCGAGGCGGTGGGCGCCAAGAGGGAGGGCGGGCAAGCCTGCGAGGCAAAGGAGGAAGAAGCGGTGGGGACGGCTGGTGGAGAGGGCGAGCTCGAGGGGAGGCACAACCTGTGAGGAGAGGGTGGAGAGAGGCGACGGCGAGAAGGGAGGAAGAGCGACAGGGGAGGAGAGCGGCGACAGGGAGAGGAACGCGGGGAGGGGAGAGAGAGAGGAACGTGGGCAGGTGGCCTCGGTCGGTTGGGGCCTCAAGGCGGGTCAGGAGAGGGTCGGGGTGGGCAGGTGCGCAGTGCGTGCATCGGTGTGTGTGGTTGGTTGGGAGAGAGAAAGGAAGGGAGAGAGAGAGGTGGGGAAAGGGTAGGATTAGGTGGCGGCCTGGGATAGGTTAGGGGGAAGGGCAGGGTGACGTGGCGAGAGAGGATTGGGTGGGGTGAGGTGGCTGGAGGGTGGGTAGATAGGACTGGGGTGAGAAAAGATTTGGAGTGGGGTCTAAGCTGGACCGATTTATTCCGGTGGTGGTCGTTCGGGTCGAATCGGACCGTTCGACTGCCCCCACTAAAATAATTAATTAATTTATTTATTTCAACCAGCGCTTTTGCAAACCGACAGCGGACAAAACAAAATAATCCGGAGACCCGGTTTTGGTGTTTGAATAAAGATGGGACGTTTTAGAAAACACAAAATAGGTTTTTCTGCAAATAGTTTTATACAAGCAAATGCAAGTTGATGACGATGCTCAAATGCAATGTGGCATGATGACATGAGCATGCGGTCATGATGATGCAATGCACAAAATCAACGCGATTTTCTAGTAGTGGTTTTGCGGGATGCCACATTGGTGGAGAGTGTCGCTCATGGTCGGTGTTGGCGGCGCGGTTCGGTGGCGGGCTGAGGGTGTTTGCCGCTGGCGGCCGCTGAGGCCGCTACGCTTCCCGGATTTAACGCGAGTATACTCGACCGTGAGTCGGCGCTGTGTTTTTGCTCGACGCCTTTGGCGCAGGGCCCCACGCATCGGATTCAGAGGCGCCATCTACCATGGCCTTGATTTTGTCGGCCGCCGCCACAAGGTTGTCCATCGGGTGGAGAATAGTGGGAGGCCGTTTGCGCTCTCCCGTGAGGAGACTACTATCCGCTGGTCCTCGGAGGTGCGGTTGGGGAGGGACGCCCATCGCCGTTGATCCTGGCGGGGGCTGGGCGCTTCCTCCTGGTGGCGTGTTCTCGCAGATCGCATGCTCGGCCACGGGCCGGTCGTTTTGCCGAAGTTCAGGCTACCGAACGGGGGTTCGCACCTGATCCGCCTGGTGGTAGCGCGATAGTTCGCGCCGTCACCTGCTCGAGGCGAATTTTTCGGCTATTTGTTCCTTGCGCGCCCGCCAAAGCGGAGTTCCTCGACCTCCGTCGTGGCGTTAGGAGGATTAGGTGGAGAATGGATCCTCCGGTGGATCGGGCGCCGGTCGCCATGTAGGTCGGCGTGGCGATGTGTTCCGCCGGAGGTCGGCGGAGTTCTCCGACCCGGAGTCGACCAAGATCCCGATGATGGAGGGGTCCTCGAAGTCTCCCACGTTGGAGACTTGGGTGATGGAGCCCGCGGGTGAAGCCGCGGTGATGGAACCGGCGAGCGACGCCGGGGTCGCCGAGTCGGCGTCGTCGTTGAGGGCCGCATCTTCTGCGGCCGCTGAGTTTTCGGCCACGTCGCTGTGGGCCGAATTGTACTCGGAGGCGAGGCGATGGATCGTGCGGATCTGGTTCTCGGAGATCCGATCGCGTCGTGGCGACTCGCGGATGCGAGCCGAATCCTCCGAGACGATGACGTCGGTGAGGCCGACGGAGAGGCTGATCGTGCCGATCGACAGGATCACGCTGTGCATGACGGTCGCTACGGACGAGCTGCTCAGCAAGATTTGGAGCATCTCGCCCGATCGCTATCATGCGGCGGTGGCACCGCCTCGCTGATGGGCAGATTGGATCTCGCCGAACACCGCCGACCGCCAGGCCCCACGGTGGCGCCACTATCGTGGGAATGGTCACGGCATGCCGCAATCGGCAACAGTAGTAGAACGGGGCAGGCGGCCAGCCATCTGCGGCGAGATGAGGGCAAAGACAGGGTTTTACCTGTGTTCGGCCCCGGAGGGTAAAGACCTACTCTGCTAGATTGTATTATGTAGGTGGTACAATGGGCGAGCTCGGCTAAGCGGCGAGTCGCTTGGGTGTATGATGGAACATATCTCTACACGCCGCAGGAGGTTTATAGGCTCACCTCCAGGGGTTTACATATCTCAACCGAACAGGCTAAGGCTTCAACACTGCTTTAACCTAATCCGATCGGCCTATCCACTCGGGCCTTCAGCTTCGTCGCTTGGATACACGCCGGCCTTGATCCGCCGCTGCCTTGCGCCCACTGCCAAGTCTTGGGCCGGAACGTCTGCCGGTATACCCCGGTAGGCACATCCCCATCATCTATGCTAACTATGTTGGTCCTTTTGATGAGTATATTGCTTGGTCTATTTGGGTTCCAAAGACCCTTGTTACTAACATGAGAGGACCCATTGAAAAATGGGTATCTAAAACCAAGAAGTAACTTTCCTGCAGGGCTATGCTTCCGGTGGGTCTAAATGGGTGCTGGACAGTGGGTGCACTACTGATGACCCACAAGTATAGGGGGTGTATCGCAATACTTTTGATAAATAGGAGTGTCGATCCCAACGAGGAGCAGAAGGTCTTGGCGAGTGGTATGGAGCAGAAACTCAGTAAATACTTAGCAAACGGATTTTTAGTGGTTTTCTGATAAGACAACAAAACAAGGAGCAAGTAATAAAGACAACGAACAAACAGAGCAAGTGGCCCAATCCTTTCTTAGCAAAGGACAAGCCGGTGGAAATACTTATAAGGACCAAACGTTCTCGAGGACACATGGGAATTCTATCAAGTGCTTTCGCTTCAAATAGCTGAGTTCTCTTCTCTGGTGTTTGTAAGTGTTGTGTGGGTGAACCTGTGCTAATGTACCAACCTTACTTGGACTAATACATACTTGTGATTAAACCCCCTGCAAACATCCATAAGTACAAGAAAGTAATTAAGATATAAATCTAACCACAACCTTAAACTCTGAGATCCTACGCTCCCTTGTGCAAAGGTGTCCTAACGGGGGTTCAGGTTTCTGTCACTCCGGCAACCCCACAATTAGTAGCCAAATACACAATGCATTCCCCTAGACCCATAAATGGTGAAGTATCATGTAGTCGACGTTCACATGACACCACTAGAAGAATAGCACCACAACTTAAATACTAAACCACTGAATAATAACTCATCACATATTCACTACTAACAACATGACTTCTCCCATGTCCTCGAGAACACAACAAACTACTCACGAGACATCATATGGATCAAGATCAAAGATGATATGGTAATGGATAACAATTTGAACATAAACATTAATCCAATGGTTCCACTCACAAGCATCAACTACAATAGTAATCAACACCGGGAAAGTTTCCCCTAAAAACTAAGGCAATATCCAACACAATTGTTACAGCAGGATGGAGTGGTGATGATGGTGCTGGTGGAGATGATGGTGTGGATGATGATGATCCTGATGAAGCCTAGCTTGATGATGGTGTTGATGGCGACGGTCTCCCCTCTCTGAGAAGGAATTCCCCCGGCAGAAATCTGTCTGCCAGAGAGATCTTTCTCTCTCGGTGTTTTCCGCCCCCAAGAGGCGGCAGAAATATATCTATGGCCGTCCCCCTAGGCTTACGGTTCCGTAGGGAAGATATAGGCGAAGGCGAGTCGAGCCAGGTGTGGCCACACCTGCCCTAGGCGGCCTAGGTGGGCCCGCCTAGGGGTGTGCCTCGGCCCCTCTTCGCTCCTCCTTCTGGCTTCCTTCGTCTTCTGGGAAAATAATATGTTTCCATTTTTTTTTGGTATTTTTTTGATCTTCACGAAATTGCACCGAAACGCCTTCTTTTCCATCATAATCCAGACTCCGACAGTCCATCCTCCAAGAATCATCCAACATGCATAAACAGATGAAAATCCATAAGTAATACCTCATAATAAGACAAATATCAATGAATAGAGGTAATTATGATATAGGAAGGTGATGCAAATTGGGCGTATCAACTCCTCATATGACCGGAAGCAAAGAGATCATCACGAAGATGAGGCCTAACCATGATCAAATTACAGTCTCCTATGGTGATAAGTCAAAATCTGAGGTATTGGGTCTTGGCAAGGTTGTTGTTGCCCACAATATCTCTCTCGTGGACGTCATGCTTGTTGAGACCCTCGGTTACAACTTAATTTTTGTTCATGCCCTTGGTAAGATGGGATTTACTTTTTTTATAGATGATGATTTAGTGATACTCTTGTGGAGCAAGTCTCTAAAGGTCGCTTTTATTGGGTACGTCGAAAATGACTTGTATGTGGTGGACTTTTTGGGGAAAGCCACTACGGGTACGATGTGCTTATTCAGAAAGGCCGGCGCGGGCTGGTTATGGCATTGTCGTCTAGCCCACGTCGATATGAGAACTTTGCAAAGTCTTCACAAGGGTGGCCACATCCTTGGACTAAAATACAATGTTGTGTTGAAGGAAAGATGCACGAATCTCCCCACAAGAGGAAGCCTATTATTTCTTCAAAGAGGATTTTGGAGCTCTACATGTGGATCTCTTTGGTCCTCCATCTCATGCAAGCCTTGGTGGGAAGAAGTATTGCCTGGTCATAGTTGATGATTACTCAAGATACACATGGGTCTACTTTTTCAAGCTAAAAAGTGAGACGCAACAAACTGTCATCAACTTTTCCAATGAAGTACAACGTCAACACATTGTTCCAATATTGGCAATTAGAAGTGACAACGGCTCCGAGTTCAAGAACTACACCCTGAATGAATTTCTAATTGAAGAGGAGATAAGACATCAATATTCCGTTGCGTACACCCCTCAACAAAATGGTGTAGCCAAGAGGAAAAACCGGACTCTAATGGACATGGCAAGGTCTATGTTGGTTGAATTCAAGTCACCTTACAACTTCTGGGCTAAAGCTATTTCCACTGCATGTCACTCATCAAACCGGCTTTACATCCGCAAGTTCCTGGACAAAACTCCATATGAGGTACTTACCGGTAACAAGCCCAACATATCATATTTCCGGGTTTTTGTTTGTAAGTGTTTCTTTCTCATCAAAGGAGTTCGTTTGTCTAAATTTGAGTCTAAGGCTTTAGAAGGTATTTTTGTTGGTTATGGTTGTCGTGGGAATGACCACGGCAGATGCTGCAATCGGCAGCGAGTAGTAGAACGAAGGGCAAGGGCGGCCAGCCATCTGCAAGAGATGAGGCTGAGACTCAGTGGTTTTACCTGTTCGCCCCTGAGGTTAATGACCTACCTGCTAGATTGTATTATGGAGGTGTTTAATGGGCTAACTCGGAAGTGGCGTTGAGTTGGGTATGAGGAACGATCTCTACTCACCCCTTAGGAGGTTTATATAGGCCTACCTCCCTAGGGTTTACATATCTCAACCGATTCGGTTACAACTTTGTCAATCGTTTAACCTGCATCGACCGGGCCTATCTACCGCTCGCCTTCGACCTCCAATGCTGGTACCGATGGGCCTTGATCCATTCGCTGCTCTGCGGCCCACTGCAGCCTTTGGGCTGGCCGAACGCCCCGAGGATACCCCAAGAGGCATATCCCCATCAAGAGTCCCCGAGGCCGCCGTTGATTAGGCGGTGGCCGGCATCGAGTATACGGCTTCAAGTTGGCATCCAACAATCGTCGGCGGCTCGTGACAAAGGAAATAATCCGCGAACCGAGCTGCGTTTGAGTGTACCGAACCAACGGATCGGCTCGGCGAATAACTCAGCCGAGCAGTGGCGTGAGGCGGACCGTGCGGTCAAACTAGCCGTTAAGGTAACTTAACGGTAACTTTCGGCGTAATCATCGCTAACGGCCCCTAATTTGGCGGCAGCTCGCTATATAAGGGAATGGTTGGCCATCGGAAAGCCAACCGCCCACCATTTCTTCCGAACGCACATCTTTCGCCTGTTGATCTCGCGACCGCAATCCTCCGACCTCCAAGCAAATCTCACCATGGCCCTTTCCACCGAACCTTGGGCAGATCCAAGTGCACCAGGGCAACGCCTCCTCGAGGAGGCCGGAATCTGGGCCGGTGTTGGCATGAATCGCAGCCGAGAAACGATCCCAACCGCCAGAGAGAGTTCATCTGCTTCACTAGTCACCTCGAGCGGGTTTAGGGTTTCCCACTTCGTTTCTTCCGCGCTTCGCTTACCACGGATCCAGCCTCGGATCCGGGTCCCCATAGTATCGAGCAGCTCGCCATCTTTGTATGCTCATGAGTGCTACTTGGGCTGCCGCCCTATTTTCCCTTGTGGCAAGATCTGTTCCATGGACGGATCAGCCGCGAGGAGGCTGGGCTCAATGTTAGCCGCGGGCTTAACCTTCCAGCCTGAAATCCAAAGCCTCCTTCTTCGACTTGATGCTGCCGCCAGCAAAGAAAGCGATCGAAAGTCTTGGTTTTACGTGACCGAGGCGACCGGAGGACGAGGCGGCGATCCCACGGCATTGGCCGACCGCCCGAGCCACGCAATCTTCAGTCGCCAAGCTTCCCGACGATCAGCGGATGGTCGTCGACGAGATGCTCCGCACCATTCGCGATGCGAAGAAGAAGGCTCCAGACGGTGAACACAGCATAACTGTTGGTTGGGCGGCGATTGCCGCCTTACGCGAGCACATGTACCAAGACACAAGCCGAGAAGACTCGGCGAAGGCCTGCCTCGCCGAGTGGAAGCTGGAGGACTACCTCCTGGCGCTGAAGAAGATCACCCAGGCGGCATACACGGATGCGCAGGCCGGGCTCCCTCCATACACCACGAAGCGTCCGGCTCCAACGGTAATAACCTGATTTTATTCGCAATGCAGCATATGCAATGCGTAATTCTAACTCTGTTCCGTGTTAACGCAGCTATTCCAAGTGGTGGAAGGGTGGCTCCCACCCGCCGATGACGAAAGCTCCGAGCCATCCACCCAGGACACAAGCGAGTCGCCTCCTGCCAAGGGCAATGAGGACGATGAGGACGAATCCGAAGAGGAGATCGCCCCATCGGTCCGAAGACCCGCGGCAACGCCAGCGACCTCGAGGCAGCAGAGCCTCGAGCGCCATGACGGCGACGAGGAACTCCGGAGACCACCTCGCCCAAGTGCCACTCCCGAAGAAGAAGAAGGAGAAAGAGGCGAGGGCCCCTAAGGAGGAGGCGAAGCCGCCAAGACGGCCTCACCGCTGGCCAGCGAGCAGCTCCGATGCCCATAGCTCGCCGGTGACGGGCGGCCCGCAACAACCACGCTAGACGCACCATCCATGGAGGCACCATCGCTCGATGCCCCGCCTTCGCGATCCGGCTAGGGAAGGCTCCACTGAAGCGACTTACCGCAAAGGGGTCCCGAACGGGCGGTCTCGCCGCAAGGAGGCTCCGTCGGCAGCTCCTAGCAAGGAAACCTCACGGCGCGCGGAGGCGCCAACCGCTACTCGACATCAAAGAAACCGTGTCCCGTCCTGGGCCCCGCACCGGACTGGGCTCACGCCGCTTGGCCTCGAGCTGAAAAACCGCCGCCTTCGCACAGGCTGCTTTCATTCCGCCGCCAAGTGAGTGTACTGGCCGCTTTTCTCTTAGTATTTTGAATGTTTTTTCCTGAATTGTCTCGGCGCGTAGGACCGGAGTGAAGAAGATGAGCCACCGACGGTGGCTAAGGTGCCCTCCGCCACTAGCGGGGAGGACCTTTCCGTAAGAGGAAGGTGGATGAGGTCGCCGCCCACGGAAGGCAGCAAGAAGGCCAAGGCGATGACATCGCCATCGCTCGACGACACGGCAATAAGACCGGCCGGGCCCGCTGAAGCGACCGCATCCACGGCGAGGCACTTCGTTGCCTAGAACGGAAGAAGCGAGCTCCTTTGGGCGGGTGCTACCTTCCCCGCTTCACGACCAAGGCGGCCACGGCGAGTGAGGCTGCGACCAACCCCGCCCGCAGGCCGCCGACGCTGAAATTGACCAACGCCGGCACACACCGGCGCTGTTATGTCCGGACGGGGCGCAATCGCACGGCTTGGCGCGCCATCCAGTACTCCTCCCCGAGGATCAGGTCGGTGTTTTGCATGGCACGATTCTTTATAATTACTTGTTTCGCGTTCGAGTCCGTCCCGAGTGCGTATCGCTAAATTGTAGCGGTGGGCACTTAGTATTTTTCGAGCCACCGCCCCGAGCGCATCGCTAAATTGTAGCGGTGGGCACTTAGTATTTTCGAGCCCAGCTCGAGCGCACCGCTAAATTGTAGCGGTGAGCACCGAGTATTTTTCGTGTGAGCTGACTTTGAAACTTTGCGGTTTACAACCGAGTCGGCAGAGCGATTGTCTCGGCGCGCGCGAAAAGGAGTTGGCGCCTCCAAGAAGTAAACAAGGAGAAAGTATTGCTGCTAGTAGAGGTGGCTCGCCAGAGCTTGTCCTCGCTGCGAAATGGCCGACGGCTGAAGTTCAAGCGCCGCCGAGCAAAGGATTGCCGACTCGAGCGAATCGCGGAGGCGAAGAAGAGGCGAACGGGCGAAGCTAAGTCGCCGTTGCTGCCGCTGAGGAAGACCGGAAGTGTCGAAGCCCTCATCGTTGGGCTTGGGGACGAGAAGACATCGCTTCAAAGTTCATTATCGGGCTCGCCTACCGCTGATCGGTGAGTGCGTCTTCCCGCCTTGTGGTTGTATTTTTGTGGTTTCGTGGTGCTCACAATTGTTTCCATCTAGCAGGCCGTATGATTGGTAGCCATGAAGAAGCGAGTTCTCTTGATGCGAGGGAGTGCGTGAGCATGCTCGCCGACTCGACGACGCCGTCGGGCGACTTGCATCCGCGCCTACCTTCAAGAGATGTCGCCACGGAGGTTATTCCCAATGACCTCATTGAGGTGTGGAGTATTGGAGAAGGCGCCACCGTCGTGGAGTTCATGACGGTCGGCTTTCGACGTGAGCGCCGACGGCTCGAAGTTCGACTCGCCCACTTCCTCAAGATTTCGACCTCGACGGACGAGTGGTTATCCTTCATCGCCCGCGCCGTGGATCTGTACGAAGTTCTTAAGCCGCAGGAGCGTGCCGCCGCTACTCGAGCGTGTTTGGGCGATGGGCGACCTTCTTCCGCATTTCAGAAGCGGTCGTCGCGAACGACGCCGAGCCGATCGCGATTTCAAGGTCGAGCAGCCCTTCCGCGGCGATGGCGGGCCAGCGACGACTTATCCATCGAACCCGCATAATCGTATTCATCCGAAGCGCCGGACGCTGCATCATCGCCGCTCGCGGAGTAGTGTTAGTAACAATTACGCCGGTAGGCATATTTTGTAATGTAAGACAATGCGATATGCGATTGAATGGAACGTTGTGTTCATTTTGCTATTTGTTTGCGTGTTTTGATTGATTTTGGGTGAGTCCCGAGCGTCCGCCTTTTGCGGTTTCACCTTAAATATGATGTTTTGTTGTTTATGTGTGTTGTTGGTTGAGTCGATCGCCGAAGCTCGGAGAGCGCCGCAAGGCGACTCCTCGAGTGCTCAGATTTTACCGCTTTCCCAGACGCGAACGGTGCCGGTGGCCGAGTCCCCGAGCGTGGTACTTGGTAGTTCAAGGCGCGACTCGAGGGTGGTTGAGGACCGAGCGTTTGTGAAAGGCGCGCCCGCCTGGCCCGGTGGGTCGGCGGCGTGCAGTCCCGGCACGCTCTCTTACTTGGCGTTCGTCCGATCGAGACGAACTGGTATCCAGTCCCCGAGCGTGGTACTTAGCCGCTCGAGTCGCTCGCCAAGGATGCGGAGGACCGTGGTCGCTGGGAAGCGAGGATGATGTCTTGGTTCAGAAACCAGTCGAGCTAGGCGACTCGATGGGGCTCCGGATTGGCGTTTGTGGACGATGCAAGACCTGAATGACTCAGTGCTTTACATCGACTACTTAGCTGCCGTCGCCGTACCAAGGGTTGACTTCAGATTTTAGCATGACGCCAGCATTACGAAAAGAGTGGCACAAGGAATGGAGAGTAGATCAATTTTATGTAACCGCTTTTTTTATTCATAGCGATCGGAGAGTACACATGTGGGGTTCTAGGTATAGAACTTCCGGAGGAGATTTACATTCCACGCCGCTGTCGAGTTCACCGTCCCGGGACGACGAGGTAGTAGGCGTCGCTGCGAGTCTGGCGCCCGATAGCGAACGGGCCTTCCCATGGAGGAGAGCTTGTGCATGCCCTTCTTGTCTGGATGAGGCGTAGCACCAAGTCGCCTTCCGGAAGGTGCGGGTTTTCACCCGTCGGCTGTGGTAGCGGAGCCCTTGCGATAGATAGCGGTGCGCGATCGGGCGGTCGCCTTTCGTCGAGTTGGTCGAGCCCATCTTGGCGGGCCGCTTGGCGGCCTCCGTATAGTGGACGATCCGCGGCGAGTCGTGTTCGAGGTCGGTTGGCATGACGGCTTCGTAGTAGACCATGAAGAAGGGGTGAATCCGTCGACTGTTGACCGAGGTGCGAATTCCCCGGATGGGAGGAAGCTCTCGACCCAGCACCGGTGCGCTCGAGTGGTACAGGTCGCGGCTTCAGCCGTGGAGGATGCTGGTTGGCTCGTTCCGCTGGCCGTTGGATTCCGGTGTGCGACGCGAGGTCGAGCGGATGTGGTGCTCCTCACAGAACTCGCCATTGCTCCCTTGGCGAAGTTTGTTCCGTTGTCCGTGATGATCTTGTTGGGAAACCGTGGCGGTATATGAGCTCGTAGGAACTTAGTGGCGCTTTTCCGTCGCATTTCCGGACCGGCTGCTTCTATCCACTTTGTTAATTTGTCGTGGCGACCAGCGGTGGGTGTAGCCGGAGGGGCCTTCTTGAAGGGGCCGACCATGTCCATGCCCCACACGGCGAATGGCGGTGATGGGTATTGTTTTGAGCGCCGAACTTGAACGTGCGTGCGGTTGGCGTGCCGGCACCGGCGCATATTTGGGCGATATCGGCCGGCGTGGCGTGTGCGGTGGGCGAGAAGCCGTGTCGCATGGCTTTGGCGATCAGGGCTGGCGGCGTGGTGGCGCGATCGCTGAGTGGATGTCGTGTAAGATTTTGCGCCCTTCACTGGTTGGACGCAGCGTTTGAACGGTGGCCGCTGCGCCAGTGTAGCTTCGCCGTCGACGATGGTGTAGGACTTGCATCGGCAACAATCATTCGAGCGCTTGTCTCGTCTGCGGGCAGGTGCCCGCCTCGGTAGGCGATGTAGGGCTTGGTCGATCGTTCGTTCGGTGGCAGTGCGACCAAGGTTGCCTCTGGTTGGGCGGGACTCGATGTCGATCTCCTCGGAGGAGATCGACGGCGTGAAGATGGTGTCGAGGAACACGCCGGGTGGTGCGGATCGTGCCGACCCGATGCGAGAGAGGCGTCGGCCTCCTCGTTTTTCCCTGTCGATCCATTCACCGAGTATCGGTGAAGTGGCCACCTTGTTCACCTCTTGGCGGTATGCCGCCATGGTGAGAGGCTGCAAGCCGCGGCGACTTGACCCGGCACGAGGTCGGAGTCTCCGTAGCATCGGCGATTGACGCCATCTCCTTTGCGGCTCGCATGCGTGGAGTAGGGCCTCGATTCAGCCATGTTGTTGGTGCGGGCGTGAATTCGAGGCGGAGTATGTAGCGGAGCTTGTCGCCTTTGGTGAGTCGGCACTATCCCGCCTGCGCTCGCGTTCTTGGACCCGTCAATGCAGGCTCCGATAATGGAGGTGGCGGCTTCTCCTTGCTGGGCCTCTTCGGTCGGCGAGGAAATCGCCAGTGCTGTGACTTAATCGCCTGCGTTTCGTACTTAATGTTGTGGACGCCGATCTCGGCCCACTTGGCGACCCGGGTCGCCTCGCGATTCGGATAATGTCTTGTAGTGGAGCGGAGGAGACGACCGTGATGGGGTGCTCCTGGAAGTAGTGCGGCAGGCCACTGAGCTCAAGACCGCGATACCAGCTTTTGGTACTGTGGGTA
This sequence comes from Avena longiglumis, assembly GCA_030063025.1. Lineage (NCBI taxonomy): Eukaryota > Viridiplantae > Streptophyta > Magnoliopsida > Poales > Poaceae > Avena > Avena longiglumis. Next base: position 17,076,483 of record CP125976.1, read on the forward strand.
TCGGCGCGACTCGGTTAGGACCTCGCCGATGTAGTATACCGCCGGATCGGGCGCTTCTTTCCTTCTTCCGTGGTTCGACCATTACAGCTGACGACGGCTCGGACGCCGACGTAAACCAGCATGGGCTCCTTGTCGACGGTGCGGCGGTAGTGGTGCGGCGAGTAGCACCTTTTGAGGTCGCGAGCTGTCGTCCGCCTCCTTGTCCCATCGGAAGGTGGGATTCTTGCATCAGGCGGTATAGGGGCATCGCCTTTTCGCGCAGGCGGGGGATGAAGCGACTGAGAGCCGCTACCCGCCCGGCCCGCTTTTGGACGTCGCGCAGGCACTCGGGTTTGCCGAGCCGGGCGATCGTGTCGATCTTCGTTGGGTTTGCCTCGATCCCTCGTTTGGAGCACGCACTTAGTAATTGCCCGGCGGGTACACAAGGTGCACTTGCTGGGTTGAGCTTTATCTTGTACCTCGCAGTTGGCGAAGGTCTCGCGGTCGGAGTAGGTCGCCTTGGCGGCGGATTTACGACCACGCCGCCGATGTAGACGTGGATGTTGCGGCCAATTTGGCTCGCGAGGCATTCTTGCATGCACCGCTTGGTACGTTGTTCGGCGTTTTGAGGCGAAGGTCATGGCGGTGTAGCGAAGGCTCCGAATGGCGTGATGAACGCCGTCTTCTCCTCGCCCTCGGGCCATTTTGATCTGGTTATACCGGAGTAGGCGTCGAGGAAACAGCGACTCGAGCCCGCGGTGGAGTCGATGATCTGATCGATCCGGGAGGACGAACCGCTCCTTTGGGCAAAGCCGTTTGTTTGTGTAGTCGATACACATTCTCCGTGTCCCGTTTTCTTTTCGACCGGACTGGGTTTGCCAGCCACTTGGAGTATTTGATTGGCGAATGAAGCCGGCAGCGGTAGACGCACTTCCTCGGCGATTGCCCGAGCGTTCTTCATTGAATGGGTAGCGGCTGTTGGTCGCACTTTGGGGTCGGCGTTTAATTTGTGCTCGTGAGCTCCCTAGGGACACCAGGCATGTCGGAGGGTTTCCATGCGAAGATGTCCCCGTTCTCACGGAGGAACTCGGCGAGCGCCTTCCTATGCTGGGCTCATGCTGTCCCGATCGTCACCGTCTGGGGTCACACGGGACCAGCTCGACGGTCGGTAAAAGGCGTCGTGGCCTCAAAAGTTGAGGTGTTTGTGCCCTCGAGTTGGGCTTCTTGAGTATTGTGGGGTCGCTGTTGTTGACCCGCCGCGTGTTGGCGAGCTCATCGGCGTGACTAGCCGCCGCGATCACGGCGTCGGCGAGTTCGGCTCCTTTGGCCTCGCATTCGGCCATGTCGGGTCACCGCTGATGGTGATGACGCCGCACGGCGGGGAGCTTCATCGCGTTGCGCGTAGTGGGTGCCGCCATGAATTTGGCGACGCTGGCGCGCCCAGACGCAATGGTAAGTGGCTGTCGAAGGGCACCAACTGAAGACGATCCGCTCGGTGCGGAAGTTCACGGAGTGCCAAGGTGACGGGTAGCGGACCTTGCCGATCGGGTACGCCTTCCGACCGGGTGCGATGCCGTGGAACGTGGTGTGGGTTGTCTCGATCATCGATCGCGGGAGCCGCAATGTCAAGGTGTCGAGGTAGAGGATGTTGATGGAGCTGCCGCCATCCATCGTAGTCTTGGGGAGCCGTAGTCGCCACCTTGCTTGACCACCGCGACTTCGCCCCGGTACTGGCGCGTGGCGAGTGGTCTTGCGGCTCGGTGATAGGCTGCTCCGACCAGTTCAACCGGGGACGCTGTCTGGGCCACCGCGTTGACGGCGGCGGCGCTGGCGATGACCTTCTTCGCGCCGTGTTGAAGCCGGTGAAGGTGTGGAGCGAGCCGGCCACTTTGCCGAATTTTCCGCCATTATGCGGGTCGTTGTCGGTGTCCTCCCGCGCGTGCCGTGCCTTCTCGATCTCCCTGAGGGTGTGGCAGTCGGCGGTGGTGTGCGTGGCGGGCTTTCCTTCCCTGCTGTGAAACGCACATGGTTGGTTAAGGAGGGCCACGGGATCGAACCTTGGCTTGTTCTTGTAGTTCGCCGTCGCGTCGTTGCCCTCCGTCAGGCGGTAGCTCTTGGGGTCGCGTTATGCGTGCCCAGCATTGGCGACAAGTCGACTCGCCATCGTTGCGCGCTTGCTCCTGTGAGGCGAGTGCCGCGTAGTCTGTCGGCGGCCGCCGTCGTTGCCGCCAGCACCGTTGTCCGCCGGACTCGTCGTCGACGCCTTGATTGGGATCTTCCTCGGCGATCGTTTGGCGATCTCGAGGAGGTCGGGATGTTGTCGAGTGTGCGGGCGTGTCGCTTGAGCTTGGCGACTAGGGGCTCGTGGCACGAGGTCTTGAAGCAATGGATGGCGGTGTCCGGTGGATGCCGACCGCGCTGTAGCTCTTGCCACCGTTGGACCCACTGCGGGTCGACTCGCGGGGTCCCCGGACGCATCGTTCTGGTCCTCGATAGTGGTGGCGGGTGTAGGAGCACTCAAGTGCTGACGGCGTGCTCGCATTTCCTCCTGTGAGTCGAGCATCAGTCTCGGGGAGCGTGTTGATCCATTGCACGTCCCTCCATCATCGGTGGGAGGTAACGGCGGTAGGTCGGTGTGACCGCGATCCCCATTGCCATGAGGTATGTGTCAAGCCAGACCGCGGGTCGCAGGAGTCGTATTTTCGATCTCCTTGGCGCCTTGAAGTTGGGTGGTACTTTTCGCCTCGGATCATTGGTCCGCACTTGGGCCCTAGTCGATCGAGCGACCCCATGGGCTCGCCATCGCGCGGTAGTTAGGTGCCGCAGTCGTCGGTGGCGGCGCGCCGCTCGTTGGCGATGATATGAGTGCGAAGCGCCGATTGGCTCTCCATTGGCGGCGACGAGGTTGGTCGCCCGGGTCACAGGGAGAGGCCGATTCGCGGTCGCCGTTGGAGCTGCAGTGGCTCGGCGCGGCAATTGAGGGTGTTTGCCACCGGACGGCCGCTGAGGCCGCCCGCTCCGAGGAGCGCGAGTACACTCGCCGCGAAGTCGGCGCCGCTTCTGCTGTTCCACGGCCTTCGCAGTAGGGCCCGACGCATCGATCTGTAAGGCACCGCCGCGGCGTGATGCTTTGTCGGCTGCGGCTCGCCACGCAGGTTGTCCATCGGGTGGAGAACGGTGGAAGGCCGTTCGCGCCGCTCCCGTGAGGAGACGACTATCCGCGGCTGGTCCCTGGGAGGGGTGCGGTTGGGTGGTGGTGGGGCACCCATCGCCGTTGATCCTGGCGGAGGGCGGTTGCTTCCTCCCGGTGGCGCGTTCTCGCAGATCGCGCGCTCGGCTATGCGCGCCGGGTCGTTTCGTCGCCGGTTCAGGCGCGTCAACGGTGGGGTTCAGCGTGACCTGATCCGCCGCTGGTGGTAGCGCGACAGTTCCTGCGCCACACCCGCCGAGGCGAAATTTTTCGCCGGCCTGCTCCTTCGTCGCCTCCGCCAGCCAGTGACTCCTCCTCCGCCGCCCGTGGCGTTAGGAGGATCGGGTGGAGAAAGGTCCTCCGGATCGGTGCCGTAGCCATGTAGGCGCGGCGCGGCGGCACCGCTGGAGGTCGGCGGAGTTCTCCGACCGAGTCGGTCAAGATCCCGAGGATGGAGGGTCCTCGAAATCTCTGCGTTGGAGACTCGATGGAGCCCGCGACGAGGCCGTGGTGATGGATCCGGTGACGCTGTGGTCGAGTCGGCGTCGCCGGTGAGGGTCGCGTCTTCGCGGCCGCTGAATTCGGCCCGCGTTGTGGGCGAGTCGCATTCGAGGCGGGCGGTGGATCGTGCGGATCCGGCTTTGAGAGCCGATCGCGTGGTGGCGACTTCGCGGATGCGCGAGTCCTCCGAGGTGATGATGTCGGTGAGGCCGACGAAGAGGCTGATCGTGCCGATCGGGGATCACGCCAGGCGTGTGGTCGCGGCCGGGACGTAGCTGCTTGGCAAGATCCGGAGCATCTCACCAATCGCTATCATGCGGCGGTGGCGCACTGCCTCGCTGATGGGCAGATTGGATCTCGCCAGAACACCGGCCGACCGCCAGGCCACGGTGGGCGCCATCGTGGGAATGACCACGGCGAATCGGCAATCGCGCGAGTAGTAGAAACGAAGGGCGGCCAGCCATCTGCGGTGCGAGATGAGGCGGAGACTCAGGTTTTACCTGGTTCGGCCCCGGGTAAAGACCTACTCTGCTAGATTGTATTATGGAGGTGTTTACAATGGGAACTCAAGGCTAGGCGGAGTTGCTTGGGTGTATGAGGGAACGATTCTACTCACCCCTTAGGGAGGTTTATAGGCCTACCTCCTAGGGTTTACATATCTCAACCGATTCGGTTACAACTTTGTCAATCGCTTAACTCAGACCGTGGGCCTATCTACTGGGCCTTCGACCTCCAATACTGGTACCCTGATGGGCCTTGATCCATTCGCCGTTCTGCAGGCCCACTCGCCAGCCTTTGGGCCAGTCGGAAACGTCCCGCTGAGGATACCCCAGTAGGCATATCCCCATCAATGGTGCCGAATCCCACACTTATAGAGTCTACAATAAGCTCTCCGGAACTTTTGTAGAATCTTGTACTGTGGTGTTCGAGGAAAATGATGGCTCCCATGTAGGGCAAGTTGATGTTTGTGATGCAGATGTTGAAATACCCTAAGATTCCATAAGAAGAATGGGTGTGGGATTTTTCCACCCCATTGAGGAACCCCTTGTGGTGGATCGGGAAGGACAATGCTCTACTCAAGTAGAGCCCTCATCTACACAAGATCAATAATCTCCTACTGCTGGAGAAACTACTGCACCAACACAACAACCTCCTGAAGATCATCAATCAACTGAGCAAACTGCAAGTCCCAGGTCAGATTATCCGCTTGAGGTCGGATTATCCGGCCCTGCCACTCCAACTCGTTCCAGGTTGACCAGGAAGAGCAGGAAGAAGCTAAAACTCCTAGGCCGGATTATCCGGCCCCTCCTAGGGGCGGATTATTCGGCCCTAAAGCTCCATAACTGCTACATTCTCCTATTGTGGATGCTGATCAAGATCAAGGGTAGGGTTATTCATCCCTAGTTCACAGTGAACAAGTTGTTGATGAAGGGAAAGCTAGTGGTCAAGACGAGGACTCAAATTATGAATCAATCCCTCCAAGAAACAATAAGGAGATTGAAACTCGTCGCAAGACTCGTGCTGAAAGAAACCTCGAGTTAAGGGGTCATGCTCTTGATAAAGTTGTAGGTGATCTAAGAAGAAGAGTGTCCACATGACGGGAACTATCAAGTTTCAGCGATCATCAAGCACATATTTCTATGGTGGAACCCAAGAAAGTTTTCAAAACCCTTGAAGATCCAGATTGGGTTGTTGTAATGCATGAAGAATTGAATAATTTTGAACGCAACAAAGTCTGGAAGCTAGTAGAGAAGCCCAAAGATTGCCGCAATGTTATTGGCACGAAGTGGATTTTCAAGAACAAGCAAGTTGAAAGTGGAATTGTTGTGAGGAACAAGGAAATATTGGTAGCACAAGGTGGCATTGACTTTGGCGAAACCTATGCTCATGTGGATCGCCTTGAGTCCATTTGTATCCTCCTTGCTTATGTTGCTCATTATAATTTTAAATTATAGCAAATGGACGTTAAGAGTGCTTTTCTTAATGGTCCTCTACATGAGTTGGTATATGTCAAGCAACCCAGGGGCTTTAAGGATCCCAACTTTCCGAACCATGTATACAAACTCGATAAGGTTCTCTATGGCCTTAAACAAGCCCCACGTGTGTGGTATGACCGACTTAAAGAGCTCTTGTTAGACCGTGGATTCGAAGTTGGGTGATACGTCGGAGACATATCTATAATTTTTGATGTTCCATGCTTGTTTAGTATCTACTTTTCTTTGCTGTGTCTATACTTTGAGGTGTTTTATATGTTTTCTGGTACTAACCTATTAACAAGATGTCGCAGTGCCAGTTACCTGTTTTCTGAAGTTTTTGGTTCTAGAAAAGCTAGTAAGGGAATATTCTCGGAATTGGACGGGACACAAGCAAAAGTCAACATTTCATCGAGGAGAACACGGAGTCCAGAGGAGTGACGGAGGGGAGCCATAGGTTGATCGCACCCCCTAGACACGGGCCCACCCTAGGCCACGCCTGGGCAGGGTGTGGGCCCCTGGCCGCCCTCCTGTCTCACCTCTTCGCCTATAAGAAGCCCCCGATGCCTAAACCCTAAGTACCCGATCAATATTCCACGAAACCGTCTGTAGACGCCGCCACCATTGTCCCTAGATCGGGGGGATCTGAAGCTCTTCCCAGCACCCTGCCGGAGGGAAGATCATCCCGGAGTCCTTCTTCTTCATCATGCCAGCCTCCAGTATGAAGCGTGAGTAGTAGCTAGATGGTTGTATCTCCGCCTTTGTGCTTTCATGTCTAGATCTTGTGAGCTCCGTTCATGATCAAGATCTCATCTATTTGTAATCATGCATGTTGTGTTTGCGGGCATCCGGTGGATATTGAGATTACTATGTCAGATTGATTAATGATTTTATCTTATTGATTCTATCATGTCTGTGTTGTTTGTGATCTTGCATGCTCTCCGTTGTTAGTAGCTATCTTGGCCAATTAGTTGCTAGTGACTCCAAGAGGGGGTATTTATGCTCGATAGTGGGTTCATGCCTCTATTTAATCTAAGGGAAGTGACAGAAATCTCTAAGGTTGTAGACGTGTTGTTGCCACTAGGGAGAAAACAACGGTCTCTCGTTCATGGAACAAGTGGATTGTTTACCTTACACACTTTGCTTAAAGAAGTTGTCTATTGCTTGCAACTTAATACTGGAGGGGGTTCAGATGATAACCCAAAGGTGGACTTCTAGTCATAGATTGCTTGGATGGCGTCACGATCTTGTTGTATTGCCCAATCGAATCTCATAGGATCTTGATGTCTAGTATTGCATTGTTATGCCTTGCTCAGTCCTGTCAATTGCCCTGCTGTGATTTGTTTACCCAGCATACCATGTTTGTTTATCTAAGGAGAACACCTCTAGTGAACTATGGACCCCGGTCCAATCTTTACCATTGATACATCTTCCACCGTTACTGTTTACTTTCTACAAACCACTATTACCTTCCACACCATACAATTAATCCTTTGTTACAGCAAACCGGTGAGATTAACAACCTCACTATTCGTTGGGGCAAAGTCTTGAGTTTGTGTTGTGCAGGTTTCCAAGTTGCTTGCAACACCTTTGAGACGTTTCCTTCCTCCTACTGGTTCGATAACCTCGGTTTCTTACTGAGGGAAAACTTGTTGTTGTGCTCTTCATACCTTGCTCTTGGCGTTTCCCGACGAAGCGCTCCATGTTGCTAGAGTGCCAACATTAGGCAAATCGATCCCACTCTTTTTACTAAGAAGGCTAAGGGGGAGCTTTTTGTATGCCAACTATATGTAGATGATATTATCTTTGGCTCTACTAATCAAGATTTTAATGATGAATTTTCAAAGCTTATGACTGACAGGTTTGGGATGTCTATGATGGGAGAATTAAGGTTCTTTCTTGGATTCGAGATCAAGCAATTAAGATAGAGAACCTTCATTAATCAAGCAAAATACATTCAAGATATGCTCAAGAGGTTCAAGATGACGGATCTTAATGGCGTCGCTACACCAATGCAAAGTAAATGTCATCTCGAGCTTAATTCAAAGGGTAAAGATGTGGACCAAAAGGTATATTGATCCATGATCGTCTCTTTTCTTTACCTCTACGCATCTAGACCCGATATTATGTTGAGTGTTGGAGTGTGTGCAAGGTATCAAGCTGCTTCTAAAGAAAGCCACTTAGTGGCAATCAAGAGAATCTTCCGATATTTGGTTCATTCCCCAAACTTTGGTCTATGGTATCCCAAGGGCTCTAGCTTCTCTCTATGTGGATATACTGATTCATATTGGGCTGGTGACAAGGATGATAGAAAATCAACTTCTGTTGCTTGTCAATTCTTAGGCAGGTCTCTAGTATGTTGGTCTTCAAAGAAACAAAATTGTATATCTCTCTGCACCGCCGAAGCTGAATATGTGGCTGCTGCAAGCACTTGTACGCAATTATTATGGATGGGGCAACCTTTAAAGGAATATGGTGTAAATTGTGACAAAGTGCCTCTTTTATGCGATAATGAAATCGCTATTAAAATTGCTTACAATCTGGTGCAACATACAAGGACAAAGCATATTGAGATTCACAATCATTTTACTCGGGATCGTGTTGCTCGTGATGATATTGCTTTATATTTTGTGAGCATGAAGAACCAACTTGCATATATTTTCATGAAGCCACTTGATGAAGCAAGGTTTTGTTACTTGAGGAATGAGCTAAAAATCGTGGATTCAAGGAGCTTATCTTGACTACTATTGCATACTCACTTATATCTCCTCCTTTATTTGGTTTAGATGCGGGCATAGACATAGGGGGAGTGTGGTCCTAATTGATGGGGCTAACCCTACCTCCATAATGCCGAAATCAAGTAAAATCATCTACCTTAATATCATTATGTGATATGTGGGTTATTGATGAGCATTGGTTTTGAACTCAAGATACATCTTCGCGGTGTCATGACATGCGCTCCAACATGGTGGCCTCGGCTACCGCCCTCTTCCTTGAGAAGAGTTGGTTTCTAAAGGACCTTTTTGGATTTTATTGTATATCTTGTGTTCTTATGGAAAACACACCCAATCTTGGCCTTTATTTGATTTGTTCTTGCAACATTGGATGTGTAGTACCATCTCAGTTTGGTGGTCTAAACCTAAGCCTTTTTCTCATCCCGAGCTATATATTCTTGCACATAAGTCCATTGTTACCTTGCGAGGGTTTTTGTTTGGAATGTACTGGCCTAAACCTATGTTCAAAGAAAAGTTCAGAGTGGGCCGGATTATCCGCCCCTAGTGAGGGCCAGATAATCCGCCCATGGCGGTTTGTCCTTTAAGGACTAGGGGTCGGGGGAGGGCTCAAACAGAGCATCCCTTCATTCCTCCCCAACCCCGTGTCCTGCCCCTAGCAGCCACCTACGGTGACCCAGAATACCGCTGCATGTGTAGTACACTATAGCCGTTGACATGTGATACGTCCAAAACATATCTACTTTCTCGAACACTTTGCTATTGTTTTTCCTCTATACTTGTGTGATTTGGATACAACTAACACGGACTGACGCTGTTTTCAGTAGAATTACCTTGGTGACTTGTTTTTCTGCAGAAAATGAACTATTAGGAAAAATCCCGGAAAATATGCCAAAAATTATATTTCACCAGAAGATCCATGGAGCCAGAAGGGGAGACAGAGGGGAGGCCTGGGGGGCCCAGACCCACCCTAGGCGCGGGCCCACTAACCCCACGCCTGGGGGAGGTTTGGTCCCTCCGTGTCTATAAGTTGCCTTCTGACCTAAAAACAGAGGGGGGTTCGATAGTTTTCCAGAAAGAGTTCCGCTCCGCCGCCGCCACTAGAAACCAAGATTCGGATCCAGAAACTCCGTTCTCGCACCCTGCCAGGACGGGGAATTTGGAGAGGATCATCGCTATCATCATCACCAATGCATCTCCATCAACCACCGATGTTTCCCTCATCCATGAGTGAGCAATCCCCCGCTGTAGGCTTGGGGATGGTAGGGATTGGATGACTTTGTTGCAACTTGTTGTACTTAATGCTTGTCACTAGGGCCCGAGTGCCATGATCTCAGATCTGAAATTATTATTGAATCATCATGATAGTATTGTTTATGATCTTATCTACAAGTTGTATACAAATATCATTGTCCGGATCCAAAGGCCCCAAAGTGACAATAATTGGGAAAACCAGAGGGGATGGCTGTGGTGTGAGGATCACATGTGTTCACGGAGTGTTAATGCTTTGCTTTGATGCTCTGTTAAAAGGAGCACCTTAATTGCCAGTAGTTCCCTAGAGGCCCCATTGCCACGGGCTGGCTAGACAGAAGATGTTGTGCAAGTTCTCATTGCGAGCACGTATGACTATATTTGGAGCACATGCCTAGGATTGTTTAGTACTTGGATGCTTGTTATTATTTATCTGCAAATTCCCTAGTTGTTTGAAGTTGCGTGTTTAGACTCGTCCATGCAACGCCCGTCCATCCATCCCTATGCCTACCACACTCGAATCCTACTATTACCGCTACTGTTACTATTGCTCCTGGTTCACTGTTGTTGTTGCTTTTGCTTTGCTGTTGCTACTACAAACTGTTGCTAGAGATAAACTTCGGTGAGCAAGAACTATTTCCAGGTGCAGCTGAACTGACAACTCAGTTGTTAGGCTTGCAAATATTCTTTGGCTCCCCTTGTGTCGAATCAATAAATTGGGTAATACTACCCGCGAAGACTATAGCGATCCCCTAGACTTGTGGGTCATCAAGACTATTTTCTGGCGTCGTTGCCGGGGAGCATAGCTTTATTTGTAAGTTCACTTGGATCTGTTATTGTTCACTATTATTCCTTTCATCATGGGGAAGTCTCATGATGGAAAGTTCCCTATTTTACCATCCACTACAAGAAGAGGTACAGTACTAAACACCTCTGTTGATCTTGATTCAGTATCTGTTATAAGTAAGCTTGTCACACCACCACCACATACTCATGCTACACACACTGCTACTACCGCTGAATCTAAAACTGATTTGATACTCATGATGTTATTTCTAATGTGTTTGATGCGAGTGGTTCATTAGGTCCTTTTCTAGATGCTACTATGGCTAGTCTAGGAAATACCGAAACTCCTAGTGAAGACACTGTTACACCTGTTAGCTCACCTAAGTCTAGTGAGAGTTTTGATATTAATGATGGTTACATAGAGCTCAGTGATGAATTTGTTGAAGAGTGCCGAAACACACATGGTGCTAGTGCTATTAAGAGTCTCCTTGCTAGACATATTATTATACCTAAGAAGTCTTATGATCCTAAGTTTGCCACCTCTCCCATATATATTAAAGATAAAGATTATGATTTCTCTCTTGATTTATCTTATTTAGATATTGTTGAGAAAGAACCTTTTTGTGGTACTGAAAACGAGAGTGCTATGGCTCATATGAATAAGCTTTCTACTATGAGTGCTTTGTTCTCTGATGATTTTAAGATGCGCAAGTACTTTGTTGCTAAGATCTTCCCTTTTTCACTAAAAGGAGAAGCTAGGGCTTGGTTTAATAGATTACCTCCTGGTTCCATTGATAGCCCTGATTGCTTGATTGCTTCTTTCTTCCATAAGTATTTTCCTCCCAGTGCTAGACATGCTGCTTTGTAGAGACTTTTTGATTTTAAATAGGAAGAAGAAGAGAAATTGCCTGAGTCATGGAAAAGATTCTGTTCCTTGATTCATGCATATCCTGGATGTCCATTACCTAAGAATGAGTTGCTTGATATTTATTATAATGGACTAAATTATGATTCTAGGACCTACCTAGATAGCTTTGTTGATTGTGTTTTCAGGAAAAGGACTCCTACAGATGTTGAAGAATTAATGAACAAGATAAGCAAGAATTATGATGATTGGACTTCAACTGAGCTGAATACACCTGAGCCTATTACTCCTGAACCAACTGTTCCTGAACCAGTTCCACCACCAACAACAAAGAAGAGGGGAGTTATTGCATTAAATGATGAACTGATGAAGGAAGCTAAAAAGTGTCTAAAGGAGAAAGGTATTAGAGGCAAAGATGTGAAGAATCTACCTCCTATAGAAGAATTATGTAAGCCAATTCCCCACTCATCTACTATTGAGGTACATTATCTCCAACACTTTGATGAAGGTGATATTCCTTATGGTAAGCCTCCTGATCAATGCTTACAGGAACTTGACATTTTTATTGTTAAGCAAGGTCATTTTAATAAACAAGTTCAGAATCATTTATTGGAAAACTCTAGAGCTACCCATGATTTGAAAGATATTGTAGAAAGAACTTCTAATGATATTAAAATGCTTTGTAAACACTTTCAAATGGTTCAAACCCAACTTGATCAACTTGATAAAGTACAAAAGGATATGCTAGTTAATGCTTCGAGAAATAAACATGCTTATGGAATTAAAACTAGGAGTGGTGCGGCTACTCAAGATCCTTTATATCCCAAAGGACACCCTAAAAGAATAGAGCAGGATTCCCAACAAGTAGAATATAGTGGTAGTCCTCGTAAGAGGAAGAAAAATAAACATAAGAAATTTGAGGAACCACTTGAACCTACTGTAGATCCTAATAGTATATCTGTCTCTGATGCTGAAACTGAGAGTGGTAATAATAATGAGTCTCCTGATAAGGAGGAAGTTGAGGAAGAACCTGAGAAACACACTAAGAACACTAGGTACACAAAGGAAGATTTTATTGCTAATAAACATGGTAAAGCGAGAGAACCTTGGGTGCAAAAACCTATGCCTTTTCCAGGTAAGAAGCACAAGTCAAAGGAGGAAGAACAGTACAACAAGTTTTGTGAGTGGATGAAACCTTTATTCTTGCAAATTCCTTTGACTGATGCTATTAAATTGCCTCCTTATTCGAAGTATATGAAGGATATTGTCTGTAATAAAAGGAAGATTCCTAATGAGGAAAATTCTACTTTGCTTGCTAATTACTCCTTCAATGGTAAGGTTACAAAGAAACTTGGTGATCCAGGTATACCAACTATTCCTTACTCCATTAAGAATAATTATGTTAGAACTGCTTTATGTGATTTGGGAGCTGGAGTTAGTGTTATGCCTTTTTCTCTCTATAAGAGACTCCAGCTAGAAAAGTTGATACCAACTGATATTTCTTTGCAAATGGCTGATAAGTCAACTACCGTTCCTGTTGGTATATGTGAGGATGTTCCTATTCAAGTAGCTCATAATTGCATGGTCTTAACTGATTTTGTTGTGCTTGAAATGCCTAAAAATGATAATATGTCTATTATTCTTGGGAGACCTTTTCTTAATACTGCAGGTGCTGTCATCAATTGCAATCAAGGAAAAGTAACATTCAATATTAATGACAAAGAGCACACTGTCTATTTCCCCAAGAAGGTTGTTAAGAGCTATTGCCTGAATTCTATTGAAAATATTGAAGGCATCAAGGTTCGAGAAATATATTGTCCCATTCCACAAGAAAATATTGAAACTATTATGATTGGGACCATTGATATCAAGTATGAGGTAGCATAATCACCTTGTGGAATGCAAAGTTTTGTTTCATTTAAGATTGTTTTGGTAACAAGACTTGATCAACCTTGTTAACAAAAGGATTTTAATAAACAAAATAATGTTTCCACTTTGGTTATACTTGCTTTCTTTTTTCCTTTCTCCTTCCTAGTCTTTGCTTTAGCTTTAGTTTTGCTAGTTGTTTGCTTGTTTGTTTTCTTAGAGCTGTTGTAGTTTGGCTTTTGTTTTGCTTTTGCTTCTTCTGAAAAAACTGTTTCTGCGAGAAAATCAATTTTCATACCCTGAATATTGGCCAAAAATAAAGTTTCCCGAAAAATCCCAAAAAATTCAAAATAAATTTTTCCTCGAAAAAGGGGCAAAGTGGCACCTGATATGACCTAGGGGGCCACCCCTAGGCCCCACACCTATGGTAGGCGTGGGCCCACCACTGGTGGCGCCTAGGGGGGTTTGGCCCACCTGGGCCCCTCCAGGCTGCCTCCTCAAAGCCACCTTCTTTCTCTCTCCCGAAAAACACCGGAAAACTTTATCAAGCCCGAGTTCTTGCTGTTCTTGCTCACAATTTTTTATCTCCTTGTTCAGCCCATCTCAAGTGTTGATTTTTGGAGGGATTGCTCCTTGGTATGTGCCTTCAGAACTTATCCAATTAGATTTGTGATTGGTAGATTGTATATTGAGTATTTTGCTACTGTAGGTGATAGGTTATTTGAGCTTGCATGCTTGTTCTATGCTTAGAAACTTTGTTTTGATGCATGTGTAGTCCTCTAGCAAGTTCCTATAGTAGTTGCTCATGATTTATCAACTTAGAAATCACTTGGTTTGATGGTTGTTTAAAATTTCAGCAAAGGGAAGTCATGGACCACCACACTTTTGGTGACATTTTTTAGAGTGATGCACCTAGAAGGACAAGGATCCCAAGGTCATCTACCAGTTCTAGACCCTCATACAATGAGGATCTCATCACTCCGCGGTTTGGTGACGAGGGAGATGAAGGGGATGCTCACCCCTCCACCTTTCCTTGTCAAACTTTCTTGCGAGCTGCTGGGATTCTTAATGATTTCATGGCTTTGATTGAGAGGGCTGGTCTAACAAGTTTTATGCAGGATGAGAGTGCACAATATGCTTCACTTATTAAAACATTTGTGGAGAGTTTCTCCTTCACCAATACTTTGTTCAATCCTTCTGTGTCTTTCAGTCTTTATGACATGGCGCATTCTATGCCTTTGAAGAAATTTTGCAAGGCCTTGGGACTTGGCACAAAGGGGTCATCAAAGAAGATTATAGCTCTTCCCGCTGATTTGTTGGAACTATACCGAGGAATAACTAATGATGATGACTGCAGAGCTCAACGAGGGAAGATAAAGAACATTCAACTTCCAGCCATCAGGTACTTCACCTACTATCTTACCACCAGTGTTCTTGGTAGGGAGAACACTAGTAATATATCCAACTATCAATTGGCCTTCTTAACTGATGCGCTCTACAGTGAGGATAAGTATAATCTTGGCTCCCTCATTGCTCGTCGTTTAGCTACTAGGGGACCCATTTATGGGGGAATTATAGCTACTCGTATTACTGTTGCCTTGGACATTGCTGTTGATCCCCATGATACAGTTTTGGCTCCTTAGAGACTTGGTCTTGCTGCCATGAAGGCGCACCACTTTATCACCTCTAGCTCTACTCTAGAGAAACTTGGTTTATAGAATGTTGTTTACTGATGGGGAAGAGAGAGAGATCCCTCTACCCCAAACCACTTTGTTCAGTATTTCTTAGGGACCTTGGTCACGCTCGAAGGCGGAGATGGATGAGTTGCTGCATTTTCTCAACTTCCACGAGCACTATCAGGGGGGAGCGCCCGCTTATGACCCTGCTGTGCACTACACAGGGGAGGCCTCAAGCTCGTACTAGGACGAGGGAGTTTCCTCGACATACTACGGAGGTGCATCCACTTGGGCACCATGGGATTGAGCCCCACTTAGGCCAAAAGCCTAAGCTTGGGGGGAGGTACACCGACATCACACTCATCTATATATCATGTTCGGTCGGTTCTTTGTATATCCATTGTTTTCGCTTTGTTTTTGGTTTTTGTTGCTTCTTTCTAAAAACCCAAAAATACCAAAAATATTTTTGTTGTTTCTCTTGGTTTGTTTCTTTGTTCCTTTGCTTTGGTTTGCCTTAAAAGAAAAATCCAAAAAGATTTTGCTTTGTTTGGTTTGCTTTGTTTTTGTTTGGTTTTTCTTTGTTTGCTTGTTTCTAAAAAAATCGAAAACACCAAAAATATTTGTTGTTCTTCTTTGGTTTTGTGAGTTCTTCGCAGGGTTCAGCCGTCCTCAGTGGATATTGGTTTTCATGTTAATTATTCAAGTCACACAAGTGAAGGGCAATAATGAAGATTAAGACAACTCGAGGTGTGGTAAGAGGTACTTGAACACTATTTGTTTCATTTTTGTACATATACTCATCATTGTGAGCATGCTTAGCCTATTTGTGTAAGGTGTATGTCATTATGGATGCTTAGTAGTTCTTGCTTGTCTATGATCATCTCCAGCTCGCTAATAGTTTGTAGCATGTCATATGAATGTTTGCTTGCATTGTTTTATTCATACTTTGGTACGATATTGTGGTATCCTCCTCCGACTGTTCATGTGAATCGAATTGGCACATGTTCACGCATGCATATGACTAATAAATAGTCAGTAAGCCTGGATGATTTATTTTTCCTCAGAGTTCTTGTATCACTTTCATGCCATAGTTAGTCTTGTTTTGTTGCAACCATGATTATGACAGTTATTGCTCTCTCGTTTGTCGCTCCCTCTCTATTGCAAGCCTTCACTTGCACCGACTATGTGCTCTACCTGTGCTTCCAACTCCCCAAAACCAATATTGCCAGCAGTGTCCACCATACCTACCTATTAGCATAATTTGCTACTCCAGTGCATATTCAATATGCCATGTTTTCTTCCAAAATAAAATGTTTGTCTGTTTTGAGAATGTTAGTTAGTAAAGCTCTCATGAACTTGATGGCACAACTTTATTTTGTGCACTTAATAATCCTGAACCATTTTGACTAGTCCATGAAAGTTATATGCTTGCAAATTATATGCCGGGAGTCAGCAGAACCGTGATGTCACGAGGAACGCTTTCAACACCTTTTAGATACATTTATATCTAGTTGATACCTTGCTCTTTTGTTTGCGGATGTCAACGATGCGAAATGAGAGGGGGATTTGTGAGTCCATGGAGTTTGTATTTTGTGTTAGAGAAACGCTTGGGCCGCTAGCCTAAGCCATGCCTAATCATGGTGGAAACTTGCAGCATCACCATAGTGAGTCATCTATGAAGCATCCTCAATAAAAAACTATGCATATAGTAAATAAAAAGATTGCTGAGATGCTCATTGTCTGCTTTCCTTGTCATTTTGGTCATGGGAAAGCTCCTGTACCATATGCAAGGGGTACCCCATTGGCGGTTCTCAATGATATGCAAATACTTACAATGACAAGAACTTGCCTAGACCCAAAGTTGAGCAGTATGCGGAGTGGCCCTCACACTCAAGGAACTTGGGATTTTCAGTTTATGGTTTGTCAATCATATAATTCAGAGTGGACCTCACTTTCACCTTAACCACATGAAGATGCCTATGATAGGGGCAATGAGAGCTCAAAGCTAATGAGTACCTTCCTTTCAGCATTAGGAAGCCTTTCAAACCTTCACAAAACCGTTTTCACAACCTTGTTGAGTCACCACTTATTTTATGAGCACCTTCTTGAGAGCATAGTTGTCATTCTTGTGTTTGTTCCAAAACTTGGTTAATTATGTCATGACTTTGATGCTTGTATCTCTGATATCTTTACTTCTAGTCTTCATGTGAACTTTAGAGGTGCCTCAACATTTATATTGTGCTCTTAAAACAAAGGCAAGCGAGATACCACTCTATCATACCTTATTATGAGCATTGCAATGTTGCTTATGTTTATGTTTCATGCTACTTATTATTATTGAGTTGGTTTCTCTTCATAGCTTGCAATGACTATCGAGTAGACTTAGTTGCATACTCTTTATTATGAATTGTCTAAGCATCTACTACTGTGCTGAGAATATATACATCATATGAAGCATAGTGTTCGTGAAAGTTCTTTTATCGCACTCAGTTTTCAACTAAATTGCTTGAGGACAAGCAATAAGCTAAGCTTGGGGGAGTTGATACGTCCAAAACGTATCTACTTTCTCGAACACTTTGGTATTGTTTTTCCTCTATACTTGTGTGATTTGGATACAACTAACACAGACTGATGCTATTTTCAAGAGAATTACCTTGGTGTCTTGTTTTTGTGCAGAAAATGAACTATCAGGAAAAATCCCGGAAAATATGCCAAAAATTATATTTCACCAGAAGATCCACGGAGCCAGAAGGGGAGACAGAGGGGAGGCCTGGGGGGCCAGACCCACCCCAGGCGCGGGCCCACTGACCCCGCGCCTGGGGGAGGTTTGGCCACCCCAGGCAGCTTCTCGGCCTCCCTCCGCGTCTATAAGTTGCCTTCTGACCTAAAAATAGAGGGGGTTCGATAGTTTTCCAGAAAGAGTTCCGCTCCGCCGCCGCCACCAGAAACCAAGATTCAGATCCAGAAACTCCGTTCTGGCACCCTGCCGGGACGGGGAATTTGGAGAGGATCATCGCCATCGTCATCACCAACGCATCTCCATCAACCAACGATGTTTCCCTCATCCATGAGTGAGTAATCCCCCGCTGTAGGCTTGGTGATGGTAGGGATTGGATGAGTTCTATCATGTAATCGAATAAGATTTGTTAGGGCATAGTGCCTAGTATCTCTATTAGTGCTATTTGACTTTGTTGCAACTTGTTGTGCTTAATGCTTGTCACTAGGGCCCGAGTGCCATGATCTCAGGTCTGAACTTATTATTGAATCATTATGATAGTATTGTTTATGATCTTATCTGCAAGTTGTATACACATATCATTGTCCGGATCCAAAGGCCCCAAAGTGACAATAATTGGGACAACCGGAGGGGATGGCTGTGTTGTGAGAATCACACGTGTTCACGGAGTGTTAATTCTTTGCTCTGATGCTCTATTAAAAGGAGCACCTTAATTGCAAGTAGTTCCCTAGAGGCCTCGCTACCACGAGCTGTCTGGACAGAAGATGTTGTGCAAGTTCTCATTGCGAGCACGTATGACTATATTTGGAGAACATGCCTAGGATTGTTTAGTACTTGGATGCTTGTTACTATTTATCTGCAAATGCCCTAGTCCTTTGAAGTTACATGTTTAGACTCATCCATGCAACGCCCGTCCATCCATCCCTATGCCTCATCGCACTAATCCTCTTATCATTCTGTTACTATTGCTCCAGTTCCTTTGTTGATGTTGCTGTTGCTTTTGCTTTGCTGTTGCTACTACAAACTGTTGCTACTGATAAACTTCGGTGAGCAAGAACTATTTCTAGGTGCAGCTGAACTGACAACTCGGTTGTTAAGGCTTGCAAGTATTCTTTGGCTCCCCCTGTGTCGAATCAATAAATTGGGTAATACTACCCGCGAAGAATGTTATGATCCCCTACACTTGTGGGTCATCAACATGACATCCACAGAACACCGTTCCATAAATATCACATCCCTCAGAGTGGTACAACAGAAACATTGTAGGTACATATTACAAACATACACATATTATTATTATTATTACAATACCAGAAGTTCAAGACTTCAAAATGTTCAACTTACAAACCAAACTTATATTGTTTCAGCGGAAGATTCAAAGTTTCAAACTTATACACCGAATTGAGCTCAACAACTTATTATATAAAGTTTATGCTGCTCGGCTCAATTGGTTTACTAACTATTATGACAACTACTCAGACTCGTTGCCCTCCACCCCATAGCGTATCTCATAATCCACCCCTTCCACTCCTCCTGATAGGTCTGGCTCCTCGTAGTAGACATCCTCTTGGCCTTCAGCTGCGTACATTGGAGTGTCTTCTGGATCCTCAGAGTCTAAGCATGGGATCAAAGGAAAGAGTGAGTAATAGCATTACCAACAAGTTCATTATATGCAATGCGGTAAGTTTGATGCACTATATACCACCTCGGACTATCTGTCCTTAGCACTATGCAGTTTTCATAAACATTTCTTCAAAGATTGATTTTATTATCAAAAACTATGCCCATCATCCTTCACGGGTTGACCAAGACTTTCATGGAGTTCCTTTCCTACCGCGTTCATAGATCCTTCCCGGAACGGTGAGTAACAAGTTACAATTATTACACTCTACAGAGGTGCGTTACTTTAACCATGAGAGATCAAATCCTTGTTGCATAACCGGGCTTTCCCGTCCACAATTCCATGATGTGGGGCCCAATAGATGATCGAAGCCAATCACTGCCCTCTCCACGACCCCGTATGTCTACACGATCCTTCGGGGCTGAATACAAATTCGTTAAGCCCCCTTTCGGACAGGCTAAAACCCTGATGAGTTCCCGAAGACTCTATGAGCTGGTGATTCCCCTGACAAGTACCATATAGGTTCGGCTAGACCTCTGGCAACCACTCATATATAATCAAGACACCAAAATCGTGGGGTGTAAGGGTGCCCACCCATATGTTGGATCCGCAAGGAATCACAACGTCACGTGAAGGTCGCTTTGCCTACATACGAAAGGAAAAGGATGCGCTAACTTCTTCGTCCCATTACAAATCTCATGGTTAACGCGTAATATACGGCGCTAGAATCACTGATGTCATTGGTTCTTAATTCATATGTGACGACTCTCATTGCAACTGGAAACCTAAGTTCCATTGCTCCCTTTATCTTTACCACTACTTAGGATGATACTATCATTTTGTTTATTATTGAAAATAATATTTTCTTTCTTCATAATATAGATGATAACACACAATTTTCAATAACTTTGATAAAGGCTCATCAAAGGACATGAGCAAGTGATGAACTTGCCTTATGATTGCAAGGTAGTGAATTCGGATGCTTGCACTCGACCTTGAGCTTCTATTTTTACAAAACAACATTATTGCCTGGTAAGGACAATATTTAAAGAAGCAAAAATGAATATGCATAGTAATGCAATGCATCATTTATTGTTATCTTCTTTGTGTGTTTTACCCATTATATAAATTTCTTTATGAAATAAATAAAGTTGTTTAAATAATATTCCTTAATGTTTTTTAAATATTATATTTATTATCTTTATAATATAATATATCAATAATAGAGTTAAAAACTGTTTTTATTTATTTTTAACCCTTATTATTATTTTCATATTATTCTTTTTAAGAATACTAATTTTAATTTAGAAAATTTTATTTTTCTACCTTAAATAGCAATTTTAGTATTTTTTATAAAATACTACAGTAATTAAGAATGATAAAAGTAATTTTTATTTATTTTTTAGGTACTTTATTTATTTTTATAAAATTCCATAAGGAATATATATTATAAATTTTTTAAACCTAAATTTATTATATTAAAAGTAGAACTCTCAATTTTACTAAGTAGCTTGTATTTTTATGAACTCATAGATATATTATTTTTATTTTTAGGATTTTTATTTACTTGTTTAGGACATATTAAGTCCTAGGGGTAATTTGGTCTTTTACTAATTCATTTAATTTTTTGCTTTAACTTTTGGGTCGAGCCCATTGGTTTACTAGGCCCAATCTGGCCTAATTGGACTGGTCAAGTCTACCCACTGGGATGGTACTGGACCCTACCGGCCCAGTACGCACCCATCTCTCTCTCGCTCCCACTCGTTCTTCCTCCTTGCTCTCAACTCGCTGCGGTGTGGTGTCGCCGGCGTCGTTGCCGCTTGATTACCACCTCCCTGGGCCTTCCCGGTCGCTGTTGTGGTGCATGGCAAAGTAGTCGACGCTGCTCCGCCATCTGGTCCACCTCGATTTGTCTTTAGACCCTTCTCCCGTCCAGGCTGACTCCGCCCCGAACCCTAGGGTTTGGTGGTTGTCGGTGATACGTCGGAAACATATCTATAATTTTTGATGTTCCATGCTTTTTTAGTATCCACTTTGCTATGTTTTGTCTACACTTTGAGGTATTTTATACACTTTTTGGTACTAACCTATTAATAATATGTCATAGTGTCAGTTGCCTGTTTTCTTCTGTTTTTGGTTCCAGAAAGGCAGAAAATCAATATTCTCGGAATTGGACAGGACAAAAGCCAATGTCATTATTTTTCCAGACCAACACAGAACCATGAAGCAGAGTAGGGCACTGAGGTGGCCGCACTCCAGTGTGTGCAAGCCACAGTGGCGCCTCAGGGGTATGGGCCCCCTAGCCCCCCACCGACCTTGCCTCCTTTGCCTATAAGAAGCCCCTAGGGAGAAAACCCTAAATAATCCATCATACTTCTAGAAAGTTCATTGCATCGCCACCAAGGGAAGAGATTTGGGGATAAAAGTCTGTTAGACCACCGGTGTAGGGGTTCGTAGCATGGAAAACAAAAAATTTCTACCGCATGCACACAAACAAGCCAAGATCTATCTACTAGATTGTAGCAACGAGTCAATTAGATTACTCACCCTCGAAGTTTCCAAAGCGGTTAACGAGAGCAGATTCTCTTGGGTGATGTAGTCATACACTTGTCGATCTCAAGATCACGGAGACGATCCTTCCGGCGTTGTGTTCTGGCAGCGCTTCCGCAGTCGGTCACACGTTCGGTACTCGATGAAGACCTTCCTCTCCCTTGTTCCAACATGCAGCGGAGGTTGTACTTTTCCCCTCGCTATTCCGATAGCACGACGATGTGGTGTCGGAAGTAGAGGGAAGATCCCGCAGGGCTTCGCCTAAGCCGGTGCGGGTTATGGTGGATCTAGGGTTTCCGGTGATCTAGGTTTAGAGGGACGGAAAGGAGTAGGTGGAGTCGGCTAGGGCTACGGCGGCGACGGTGGCGGCTTGCATCTGGCGATGCAAAGGCGGCAGGCAGCGGCTACAAGACTGGGGGTGGCGGCGGCGACGACGCGGCTAGGTGGGGAGGGGCTAGTGTTGTGTGGCCTTGGGGCACCCCCTCCCCTCTATTTATGAGAGGGAGGGCATCTTGGGAGAGGGGAGTTTGAATCCTTCCCCAACTCCCTCTCTTTGTTGGCTTGTGGTGGACGGAAACAAGCATTCTTTCCTTCCTCCACTAGGACATATTCCTAGTTTGACTTTTCAAACTTGCCTTTTGACTTTCAATTTGGAGCTTGATTTCTTTCTTGATAATGCCCAACCAAGTGACCTAGGACATGATTCGATCAGTCCACTTATCCATGACACATTCATGTTCCCTTCCCCTTCCGGTCAGGTGAACCTTCTAGACCCTTCTAGAACCTCTCCAATGAAATCATCGGAATCATTCCCGAACTCCAGAATTGGACTTTCCTTATATGAATCTTATTCTACGGACCATTCCGGATCTCCTCGTGATATCACGGATCCCATCCGAGACTTTGAACAACAATCGGTCTCCCTACTTACATTCCATATCTACTAAACAACATCGAATCCGTAAGTGTGTCTCCCTACGGTTCGTGAATTACACGGACATGACCGATACATTTCTTCGATCAATAACCAATAGAAGAATCTGGAAATTCATATGGCTCCCACATATTTATACGATTACTTTGCGATCCAATGAACCACTTACATACGATACCAATTTCCCTTTGTCTCGCGATAGTTTACTTATCCAAGGTTTGATCGTCGGTATCTCTACATACCTAGTTCAACCTCGTTACCGATAAGTACTCTTTTCTCGTTCCTGTGATATGTGATCCCTTGTGATCCAGTCACATGCTTGCAAGCTAATTGGATGACATTCCACCGAGAGGGCCCAGAGTATATCTATCTGTCATATGGATGGAAAAATCCCACTCTTGATCCATGTGCCTCAACACATACTTTCCAAACACTCAATGCCACCTTTATATCCACCCAGTTATGGTGTGGTGTTTTATGTCATCAAAGCATCCATCCGGTGATGGTGAATAGCATGATCTCATGGTCGAATGATTTAGGTTACTATGTATCTGAAAACTTATAGCAACTAAACTATATTAAATGACTTGATCTTTATGCTATGCTTAACTATAGGAGTATGTCCATCACACCATTCTCCTAATGATATGATCTTGTTGTTAATAACATCTCAATGTTCATGATCAGGAAATCATGGTCATATATTAACCAACAAGCTAGTTTAACAAGAGGCTTTACTAGGGACTCTTTTATGTTTACAAATCACACAAGTATTAATGTTTCCGGTTAATACAATTATAGCATGGTATGTAAACATTTATCATAAGCATGAAGATATGATAATAACCTCTTTATTATTGCCTCTTGGGCATATCTCCAATAGTCTCCCACTTGCACTAGAGACAATAATCTAGTTTCAAATCTTTGTGTACTCAACACCTATGGCTTTCCGGTATTTACACGATTGCTAGTGGTCAACTGATCTTCGGATCCGACTCTTTCAGGTCCGTCTGTAATTGCACGTCTTTGCGTCTCTACGCATCACTCATTCTCTAATGAGATGGCTTTGTATAAATTTGGTCCTTTGGTGAGACCTTTGGTTCCTTGGGATTAAAACATGTTGATAATATTGTCGTACAATATATCTTCATGAACTACCACGTTGTGAACCTTGATAACAAACTACTTAACACAAATGCCCTCTTTTGATGCTATAATAGCAGTCATATACTTAGCCTTTTGTTGTAGTATCTATCATAATGTCTTAACTTTGGAACTCATCCAAATCCATTATGGAACTTACTTTCCATTATATTGTGCCACCCTTAGTTTAGATTGAGATAAACTTAATTTGTACTTTGTGACAAAACTAGTATCAATGTAGTACTTTTACAATGAACTAACCATCTATTTGTCACATCTACAAAAATAATATATTCTTAGTTCTTCCAAAAGATCATAATAATATCCTTACTATCATCCAATGGTCATCTTATGAATTATTCTGGTATATGCTCATAACATTTAGAGCATAGGACATATCTGGATTTGTACATATTACAGTATGATTGATATAAATACTCTTTGTGATTTCATACATCAAGTATCAATCTATATTTGAATCATTGTTTCACTTACCAAGTGTCAATACACTTGAATTTTGATTTAATCCTTTTTGTGTGGCAAGAACCTTTCTTGTCATTTCCATATTGAACTCATTCAATATCTCATCTATGTACATTTGGCACAACCATATTAGCGTCTCAATCTATCTATAGATATTGATGCCAAATATTCGGGTTTTGCCTAAGTCTTTCATCGAGATGAAATTCTTAACATGTGTACAAAAGATACATCATTTTCAATCAACAATATGTCTTCCACATAATGTATTAGAAATATATCTTAGCGCTCCCACTTAATTTCTTGCAAATGCAAGCATCTTCATTGTCTCTGAGGAATTTAAACTCTTTTAACAGTTTCATCATGGTGAAGATTCCAACTCCGTGATGCTCACTTCAACCATTGTAGTTTGCATACGCTTTTAACATCCTTTGAATTAACAAAACCCTATGGACCGTGTTATGCACACGTACTAGGTACCAATTCTATCAAAAGAACTTGTTTTGTTTATTCAACTACCACATAACAAAATTATATATAGTGGTTGCTACATTAATCCGTCTAGACTAAACATCGCTATGAAATATCAAATCTTGTCATAGTCAACCTTTGAACATTGTTGTGAATTCTTTCCCAACATGTCGACTATTTCATAGATGTGAAACATCCATGTCTATTTCTTTATAGATCCAAAGATGATTGTAAGGTTTTACACTAGATGGTCTTTCAAGTTCAAAGCTTGATTTCTCGTGTATGGAACTATCTTGGATTTTATGGCTCCAAGACATTTGACGGAGTCAGGTCCCATCATCGCTTCTTTGCATGTAGCCGGTTCATTATTGTCAAATAATGATTCAACCCTCAAATTTTGGTATTTGATTGTTTATCTGACCTACTTGGTTTAATAGGAACCTAGACTTCCGTGACCACAACCTTTGAGGCGCGTGAGTCCCCGGAACACTTTTTGGTGCTGCGCAACTTTGCATATATAGCTAAGGTTCTTTTAACCTTATCAAAGTTCCATTGTCCTCCCACTTAACTTTTCACGGAAAATTCCTTTCACAAAGAAACTTGACGTTCTAAGCGACAAACATTTTTGTCTTTGGTGTTATGGAGGAATACTCAACGATTATTCAAAATAACATACAAAGATATGTTCATCCGATTTTGGTTGCAAACATCTTTCTTATGCATAGCATACCAATGTTTAAGAAAGGACAACTTGGGTTTTATCCCAAACCATAACTTTATATGGTGTCATTTCAACGGATTATAATAGAGCACTTTTCAGTGGAAAAACGATAGTCTCTAAAGCTTTAATCTTTAAATATAATGGCAGTTTTATAAATTACACCTTTGATCTTACCATGTCAAACAAGGTTTCATTATATATCTCGAATGCTCCATACTCTTATGTTGTTTCGGGAAATGCAAATCCACGGAACGATTCCTCAAATCTAAGGTATTATGCTAAACTTGTAACTCAGATATCTTCCTTTATGATCCTATCATAAATTCTTTATTTTCTTGTTACATTGATTTTGCACTTCATCTTGAAAGTTTTTGAACTTTTGAAATGTTTCACACTTCATCCTCATTAAGTAAATATTTATATGTTCACTCAAATTTTTGGAGAAATCATATGAAGTTGAAATCCATCACTCTTGACTACATGTAATGGACTTCATGTAACACCCTCAGAATCGGACCTATGCAAGTTTGGGCAAAATTCACCAAACCCGCATAGAAACGATTCAAAGGTGCCCACCAGCACTTTATGGGTGGAAAACGAAGTAATAACATTACACAACAGTCCTCGATGGGACCCACAAAACAGATATATATATAACAGCGACTCAAAGAGTCAAGAATACAGATATATTGTACAAAGATCCAAATCACCTAGAAAATGATACAGCGTCCGACTACGGACAAGATGCAAATGGGGCTAAGAGCCCTGAAGAATAACCAATGGCGTCCATAACCCCGCCTGTGCCAAGTTGGAAGGGTAACCCCGCTAACGGCGCCGATCTCAAAACCTGCTTAAACAAAAGGGGTGCACAAAGGGCAAAGGAAAAGAAGGAGCTCAGACGAGGCCAAGACACGGCGAGGCTAGAATTCGGTCCTCGCCACATAGGTATGGTGGATCAAGCGGCAAAGATGCACTAACAACCTATAGAGACTCGATACATCCGCGGCAAAACAGAGGGTAAGAAGTACCTATTCGATCCAAATTGATTCTATCATCAAACAAACCCATCCCGTTCCCTCGAGACCAAACGAGGAAGTCAACCGAGGAACTCACACTGGCGCTTTTATTTATTCGCTTATAGTTATGCACTTTACTAGTCAGGTTTAGATAAGCCCCGATAAAAGAAGCAAGGCCCTTTTAGTTAATCATTCCGTGATAGTTGCAACAATTACTAATCGACATGTATAGCATGAGATAAACCCAAAACCCAAAGAGCTTGTTGGTACTTTTATTCAGCCATTTCGCTAGAAGTTGCAATACTTACTAGTCAGTACAATGGTCGCAGTTTACACTCCAAACAAGCAATTGTAAGATTATTTAGCCATTCCGTATAGTGAAGCTGATTACTAGTCATTATAAAGTCAAATTAATAGCAATAAACTTTAGTTATGCTTGTCTATGATCGAGATACTGCTCCAAGTCGCCCATATCCGGACACGGCTTTCAAAAAGTTTTACCCGCCGGGTGCACCAATAGCAACACACGCCGATCAACCTCGGAAAACCAACTCAAAACCCAACGAGGCTTTCACGACGAACAATCACAGATTCAGAAATATTTGGGGCCACCCTTTGAGTAGATCCCACAACGGCAAGCTAGCTCGAGACGGCCTCAAGGTTAGCGCCAATGGTCAGAAGCGGGAACCCGAAGTGGCTGGGCTTGTCGATACTGCCAGAATCACTCCTCCTTCCTAACAGACAAAGTGTGCTCCTCGCACAATTTAAATACGAAAGTAGCATGGCATAAGCAGGATCGTAAATAAAACCTCAAACTAGTTGTGGCCCCAAGAAATAAGATGAATCAAGCTCGCTCGTGGGTCCCATATACCTCCCGATGTGGATAGCGATAAATCAAGGAACAGCTATCAAGTACTGGGTCTTACGGGACACAAGTGGGCTCGAAACCAAATATTATCTATCACCCACCGATGCCTCGCTTATTTCAATTTTAGTTGTTAAACAGAAATTAAAGTGACGATAAGTAAAACTAGAATCATCTCCAACATCCACATGCGGCAATACATCAAGAATCGTGGCATATGACGACACACATCAAGACTCGAGCAAGCTTACGACACGCAAGTCCAACTATCTACCAAACAATGTAATAGGATGTGTCCAAGGCAATATAGGGCTGCACGGTATATCACAGTACGGAAACTAAAGAATCGCAACACGTATAGCAAAAGATCAACAGAGGGAATAAATACTATAAAAGTAAGATAGGTAGAAAGGGGAGATGCTCTTTGAAAACATTGACGAAGGGTTCAACCAAGATCGGGCGAAGCTCACATCAACTCAACGCCCAATCCGAAGAAGCAAAACACTAGAAGAAACACCGATGCACTATTTAATACAACGGTAGAAGATCGGCATGATCCATGTATGATGGATGACATGGCATAGGTGCGATGCGATTAGGTCATATTAAGCGGAACCGGGGTCCCGACAATTAATTGGATGGTTCATGTGATTTAGCTACCCCGCAATTTAACTGTTGTTTATCAAGGCGTAATATCACCGGTTCGCTACACAAGTTTAAATGAGGCCAATATAAGGCTAGCTTTGCCCGCATATGGGCCCCATATTTAATTATTAGGTGAATCGGCATAAGGCCCCCAAACCACATGATAAAATGCATGCGAGTATGACAATTTAATATGCAACAAGTTTTATGTTTGACAGTTTATAAAATAGGGTTCGGATAAGGGTCACACATTAGGGGGTCTCGACGATCTTGGGGCTTCCGGGGTTCGGGGTCCGGGGTTCGACGGATCGGGATCGGCGGGAGCGTCCTCGGATGACAGAGGTAGGTCTTGTCGTTCCGCGAGGAAGGGCTTGGTGGTTCTGACTTCACTTGTCGGTGCCGGACTCAGTTGCGGTAGATCTTGGCCATATCGAGGATCTTGCCGGAGGTTCGTCGAGGGTCACCGGTTCGGTACGGTCTTCATGTGGTAGATCTTGGCGTGTTGGCGTCATCAGATCCATGTCGGCGCACTCGGGTCTTGGCGTCCTCGGGCATTGATCCGGGAAGTACTACGCATCTATCGCCTTCGGGTATGCTTCAATCGGGTCCATGTCGGAGTACTTGTCGTCCCATGTGGTCTTGGTCCGGGTCCCGATCATGGCGTTCGTGGAAGTACATGCCGTGTCCGTGACGGAGATCTTGAAGGCCCCTGAACTCGGCGAACTTGGCATACTCCCGGTTCGGTTCCAGATGCCTCGGATCGATCTTACGGGCACGCCATATCGTCGCGAAGATCTTGACACGGCCAGCAGCTACAGGACACACGCGGGAACATCTCACCGGCTCTTGAGCACCAACACAGAAACAAGTGGCCGAGGCAGCGCCGATGCGGGCTTGGGAACGATGGCGGCCTCGTTGACAGGAGGAGGGCGACCTGACGAGCTCGCAAAGGGGCGCGCGCCAAACGGAGGATGGGGCCAGCTGCCGCGGTCGGGCGCTGCCACGCGTGGCTCGGGAGAGGACGCTGCGAGGACCCACCAAGCGCGACGCCGAGGCAGAGATGGGACCGGGCGGAGGCGGACGGACCATGCTGGCCACTGGCGGAAGCGGCTGGGAACTAGGCGGCCGGGCGCGGCGCGCCGAGGCGAGGCCGGAGGTGCGATGGAGAGGGCATGACGGGCGCGGGTTGCGGTGTCGCCAAGGGAGCGTGGTGAGGGAGGTGGACATGAGCGGCGAGCGAGCGGAGGCGGGCGGCGGCGGCGACGGGCGGCTGGAGCTTGTGGAGCGGAGCAGGTCCGCAGGAGGGGCGAGCTGGCGGTGGCGGGCGGCCGCGACGGCGGCCGACGGGAGGGCGCGACGTGGAGGAAGGAGCTGCAGAAGAGGTCGGGCGGGACGCTCGCCGGAGAGAGAGGATCAGCGTGGGGAAGGAGAGGCTGTGGGGCCGGGGTGGGTAGGCGTGGGCCAGGGCACTGTGCACGGTGCAAGTAGCGTGTGGGGCAGGTGGGAGTGGTGTGTGTGAGTGTGAGGTGGAGGTGGAGAGAGGGTAGGACTAGGTGTCGAATCTGATTGGGTGGGGTTTGGGGGTCCTTGAGGTGGCGAGCCGATTGGAGGAGTGAGGTGGAGGGTTGGGTAGATAGCTTGGTAGCTATAGGATTTAGAGGGCGACTAGTTGGACCAATTTAGTTTCGGGCGGTCGTTGGTCCTCGGCCCGCTCGATCGCCTATTAAAAATAATCTTAATATTTTATTTATTTTCAAATAGCTTTTATAACTAGTTTTAGACAACAAAAATATCCTAACATCCGGTTTGGCGTTTAAATAAAAGACGGGGCGTTTTAGAAAACAACCCGGGTTTCCGAAATAGTTTTATACAAACAATGCATGATGATGACGATGCAATGCACAAATTCAACGCGATTTTCTAGTAGTGGTTTTGCGGGATGCCACAATTCGACACCACTAACAATGGATCTCGCCCTCGAGATCCGCCTCATGGTACCGGAAGAAAGGTCGGCGGCCTGATCCTTCGCGCTTCGTATAGATCCTCGCGACACCACTAACAAGGTTCCTTCTTCATCTGGAAAACGGCGACACCACCATCAAAGGTTCGTTGTCCCTGATCGTCGAGAGAACACTCCGGAGAAACAAAGGACGAAGATAGAGGTATCAAACGATAAGGCCACCCCTAACTTCCGTTCGAAGAGGGAAAAGTTACATCGATCCACCAGTTCGATGTACAGAGCAAACAGTATGAGTCGGGTAGGGTGATCAGTCCATCCCGGACCCAACTATCAACTCTATACATGGGTAGGAGAATCAGGCAACTCAACTCTCGAGATTTAGACTGAAGATCTTCATAGGTGGTATCCGGAACAAAGGAATGCTGCCAGCAGAAATCGTATGAAAGACACACTGATTAGGTTCCGCGATGGTTCCATTGGCATGAACAACACATGCTCAAGGTCGACTCCAACTTCACCAAAGCTCGTCCTTCTCAAATGTTTTTCAACGACACTGATATCCAGCAAGGAACACATATGGTTAAGGAGCTCAAGAACAAAAGATCAGAGGTAGGGCACAACAGACAAGTTGCAGATTGATGATCGTAGCACCTCCGTTGCAAAAGGGAGAAAGCGAAACCCTGAAGGTACGACGGAAACCCAACCACGAGAAATCCTGGACTCGAAGAGAGAGATGAGAGCGGATTCAAAACGCGTAGAGGTGAGAGGAGAATAGCAGAGGGGTAAGGAGTAAAATCAGACCTAACCAGAACTATCCAACCGATTTTGCAAAAATAGTTTTGACACTTCTACTTGCCGTTAGCTAGGTTATCCCACAGTCGGACTTGTGGGGTATCGCAAGCCGAGCTCGATACCACTCAGAATCAAGTATCCATATTTTGGCCTAAGATGGGATGGGCGTGATCAAGATGGGCTTAGAAGATACATATATTCAACGTGTTGTTGGATCGGCCTATCGTAGATTTGGGTTGAATTGCCCGTATCTTGTATCTTAGTAGGATTCGTATTTGTTTAGGTTTCGTTTATGTTTAGATAAAGATAGAGTTGTAGAGTTATTCCAAACGTAGAGAGTCTCCTGACTATAAATATGTACTTAGGGTTATTGAGAAAAGGAGGACAATCACGTCACAACAAACACAATCTCACAAGATCGCCACCCCTTGTTCTAGGGTTTTTCTGGTAAGTGCCATCGCCTAGATCGCATCTTGCGATCTAGCGATTTACTATCGTTATCGGTGTTACTCGTTTAAGCCTTGTTGATGGCGAGTAACACCTTTACCAGATTTGTTAGAGCTAGCATCGATGCTTTTACTATGATTGCTTATTTATGCTATCTCTAGCTATCTCGCCGCCTTTGCACCGTCTCCGGGTGTAAAGGTGGCATCTTGCTTGATTGCTAAGTCGATTTGATCTGTTATAGTTGTGCCTTGTTCATCAAGGTTTAGTTTGATATCTACGGTTAGGCCTCACAAACGGGTTGAACGATCCTAATACGAAGGTATGGTTTATTGATCTTAGAGGGATGTTTCCGGAATTGACGTTATGTTGGTTTTAGGCCCTCTAGGATCGGTTTTCTACTATTTTTCGTGTCTATTAGGCTCAACTACGGCGGACGCTCCGAAGGCGTGAAAACGTTAAACTATCGTAGATCGATTTAACTTGTAGTAATTAAGCAAAACCCCATGTTATCATAGATCCAATGCAAAGCCATGGGGACAATCGGCTCGAAGCCGATTTATTGTGGAAACTGGAGCCGATCACGCTCGAATTTTACGATACTTGTTTACCGTGCAGAAACCAATCGAACAATCCATCACCTTCCGACCAGGTATAGGTCAGTGGCATCTCGAACCAAGACAGACGCGTGCGTCCGGAAGATTTGCGGACGTCGACCGAGGGACCAGGCCCACTCACCGCCTCGAGCCTCCGGCTCTTCGTGTTGCTCATCACTGCCCGCCATGAGTTTTGATCGCAACACATTTCGCACGGGTGGGACATTCAACAACATCTACATCAAATGTCCGACGCTACGATGGAGAACAGGCGGTCACGTCTGACGAGCTTCTGCGAGCACAAAGCGAAGTATGACGAGATCAAGGGCTCTTGCCGACCATCGGCTCTTTCGAGAGGACCCGTTCAAGCGTGGCATCGTGTGGAAGGATTCTCCCCGAGGGTGCCTCGATGAAGTGGATCTGTCATTCCTTTAGAGGAACGCCCAGGCTCTACGACAGGAGGTCAACTACATGGTGGCTCATTCTCTACACCGCCACTGAGAGCCCGTGAACGTTGTTCGAGCGGTCGCGTTCGTGGTCCAGAGATCATGAAACATCGATTCGTCGGGCCTACTTTAGGAACCCACCAAGGAGAAAGACCGCCCACACCAGGCCGCAATCGCCATTCACACTCGCGGCTCCAGCCGCCAGATCAGCGGCATATATTGTCTCAGGGCCGGAGGCGATCCGTGATTGCCAATTCCTGTTCGAGCCGCCCAAAGAGATCCCGTGATGCGTACGTGCCTACGTGCGGATCAACAACAACTTGGCGCCACACCAGATCGCGAATCGCAGGAGTGTCCGCGGGATTCCCTCTGCAGGTCTTCGTGAGCAGCGTTCTCGAGCAACGATGTCCGGATGGACGACAAACAAAGTGGCTAGCCAAGTATGCCATCGGCACAAGCCATGAGAGTCTAGCCTCGCAGCTCAAACAGTGGATCAAATCACTACCATCCCGAGAGATCGGTTCATCGTGCGAAAAGACGCACCATCGGCTATTCAAAGCCGTACCCCAACGAGTTTGACCTGATTCCACTACCACCCAAATATAAGCTCCCTGAGTTCTCAAGATTCAGCGGATCAGAGGGTCAAGCTCGATCGAGCACGTAAGCCGATACACCGCACGCCTAGGCATGATTTCGCATCGGATCAAATGCACGTAAGATTCTTTGCACAATCTCTAACAGACCAGCCTTTGGGTGGTACACCTCCGCCACGATTCAATTCGCACCATGAAACAACTAGAAGAACAGTTCCACATCCAATACCATTCGGAAGCTACCGAGGCTGGCATTGCAGACTGGCGCAAGTCACGAAGCGGGAGAAACCGAGTCAATACATCCGGCTCAGACCATCAAGAATGATGTTACTCGCTCGCTTAACCGAGAAGGAAGCAATCGAGCTGGCAGATCAGCCTCTCAAGACCCATCAAGGACGTGGCATTCCTGTAGAATACAACTCATTGGCACATGGCCCAAATCGACGATGAGCAAGCGCCACCGAGCTGTACCAAGACAAATTCAGACGTCCGATAAGCCCGGTCGATGCGTAAGAGGAAGATCCTACGCAGACCGGAGGTGGCCGAGCTGAATGGGCTCGGGGCGATCCGTGGCTCAGAATGGGTGAAACAAATAGGGCCTGCGAGGGTTCGACTTCGATGTGAGCAAGGCTGAGCAGATTCGATCTGCGTCGAAGGAGAAGCGGTGAGGTTGCCCAAGGTCACAAAATCCCTACGCCCAGAGATGAATGGGAGACCATACCGCAAGTGGCATCATTCGTTCACTCACCCCACCAACGAAAGTGCAAGGAGCTTCACGCCAAATCCAGATGGCTATAGAACAAGGCCGTCGATCCTCCGCTTCGCCATGAAAGTGGACACGAACCCGCCCGGTGTCAACATGATAGGGCCTCGATCGCTCGCGAGACGCCAATCGGACTTTTCATTCGGTGTCAACATGGCTGGGTCTGGGCACCACCATGACACGTACGGTGAAGGAGGCGATCACCCTCGGGGCCAAGAAAGAGAGAAGGCTGGTCCACGCGACCGGCCCGGCCACGATAACGGGCAACACATTCTGGCACGCCCGGTGGTACCATACCCTAGCTTTCAACAAGCCGAGAATGTGTTGCCGATCAAAACTCACTGGCGGGCAGTGATGAGCAACACGAAGAGCCGGAGGCTCCGGGTGAGCTGGTGGGCCTCGGTCTACGACGGCGAATCTTCCCAAGACGCACGCGTCTGTCTTGGTTCGAGATGCACCGACCTATACCGGTCGGAAGGTGATGGATTGTTCCGATTGGTTTCCGCACGGTAAACAAGTATCGTAAAATTCGAGCCGTGATCGGCTCCTGTGTCGGCTTTCAGAATCGCCGATTGTCCCCATGGCTTTGCATTGGATCTATGATAACATGGGGTTTTGCTTAATTACTACAAGTTAAATCGATCTCGATAGTTTAACGCTTTCACCACGCAACCGAACGTCCCACGCGTAGTTGAGCCTAATAGATACGAAAATAGTAGAAAACCGATCCTAGAGAGGGCCTAAAACCAACATAACGTCAATTCCGGAAACATCCCTCTAAGATCAATAAACCATACCTTACGACACCGGATCGTTCAACCCGCTTGTGAGGCCTAACCACGTAGATATCAAACTAAACCTTGATGAACAAGGCACAACTATAAGATCAAATCGACTTAAGCAGAATCAAGATGCCACCTTTACACCCGGAGACGGTGCAAAGACGGCGAGATAGCTAGAGATAGCATAAATAAGCAATCATAGTAAAAGCATCGATGCTAGCTCTAACAAATCTGTAAAAGGTGTTACTCGCCATCAACAAGGCTTAGTACGAGTAACACCGATAACGATAGAATATCGCCTAGATCGCAAGATGCGATCTAGGCAAAGATGGCACTTACCCGAGAAAACCTAGAACAAGGGTGTATGCGCCGAGATTGTGTTTGTTGTGAACGTGATTGTCCTCCTTTTCTCAATAACCCTAAGTACATATTTATAGTCCGAGACTCTACGCTTGGAATAACTCTACAACTCTATCTTTATCTAAACATAAACGAACCTAAACAAATACGAATCCTACTAAGATACAAGATACACGGGCAATTCAGCCAAATCTACGATTAGGCCGATCCAACAACACGCTGAATATATGTATCTTCTAAGCCCATCTTGATCACGCCCATCCCCATCTTAGGCCAAAATATGGCGATAACACATGCCCTCGGTTTTGGCAATGATAATTCCAAAACCACTGTGTGTTTTTTCCTTCTCCCGGTTTTTTTTTATCGACTACGCGACGCCGTAACGCTGGCGTAACAGGATCGTCACGCCACCCCTTCATCATGATGCCCGGTCTTCAACTCCTCCGCAGTGCATGATTTGACGATTTTGGCATTGAACCGTCTCTTCACTATTCCTCTTTATTTAAATCCACCTGAACAGTTCACAGTCCCCATCTTCCTCCCGTAGCCAGAAAACCCCCTTTCTCCACCGGAAAAAACCCTCTTTCTTGCCATGGCCTCCTCTGCTTCCTCCGATCTCTCCTCCCACGCCTCCAATAGCCTCGGATCATGAACCAACTCGAGCACCCGCCGACAATGAGTACACTCTCGCCCACAATGGTGGACGAGAGGGTTGGGACTTTGCAGTCGAGGACGATGCGTCTCGACAGACGGCGAGAACCTTCGTTCCTCGCCGACGGGAGCTGGAGGCGATACAGCCGACGACGCCATGTCCTGGATGGCGTCGATTCCTCTCAAGAAGAGGAAGAAGAAGAGGAGGAGGAGGACACCTCCGAGGAGTACCAGCCGTGAGGTACTTCCGCCGGGTCCAAGACGACGACGACGACGAAGACGAGGACGAGGAGGCCCTACCGCTTCCTCAAGCTTGAACGGCAGCAGCGGCCAAGAAAGCGAGAAGACGAAGGCGGCAGCGACGACCTCGGCCGATTAGGACTTAGTAGCAATGGCCGTAGCATTAAGGCCCTTTAATCGAATCTTGTAAGCAATGCCCTTCGAATGAATGAAAACTTTGTTTCCCAAATGCTCCTTTGCTTTAATTCGCCACAATAAAACAGTCGATGTTCCATAAGCCGATGACACGGTATCGGCTCTTTCTAAACAGTCAATTTGCACAAAGCCGATGACCACCATCGGCTCCTTCTAAAAAACGCTTTGACAGTCCACCTCAATTGAATCACAACGGCTAGTTCTTGGTCTGAAACGGTAACCAAACCTCCATCGCCCATCGAAAAACGTGCCCTGAACGAACACTATCGACCAGCAAGGATGATGACGACGAAGTTGAGATAACTGAGTTCCGTGCTGACGCTCTCCATGCCCTCAAAGCATTTTTTTTATTCGGCCGATTTTCAACATCGGCCCCCATATTTTACTGCCAATCGACTTAGCCGATCTCTCTCATCGGCCCTCAAGTTTTTATTGTCCCATATCCCACATGCTTGAAAATACTTCTTGAGATGTGGCCATTGATCGCCACTTGAAATTTTTCACCATCTAACTGCTCAAGCATTTATGCGTTCCCTCTTAAAACTTGGTCGACCTTGTATGCCCGTGCCAATTTGGAGACCATTTACCATATGTCAAGGTCCTTAGTACCCAAGGGAACAGCCTTCCACACCAAATCTCCAACGTGGAACTCTTTTGGCTTCACCTTCTTGTTGTAGGCACGAGCCACTTTAGCCTTGTTCTCTTTATTTTCTCAAGCGACCACCTAAGCTCACCACATCTTCCAGCATCACTCATCAAAGTTGCATATTCTTGATCCGTTAGCTCATTACGAAAAGTAACACGTCGATCCAGCCGTAATTTCCCAAGGCAATACGGCTTGCCCATAGACCGATGGTACGGAGGTTTTATCGCCCATGACACGACATGCGATAAGCCCATAAAGCCGATAAAACCTCATGCCAACGCCTCGGGTGTTCATCGATTTTCCTCTTGATCGCTTGATAAGACTCGGGACGCGCCTTGCCCATTTGCTTGAGCGTAGTACGGAGGCACCGTAGCGCTTAATCCTGTGTCTTCACAGAACTTTCAATTCGTGAGAAACAAAACCGAACCTCCATCGGTTGTGATAGTCTGGGAATCCCAAACCTATGAATGACGTGCTTTTCACGAAATTTATGACATCTTCAACTTATCGACTTCATAGGGACGGCTTCCACCCACTTGGTAAAATAATCTGATGGCCAAGATCCACATATGGCCTTTGCTTGATGGAGGATTGATCTTGCCGATCATGTCCATGCCCCAACCTCGGAATGGCCAAGGTTTGATGATGGGATTCATTGTCGATGCGGGTACCATCTGGATTTTTCCAAATTTCCGACATGCTTGACACCCTTTGTAGTAGTTGAAACAGTCCTCAAGCATAGTGGGCCAATAAAACCACGATCGCCGATCAACCACTTCATCTTATGAGCCGATTGGTGAGTTCCACAGCCTTCGTACCTCATGTAGGAGCTGATTGCTCGTCATCCCCAAGCATTTGAGCAATAGCCCTTCCAGTCCTCAGAAACATGTCATCCCCAATAAGCACGCATTCATGGCTTTGTACCTTATCCGCTTAGGTGCCCCGAGCCGAATCTTTCAAGTAATTGAAGATATCGGCTCTCGCCGTCGCTTCTAGAACTGCACTGACATCGGCTCCTTCTACCATATCCTTGTATCCCGAAGCTATCTTCAAGATCGTCGCCTCGGTATTCTGCGACGTGGGATCCAAGTGAAGTTGATGTACCGAAATTGCGCCATCACCCGCAAAGGCAGCCATAATGGGAAGAGGGACTCGCCCAAGACTTGTAGTCCTCCGTGAGCTGAAATCACCAACTTGGAGTCTCCAAAATTTCCATCGCTTCGCTCCGTCGGTAGTAACTCCATCCTCGCGTATTGCCTCGCATCGGCTACATTGTTAGTAGGAGAGGTAGACAATCGATGGAGAAGGAAAATGTTGCC
Source organism: Avena longiglumis (assembly GCA_030063025.1). Lineage (NCBI taxonomy): Eukaryota > Viridiplantae > Streptophyta > Magnoliopsida > Poales > Poaceae > Avena > Avena longiglumis. Next base: position 17,114,272 of record CP125976.1, read on the forward strand.
CCGGCGACGAGGGAAAATGCCGATGCCGCAGCCATCGTCACAACCGATCCGTCGAAAAACATAGCCCATGCTTTTATGGACGGTGCTGCTATGTTAGTGTTGATCCTCGGCAATAAGATCAGCCGCCGTCCCTTAACCTTCGCAGTGATACCGGATGTCAAACTCGATAATGCAAACATCCATTTGCCTAATCGGCCTTTTAACATAGGAGCCGATAGCATGTGCTTTATGACGTCCGACTTGCATATGATGATGACCTCACGATAGCAAATGTGGCGTAGCTTGGTGCATGTAAAAACAAACAGAGGCACAACTTGTCGATATCTGGATACCGTGTCTCAAGGCCCAAAGATCCTTCTCGCTATGTAGAATACGACTCGCTCTAGCCCATCATGCACTTGTACTACCACCGAGGCGATGGACGTGTCACCAGCGACAAGTAAATGTAGAACGGCTTGTCCGGCCGGGTGGAACTAACATGCGGCTTTGTCGATATTCCTTGATCTCGCCAAAGGCCCGTTGTTGTTCGCCCCAATGAATTCCTCATCGCTTTAATTTTACGAGCCCCATGAATGGCTCTATCCTTCCGATAGGTTAGAGATGAAGCCCGACGGAAGTTGATCTTGCCAATGAGAGATCGTAGCTCTTTTGTAGTGGGTGGCTTCATTGTTCGTGACCGCCTCGACTTTTCAGCCGATCTCAATTCCGCTCATGGACCAAGAACCCAAGAACTGACCGGCCATCAAGGCGCACTTCTTTGGATTCATCCTCGTGCCAAACTTTCTTGTTCGGTCCAGACGCTACAGACGCCCAAGTGCCTTGCATGAAGAAGACTTGACCACCACGCCATCGATGTAGATTTCCACCGCTTGCCGATCGATCATGGAAGATATAATTCATGGCCCTTTGATATGTTGCGCATTTTTCAGCCCAAACGTCATGACTACATATTCAAACAACCCCACGGACCGGACTCAATGCAGTCTTGTGTATGTCTTCGGAGCCATGAAGATCTGGTTGTACCCGGCATTGCCGTCCATGAAGCTCAAAATTTTATGACCATTTCTTTGCATTGATCAATGTCTCGCCACGGCATAGGATATTCATCCTTTGGGGTAGCTCTGAGATCTCGAAAATCTATAGCAACACGCCATTGGCGCCTTCTTCTACAGCACGATGCTAGAAATCCATTCAAAGATACCCGCATGGTCGATCAACTTGGCCAAGATTCTCTCGACCTCTTTCTTGACTTCTTCCAAAATTTCGGCCTTCATTTGTCGTGCTCGCTGTTGAAATGGCCGAAATCCTATTTTGAGCGGGAGCCGATGCTCGATGATGCTCCTGTCCAACCCAGGCATCTCTGTGTAGTCCCATGCAAAGCAATCTGGATATTGTTTCAACAGGGATATCATTGGTTCTCGCAGACTTGGTTCTAATTTTCTGCTGATAAATGTTGGTCGTGGCTTATCCCCAGGACCAATGTCGATCTCTTCTAGCTCATCAGCCGATGTAAACCCATACCCTAGCTTTCCATCACCTGTCAAATCACGTTCACAACAAACACGTTCACAACACGAAGCATCGGCCCGGAAGCAGGGCCCACCAGCCGAGAATGTGTTGCCTAGATCAGAAGCCACATTCCACGATACTTAACAGAGGAACAAGTAAGGATATTCATCGACACTTAACAGAGGAACAAGTAAGGAGAGTGCGATATCAGAAGCCACATTCCACGCATCTCCTTAATAAGTATGAGCGCCAGTATGACCAACGCCAAAGACGATGCAGAGACAACTGGACGATATGAGCACCGGCTAGGGGCCGAAAGAGAAGGAAGGCGCAGACAAACATTGGGATTGCCCTTTTCAAGCATTGCTGGACGTGGGAATGAGCCGATTGCCTACCGACAACCGCCGTAATGTGGACAACGAAAGAAGGGCACGAGGCCGGTCGTTCGAACGTTTAGGACCTCTCCAACCTCGAGCCGCCCTAAGGAGTCCGCTGAGCGAAGGGCCTTGATAGGCCTGGATGATAAAGAAGAAGACAGTTTCACCGCCCAAGGTGGTGCCCGATGGACTCGCATACACCCGTAAGCGTAAAGTGCAACGGCTACGTAACTTAGAAGAGGTCAAGCGCAGATTCCACGCTAAGAAAGCACTACCGATCCGCCAAAATAAGGCGATCTTTACAGAGACGGAGGGCGACAAGGAAAGAGTGGCGACCGTTAATAAAAGCCGATACGTGCATCGGCCGGCACAACATGGTGTTCGTGCTCGGCAGAAGTTCTGCGCGCCACAAACCAACATGCTACCAAAGGGCACACTTGATCGCGCCCACGGCCGTTATCTTCGAGAAGCCACGTGAGAAGGGTTACAAACATCCGAAAGCGCAGACCGCGGGCTACATCAATGGACAACCCAAAGCAAGATGTTGGTGGACACAGAGCGGATTAATATCATGCCATACTCCATGCTACGACGCTTGGGACGCCCACCGCAGACCGATCAAAACCAACGCCACGTTAAGTGACTTCAACGGCCACCGTCGGAAACTCAAGGCGTTCTAAACGTGGATCCGACTGGGCAAGAAAACCATACCCACGCCTTTCTTCGTCGTGAACAGCAAAAGTACCTACGCCGTCTTGCTAGGAAGGGATTGGATCCACGCTAATCGCCGATCCCATCCACGATGCACCAAAGGCTCGATACAAATGGGACGGGATGAAGTGGAGGTCGTCCATGCGACGATTCCATCGAGGTTTCCACCGCATGAACATCCGGGAAGCGAAGACCAAGAGCCGATCTCGAATCAATCTAGACGGCTGGCGTATTGAAGCTACAAAAACGGGTGAGGCTGGTCTTATCCATCGCCTTACAGAGTAGAAAAGCCCACGATCATCCAGGGTACGGCCGATCCTGCGATCGCCACAAAAAATAAAAGCGATCATACGACAAGCGGTGCATGTAGTCGAAAGGTAGAGATACTCCGCCACGTAAAATAATAAGGTGTAAACCGCCCTGGCATACGCAGAAGAAGGGGGCCGATTCAGATCGCCCAAATTATTTTTGTTGTCCTTATCCATCGCTTGCCCTGTGTTTAGCATCGATTGACGGTGATGGAAAGCTAGGGTATGGGTTTACATCGCCGATGAGCTAGAAGAGATCGACATTGGTCCCGGGATAAGCCACGACCAACGTTTATCGCCAAAAATTAGAACCAAGTCTGCGAGAACCAATGATAGCCCCGTTGAAACAATATCCAGATTGCTTTGCATGGGACTACACAGATGCCCGGTTGGACAGGGCATCATCGAGCATCGCCCGCTCAAAAAAGGATTTCGCCATTTCAACAATGAGCACGACAAATGAAGGCCAAATTTTGGAAGAAGTCAAGAAAGAGGTCGAGAGAATGCCGACGCTGTTGATCGGACCATGCGGGTATCTGAATGGATTTCTAGCATCGTGCTCAGAGAGAAGAAGGGCGCCAATGGCGTGTTGCTATAGATTTTCGAGATCTCAACAGAGCTACCCCAAAGGATGAATATCCTATGCCGTGGCGAGACATTGATCAATGCAGAAATTGGTCATAAAATTTTGAGCTTCATGGACGGCAATGCCGTACAACCAGATCTTCATGGCTCCGTAAGACATACACAAGATCGCATTGAGTCCTGGTCCGTGGGGTTGTTTGAATATGTAGTCATGACGCTTGGGCTGAAAAATGCCGCAAGAACATATCAAAGGGCCATGAATTATATCTTCCATGATCCGATCGCAAACCGGTGGAAATCTACATCGATGACGTGGTGGTCAAGTCTTCTTCAAATAAGGGCACTTGGGCGATCCGCAACGTCCCGGACCGAACAAGAAAGTTTGGCCGAGGATGAATCCAAAGAAGTGCGCCTTGGAGTGACGGCCGGTTCTTGGGTTTCTTGGTCCATGAACGCGAATTGAGATCGGCTGAAAAGTCGAGGCAAGCTAACAATGAAGCCACCCACTACAAAGAAAGAGCTACGCCTCTCATTGGCAAGATCAACTTCGCCGATTCATCTCTAACCTATCAGAAGGATAGAGCCATTCATGGGGCTCAGAAAATTAAAGTCGATGAGGAATTCACTGGGGCGAACAACAACGGGCCTTGACGAGATCAAGGAATATCTGACAAAGCCGCCAGTGTTAGTTCCACCCCAGCCAGACAAGCCGTTCTACATTTACTTGTCAGTGGCTGACACGTCCATCGCCTCAGTGGTAGTACAAGTGCATGATGGGCTAGAGCGAGTCGTATTCTACATAAGCGTATGATGCGGACGCAGAGACACGGTATCCAGATATCGACAAGTTGTGCCTCTGTTTGTTTTTTACATGCACCAAGCTACGCCACATTTTGCTATCAGCGGAGGTCATCATCATATGCAAGTCGGACGTCATAAAGCACATGCTATCGGCTCCTATGTTAAAAGGCCGATTAGGCAAATGGATGTTTGCATTATCAGAGTTTGACATCCCAGATCATCGCGAAATGTTAAGGGACAAAGGCCGCTGATCTTATTGCCGAGAGGATCAACACTAACATAGCAAGACCGTCCATAAAAGCATGGGCTATGTTTTTCGACGGATCGGTTTGTGACGATGGCTGCGATCGGCATTTTCCTCGTGTCGCCTGGGGCAACATTTTCCTTCTCCATCGATTGTCTACCTCTCCTACTAACAATGTAGCCGAGCACGAGGCAATACGCAAGGGGATGGAGTTACTCGACGCGAGGAAGCAGGAAATTTTTGAGACTCCAAGTTGGTGATTTCAGCTCACGGAGGACTACAAGTGCGGAGCGAGTCCCTCTTCCCATTATGGCACCGCCATGAATGATGACGCAATTTCGTACATCAACTTCACTTGGATCCCACGCGCAGAATACCGAGGCGAACGATCTTGCGCAGATAGCTTCGATACAAGGATATGGTAGAAGGAGCCGATGTCCGTGCATGCCTCTAGAAGCAGACGATCGAGAGCCGATATCTTCAATTACTTGAAAGATTCGACTGGGGCACCTAAACGGATAAGGTACAAAGCCATGAAGTACGTGGCTTATTGGGGATGACATGTTTTACAGGACTGGAAGGGCTATTGCTCAAATGCTCGGGGACGGCCGAGGCCAATCAGCTCCTACATGAGGTACACGAAGGAGCCCGTGGAACTCACCAATCGGCTCATAAGATGAAGTGGTTGATCAGCGATCGTGGTTTTATTGGCCCACTATGCTTGAGGACTGTTTCAACTACTACAAAGGGTGTCAAGCATGTCGAAATTTGGAAAATCCAGATGGTACCCGATCGCAATGAATCCCATCATCAAACCTTGGCCATTCCGAGGTTGGGGCATGGACATGATCGGCAAGATCAATCCTCCATCAAGCAAAGGCCATATGAGGATCTTGGCCATCATGATTATTTTACCAAGTGGGTGGAAGCCGTCCCTATGAAGTCGAGAAGTTCGAAAGATGTCATAAATTTCGTGAAAGAGCACGTCATTCATAGGTTTGGGATTCCTGACTATCACAACCGATGGAGGTTCGGTTTTGTTTCTCACGACCCGAAAGTTCAGGAAGACACAGGATTAAATCGCTACGGCCGTCTCCGTACTACGCCAAGCAAATGGGCAAGTGAGGCGCCCAACCGTAGTCTTATCAAGTCGATCAAGAGGAAAATCGATGAACACCGAGGCGTTGGCATGAGGTTTTATCGAAGCTTTATGGGCTTATCGCATGTCGTCATGGGGCGATAAAACCTCTCCGCACCATCCGGTCTATAAGAAGTCGTATTGCCTTGGGAAATTACGGCTGGATCGAGACGTGTTACTTTTCGAATGAGCTAACGATCAAGAATATGCAACTTTGATGAGTGACAACAGGAAGATGTGACCGAGCTTAGGTTGTGGTCGCTGAGAAAATAAAAGAGAACAAGGCTAAAGTGGCTCGCTCCTACAACAAGAAGGTGAAGCCAAAAGAGTTCCACGTTGGAGATTTGGTGTGGGAAGTCGTGTTGCCCTTTGGGTACTAAGGACGCAAAGATATGGTAAATGGTCTCCAAATTGGCACGGGCCGCATAAGGTCGACCAAGTTTTAAGAGGAACGATACATGCTTGAGCAGTTAGATGGTGAAAAATTTCAAGTGGCGCCAATGGCCAGATCTCAAGAAGTATTTTCCAAGCATGTGGGATATGGGACAATAAAAACTTGAGGGGCCGATGAGAGAGATCGCTAAGTCGATTGGCGATAGTAATATGGGGGCGATGTTGAAAATCGGCCGAATAAAAAAAATGCTTTGAGGGCATGGAGAGCGTCGACGGAACTCGATTATCTCAACTTCGCCATCATCCTTGCTGGTCGATAGTGTTCGCTCAGGCACGTTTCGGCGGGCGATGGAGGTTTGGTTACCGCTTTCGCACCAAGAACTAGCCGTTGTGATTCAATTGAGGGTGGACCTCACAAACGCTTTTTTAGAAGGAGCCGATGGGTGGTCATCGGCTTTGTGCAAATTGACTGTTTAGAAAGAGCCGATACCGTGTCATCGCTTATGGAACATCGACTGTTTCGTTATTGGCGTAATTAAAGCAAAAGGAGCAGCATTTGGGAAACAAAGTTTTCATTCATTCAAGGGCATTGCTTACAAGATTCGACATAAAAGGGGCGCTAATGCTACGGCCATTGCTACTAAGTCCTAATCGGGCCGAGGTCGCCGCTGCCGCCGCCGCCGCCTTCCTCGCTTTCTTGGCCGCCGCCGGGCGTCTCGCCACCTTGAGGAAGCGGTAGGGGCCTCCTCGTCCTCGTCTTCGCCGTAAATGCCGCTTTCGACCCGCCCGGAAGTACCTCACCGCTGGTACTCCTCGGAGGAGGTGTCCTCCTCCTCCTCTTCTTCTTCCTCTTCTTCGAGGAATCGACGCCATCCCGTGACATGGCGTCGCTGCCGCTCCGCCTCCTCGTCGGCGAGGAATCGAAGGTTCTCTTCGCCGTCGTCAGACGATCGCCTCCTCGACCAGACCAAGAAAGTTAACCCTCTCGCCCCACCATTGTGGGGCGAGAGTGTTGTACGCCGCTGGCGGTGCTCCGAGTTGGTTCATGTCACCGAGGCTATTGGAGGCGTGGGAGGAGATCGGAGGAAGCAGAGGAGGCCATGACAAGAAAGAGGGTTTTTTCCGTGGAGAAAGGGGGTTTTCCACGGAGGAAGATGGGGACTGGAACTGCTCAGTGGATTTAAATAAAGAGGAATAGTGAAGAGACGTTCAATGCCATAGCAGCTTTCAGATTGCGCCAAAATCACCAAATCATGCAATCGGAGGAGTTGAGAAGACCGGCATCATGATGAAGGGGTGGATTTATCCTGTTTCGCCACGCTGCTCGACGCACGCATAGCCCGATAAAAAAAACCTGTGAGAAGGAAAACACACAGAGTGGTTTTGGAATTATCATTGCCAAAACCAGGGGGCATGTGTTATCGCCATATTTTGGCCTAAGATGGGGATGGGCCGTGCTCACGATGGGCTTAGAAGATACATATATTCAACGTGTTGTTGGATCGCCTAATCGTAGATTTGGGCTGAATTGCCCGTGTATCTTGTATCTTAGTAGGATTCGTATTTGTTTAGGTTTCGTTTATGTTTAGATAAAGATAGAGTTGTAGAGTTATTCCAAACGTAGAGAGTCTCCGGACTATAAATATGTACTTAGGGTTATTGAGAAAAGGAGGACAATCACGTTCACAACAACACAATCTCCAAGATCGCCACCCCTTGTTCTAGGGTTTTTCTCGGGTAGTGCCATGTTGCCTAGATCGCATCTTGCGATCTAGGCAGTATTTACTATCGTTATCCGTGTTACTCGTACTAAGCCTTGTTGATGGCGAGTAACACCTTTACCACAGATTTGTTAGAGCTAGCATCGATGCTTTTACTATGATTGCTTATTTATGCTATCTCTAGCTATCTCGCCGCCTTTGCACCGTCTCCGGTGTAAAGGTGGCATCTTGCTTGATTCTCGCTAAGTCGATTTGATCTGTTATAGTTGTGCCTTGTTCATCAAGGTTTAGTTTGATATCTACGTGGTTAGGCCTCACAAACGGGTTGAACGATCCGCAATACGAAGGTATGGTTTATTGATCTTAGAGGGATGTTTCCGGAATTGACGTTATGTTGGTTTTAGGCCTCTCTAGGATCGGTTTTCTACTATTTTTCGTGTCTATTAGGCTCAACTACGCGTGGACGTTCGGTTGCGTGGTGAAAACGTTAAACTATCGTAGATCGATTTAACTTGTAGTAATTAAGCAAAACCCCATGTTATCATAGATCCAATGCAAAGCCATGGGGACAATCGGCTCGAAAGCGATTTGTGGAAACCGGGAGCCGATCACGGCTCAATTTTACGATACTTGTTTACCGTGCAGAAACCAATCGAACAATCCATCACCTTCGACCAGGTATAGGTCGTGGCACGCCTCGAACCAAGACAGACGGGCGTGCGGAAGATTTATGGACGTCGACCGAGGGACCAGGGCCCACCAGCCGCTCTGGGAGCCTCCCGGCTCTTCGTGTTGCTCATCACTGCCCGCCAGTGAGTTTTGATCGGCAACAGTAACACCCTCAGAATCGGACCTATGCAAGTTTGGGCAAAATTCACCAAACCCGCATAGAAACGATTCAAAGGTGCCCACCAGGCACTTTCGTGCGGGTGGAAAACGAAGTAATAACATTACACAACAGTCCTCGATGGGACCCACAAAACAGATATATATAACAGCGACTCAAAGAGTCAAGAATATAGATATATTGTACAAAGATCCAAATCACTTAGAAAATGATAGAGCGTCCGACTACGGACAAGATGCAAATGGGGCTAAGAGCCCTGAAGAATAACCAATGGCGTCCATAACCCCGCCTACCAAGCAAAGGGTAACCACCGCTAAGGCGTCGATCTCAAAACCTTAAACAAAAAGGTGCCGACAAAGGGCAAAGGAAAAGAAGGAGCGTCAAGCGAGGTCAAGACAGCGAGGCTAGAATTCGGTCCTCGCCTACATAGGTATGGTGGATCAAGCGGCAAGATGCACTAACAACCTATAGAGACTCGATACATCCGGCAAAAAGAGAGGGGTAAGTACCTATTCGGATCCACTGATTCTATCATCAAACAAACCATCTGGCGTTCTCGAGACCAAACGAGGAAGTCAACCGAGGAACTCACACAAGGGCGCTTTTATTTATTCGCTTATAGTTGCGACACTTTACTAGTCAGTTTAGATAAGCGTCGATAAAAGAAGCATGGGCCCTTTAGTTAACCATTCCGTGATAGTTGCAACAATTACTAATCGACATGATAGCATGAGATAAACCCAAAACCCAGTAGTTGTTGGTACTTTTATTCAGCCATTTCGTTGTAGTTGCAATACTTACTAGTCAGTACAATGGTCAAGCGACACTCCAAACAAGCAATTGTGGGCGTATTATTTAGCCATTCCGTTATAGTGAAGCTGATTACTAGTCATTATAAAGTCAAATTAATAGCAATAAACTTTAGTTATGCTTGTCTATGATCGAATCAGTGCTCCAAGTCGTCCATATCCGGACACGGCTTTGAAAGTTTTACCGGCCGGGTGCACCAATAGCAACACACGCCGATCAACCTCGAAAAACCAACTCAAAACCCAACGAGGCTTTCACATCGAACAATCACAGATTCGAAATATTTCAAGGGGCCACCCCTTTGAGTAGATCCCGCAACGAAGTAAGCTAGCTTCGAGACGGACTCAAGGTTAGCGCCAATGGCTGTAAGCGACTGGGAACCCGAAAGTGTGGCTGGGCTTGTCGATACCGCGTAATCACTCCGCCTTCCTAAAAGACAAAGGTGCTCCTCGCACAATTTAAATACGAAAGTAGCATGGCATAAGTACAGATCGTAAATAAAACCTCAAACTAGTTGTGGCCCCAAGAAATAAGACTGAATCAAGCTCGCTCTGGGGGTCCCATATACCTCCGGATGTGGATAGCGATAAATCAAGGAACAGTATCAAGTACTCGGGGTCTTACGACACAAGTGGGCGTCGAAACCAAATATTATCTATCACCCACCGATGCCTCGCTTATTTCAATTTTAGTTGTTAAACGAAATTAAAGTGACGATAAGTAAAAACTAGAATCATCTCCAACATCCACATGCGAATACATCAAGAATCGTGGCATATGACGACACACACATCAAGACTCGAGCAAGCGACACGACGCATAAGTCCAACTATCTACCAAACAACAGTAATAGGATGTGTCCAAGGCAATATAGGGCTGCACGGTATATCATGTGCGAAACTAAAGAATCGCAACACAGATAGCAAAAGATCAACAAGAGGGGAATAAATACTATAAAAGTAAGATAGGTAGAAAGGGGGAGATGCTCGCCTGAAAACATTGACGAAGGGTTCAACCGAAGATCGGGGCGAAGCTCACATCAACTCAACGGCCCAATCCGCGAAGAAGCAAAACACTAGAAGAAACACTGGATGCACTATTTAATACAACGGCAGAAGATCGGCATGATGCATGTATGATGGATGACATGGCATAGGTGCGATGCGATTAGGTCATATTAAGCGGAACCGGGGTCCCGACAATTAATTGGATGGTTCATGTGATTTAGCTACCCCGCAATTTAACTGTTGTTTATCAAGGCAGAATATATCACCGGTTCGCTACACAAGTTTAAATGAGGCCAATATAAGGCTAGCTTTGCCCGCATATGGGCCCCATATTTAATTATTAGGTGAATCGGCATAAGGCCCCCAAACCACATGATAAAATGCATGCGAGTATGACAATTTAATATGCAACAAGTTTTATGTTTGACAGTTTATAAAATAGGGTTCGGATAAGGGTCACACATTAGGGGGTCTCGACGATCTTGGGGCTTCCGGGGTTCGGGGTCCGGGGTTCGACGGATCGGGATCGGAGCGCCGTCCTCGGATGATGGTAGGTCTTGTCGTTCGCGAGAAGGGCTTGTGGTTCGACTTCACTTGTCGGTGCCGGACTCGATTCGGTAGATCTTGGCCATATCGAGGATCTTGCCGAGGTTCGCCGAGGTCACCGGTTGACGCAGTCTTCATGTGGTAGATCTTGGCGTGTTGGCGTCATCAGATCCATGTCGGCGCACTCGGGTCTTGGCGTCCTCGGGGCATTGGATCTGGGGAAGTACTCGTCGCATCTATCGTCTTCGGGTATGCTTCAATCGGGTCCATGTCGGAGTACTTGTCGTCCCATGTGGTCTTCGGGTCCGGGGTCCCAGTCATGGCGTTCCAGGGAAGTACATGCCGTGTCCGTGACGGAGATCTTGAAGGCCCCTGAACTCGGCGAACTTGGCATACTCCCGGTTCGGTTCCAGACGCCTCGGATCGATCTTACGGGCACGCCATATCGTCGCGAAGATCTTGACACGGCCAGAGCTGTAGGACACGCAGGAACATCTCACCGGCTCTTGAGCACCAACGAAGCAAGTGGCGAGGCAAATCTGCGGCTTGGGAACGATGGCGGCCTCGTTGTGAGGAGGGCGACCGACGAGCTCGCAAAGGCGCGCCAAACGGAGGATGGGGCCACCGCATCGGGGCGCGGCCACGGCTTCCGAGAGGCGACGCTAGGGACCCACCATGAGCGCGGACGAGGCAGAGATGGGACCGGCGAGGCGCTGACGGGACTATGGCAGGCGACCAAGCGGCGGCTCAAGGGGAATCATGGCGGCCGGGCGGCTGGGAGGCGGAGGCCGAGGTGCGGTGCGGGAGATACAAGCGGCGGCATGGGCGAATGTGTCGCCGCGGGAGCGCGTGAGGAGGTGGACGGGCAGCGGCAGCGAGCACGGGGTCGGCAAGCGGCGCATCATGAGCTTCAGGGAGCGGTGAGCAGGTCGCAGGAGGAAGGCGAGTGGCCACATGACGGCGGCCGACTTGAGGGCTGCGCCACGGGAGGAAGGAGCTTCAGAAGAGGTTTGATGGGACGCTCACACCGAGAGAGAGGGGGCTCAGCGTGGGGAAGGAGAGGTGGCTGGGGCCTGTGGGCAGGCGTGGCCACGCTGGCACTGTGTGTGCGTGCAAAAGGCAGTGGTGTGTGTGGGTGAGTGTGAGGTGGAGGTGGAGAGAGGGTAGGACTAGGTGTCAGAATCTGATTGGGTGGGGGTTTGGGGTGTCGAGGTGGAGAGCTGATTGGAGGAGTGAGGTGGAGGTTGGGTTGGGTAGATAGCTGGGTAGCTATAGGATTTAGAGGGGCAGACTAGTTGGACCAATTTAGTTTCTGGGGCGGTCGTTCGGGTCACTCGGCCCGTTCGACTGCCCCTATTAAAAATAATCTTAATATTTTATTTATTTTCAAATAGCTTTTATAACTAGTTTTAGACAAACAAAAATATCCGGAACATCCGGGGGGTTTGGCATTTAAATAAAAGACGGGGCGTTTTAGAAAACAACCTGGGTTTCCGAAATAGTTTTATACAAACAATGCCTGATGATGACGATGCAATGCACAAATTCAACGCGATTTTCTAGTAGTGGTTTTGCGGGATGCCACACTTCATACATCAAATATGTACAAATTCCAATAATCTAGTCATTCGTTCCCTTTTGGCCTATGAACGGAGTTTTAATTATCTCTAGGAAAGTTTCACAAACGTCATTTGATAAAAAATCAAAACACTCCAAAATTCCATCCATATGGAGTTTCTTCATGTTTTCTTTCCAATATAATTTAAATGGCGATGTCACTTCCTAAGTGATCTTTCAATCAATTTGTCTTTCGACATTTTTTACCAGTAGTTTTATGGATGTGATTTCTCCAACGAGATTTCTAAATCATCCATCTTTTATGGATTACGGCAATTATTTGAACAACCTTTTTTTTCTCATAATACCTGATAAAAAAATCTTGAAGGCAAGCTTTGATTTCAACGAGCAACACAATAACCCTTTATTTGTTCTTGATGAACATCATCACATATTCTTTTGCTGGTTACTTAGGCCATTGTAGTTCATGAATTGTGTTGTTTCGCATGACGATTCACACCAACAAATTCAGTATCTAATACTTAAGAACCACATTATTTAACAAGTAAAGAATACAGCCATAACACGTATATCCTCTATATACCTAAGCTGCACAATTCTGGTCTTTTCTTTTCTGCCATATATTTATGAGATTCTCTTTCAGTATTTATTTTTCTGTTCGAAAGAATCTATCAACATCAATAGTGGAGCCATACACATGACACATTGCCCAAAGCATGTATAGTTAAATACCAATGTCTTTGGACTTGCACTTTGAAGTAGATCACCATCCTCAAATGTTTGGTGTTCTTTAAAATTCCATTCTTTAGTAATCTCTTGGTGTAGTAAACATTTTACCAACATCAAATATTCATCCTTATCATGGAATTATTCATGATCAAGCTGCTTTAGCTTATAACGGTGAATCGCTGGTAACCCACAAGTGTAGGGGATCGCAACAGTCTTCGCGGTAGTATTACCCAATTTATTAATTCGACACAAGGGGAGCCAAAGAATACTTGCAAACCTTAACAACTGAGTTGTCAGTTCAGCTGCACCTGGAAATAGTTCTTACTCACAGAAGTTTATCAGTAGCAACAATTTGTAGTAGCAACAACAAAGCAAAAGCAACAACAACAGCAACAGTGAAACAGTAGCAATAGTATCAATAACTGTAACAGTAGGATTCGAGTGCGGTAGGTATAGGGATGGATGGACGGGCGTTGCATGGACGAGTCTAAACATGTAACTTCAAGAACTAGGGCATTGCAGATAAATAATAACAAGCATACAAGTACTAAACAATCATAGGCATGTGCTCCAAATATAGTCATACGTGCTCACAATGAGAACTTGCACAACATCTTACATCCGGACCCAGCCCGTGATGGGCCTCTAGGAACTCTGCAATTAAGGTGCTCCTTTTAATAGAGCATCGGAGCAAAGCATTAACACTCCGTGAACACATGTGATCCTCACACCACAGCCATCCCCTCCGGTTGTCCCAATTATTGTCACTTTGGGGCCTTTGGATCCGTACAATGATATGTGTATACAACTTGCAGATAAGATTATAAACAATACTATCATAATGATTCAATAATAAGTTCAGACCTGAGATCATGGCACTCGGGCCCTAGTGACAAGCATTAAGCACAAGTTGCAACAAAGTCAAATAACACTAATAGAGATACTAGACACTATGCCCTAACAAATCTTATTCGATTACATGATAGAACTCATCCAATACCTACCATCCCCAAGCCTACAACGGGGTATTACTCACTCATGGATGAGGGAAACATCGGTGGTTGATGGAGATGCGTTGGTGATGACGATGGCGATGATCCTCTCCAAATTCCCCGTCCCGGCAGGGCGCCAGAATGAAGTTTTTGGATCCGAATCTTGGTTTACGGTGGCGTGAGCGGAACTCTTCTGAAAACTATCGACCCTCCTGCATTTTTTTAGGTCGGAAGGCAACTTATAGACGGAGGGAGGTCGAGAAGCTACTGGATGGACAAGCCTCCCGGTGCGCTGGGTCGATGGGCCACTCAGGGTGGGGTATGGGACCCCCCTCCCTCTGTATCCCCTTGCTCCGTCGATATTCGGTGAAATATAATTTTGGCATATTTTCCGGATTTTCCGATAGTTCATTTTCTCGCACAAAACAAGACACCAAGGTAATTACTTTGAAAATAAAGGCCAACGTTAGTTGTATCCAAATCACACAAGTATAGAGGAAAACAATAGCAAAGTGTTCGAGAAAGTAGATATGTTTTGGACGTATCAATCGCGAGTATAATGTTGTTCTCCAAAACTTTTTGGAGGATTAGGACGACTAGCGTCTCCAACCTTTTGAAAATTCCCATCAAATATGAGAACATAAACTTTGCCATATTATACTCTATCATGTTATAATCAAAAACATCATTTCAGATATCGCAATATCTTCCACATATGATGTTCCTAGATAACCTTGATATTAAAACAATCTTTTGAATATCAAGAATCATGGAGATAAACATGATACTTATATACTAACACTGAAAATTGTTACTCTTGATTTAATGCCAATTATTAAACTTCATGGAGTAACCGGAACTTACTGAAAGTTTGCAATAGGACTTTTAAACTTTAGATTAACACTTCAAAAACAATACTATACCAGTTCGTAAAGTAATTAACCAGAATTCTATAATTCTATTATCTCAATTATAACTAAGCGCAAGGTGGAAAACGAATGCCAATGACTACAACAACTATGCAAATTCACTTTGATTTAATTTATGATAAATAGTGTTCAACTTTTAATCATATTGATGTTGAAGTCCCACTCAAAACAATATCCCTCACATTGTTTTAGTGATCACACGAACCCAATTCACTACACCAAGTCTGATCATCATGTGACATGATATAGTTTCAAAGGCGAACAATCATCATGTTCATCATATCATCTATATGACTCATGCTTCACCTTTCGGTATTCCGTATTCCGAGACCATGTTTGTACATGCTAGGCTCATCAAGATCAAACCTTAGCTTCCTGATGAGCAAATCTGGCTTGCTCTCATTGTATACACTCACATAATCTAACACACCCGATCATCACGTGGTGCTTCGAAACAACGAGCTTTGGCAACGGTGCCTACTAAGGACAAACACTCTATAACTTGATATTTTATGAGAGGGTTCATCTTATAATGCTACCGTCGTGAACTAAGCAATACAAGATGCATAAAAGGATTAACATCACATGCAATTCAAAATATGTGATATGATATGGCCTTTATTCTTGTGCTTCTGATCTCCATCTTCAAGCACGAACATGATCTCCACACCGGCATTGCGTCAAGGTCAATGGCGCCGCTTCATGGTTGTCATCCACTAGCATCAACTATTACAACTACTTTGAATAATAGACACACATGTCTTAACGAACTTAAAAGACAACCATATGGCTCTTGCCGGTTGCCGACTTACAATAAGGAATATTGCATACATCATCTATAATCACAATCATGGCCATATCACATCACAGCACACCCCTGCAAAACAAAGTTAGACGCCTCTAATTTTCTTTGCATATTTTACGTGGTTTGGGGCTTTCAATAAGTGTCGTTCTAACTTACGAACAAGAACCACAACGTTGATGCTAGTATTGTCAATCACCCGTTGTAAATTGAATCTTAACTATGTTGGGAGAAACAGGCACCCGCAAAGCCACTTATGCAATACAAGTTGCATATCAAGCGTGGAGCAAGTCTCATGAATGATGTCATGTAAGGTTAGCCCGGGCCGCTTCATCCCACCATCCCGCAAGATGCAAAGTACACAAGAAGCAATCGACAACAAAAGCATCAACGCCCACAATGACCATTGTGTTCTACTCGTGCAACAGATCTACATATAGACACGACTCTGATACCACTGTAGGGGTTCGTAGCATGGAAAACAAAAAAATTCTACCACATGCACACAAACAAGCCAAGATCTATCTACTAAATTATAGCAACGAGTCGATTAGAGTACTCACCCTCGAAGATTCCAAAGCGGTTAACGAGAGCAAGATTCTCGTGGGTGATGTAGTCGTACACTTGCCGATCTCAAGATTGCCGAGCCGATCCTTCCGGCGCTGCGTTCCGGCAGCGCTTCCGTGGTAGGTCACATGTTCGGTACTCGATGAAGACCTTCCTCTCCCCTGTTCTAGCAGGCAGCAGAGGTTTTAGTTTTCCCCTCGCGATTCCGGCAGCACTACGGCATGGTGTCGGAAGTAGAGGGAAGATCCTGCAGGGCTTCGCCTAAGCCGATGCGGATTATGGTGGATCTAGGGTTTCCGGTAATCTAGGTTTAGAGGGACGGAGAGGAGGAGGTGGAGTCGGCAGTGGCTAGGAAGACGGCGACAAACCGACGATGGCGCGAGGCGGCAGCGCGGCGGCGATGCAAGGCGGTGGCTGGCGGCGACGACGACGCTGGGAGGCGGCGGCGACGACGCGGCTAGGTGGGGAGGGGCTGGTTTTGTGTGGCCTTGGGGCACCCCCTCCCCTCTATTTATGAGAGGGAGGGCAGCTTGGGAGAGGGGAGTTTGAATCCTTCCCCAACTCCCTCTCTTTGTTGGCTTGTGGTGGAGGGAAAGAAGGATTCTTTCCTTCCTCCGAGACTCCGAACAACATTCGGTCTCTTACTCATCATTCCATAACTACTCAACAACATCGAATCCTTAAGTGTGTCTCCCTACGGTTCGTGAATTATGCGGACATGACCGAGACACTTCTCCGATCAATAACCAATAGAGGAATCTGGAAATTCATATATTCTACATATTTCTATGATTACTTTGCGATCGAATGAACCACTTACATACAATACCAATTTCCCTTTGTCTCGCGATAGTTTACTTATCCGAGGTTTGATCGTCGGTATCTCTGCATACCTAGTTCAACCTTGTTACCGATAAGTACTCTTTTCTCGTTCCTATGATATGTGATCCCTTGTGAGCCAGTCACATGCTTGCAAAATAATTGGATGACATTCCACCAAGAGGGCCTAGAGTATATCTATCCTTCATATGGATGGACAAATCCCACTCTTGATCCATGTGCCTCAACACATACTTTCCGAACACTCAATGCCACCTTTATAGCCACCTAGTTACGGTGTGGTGTTTGATGTCATCAAAGCATCCATCCGGTGATGGTGATTAGCATGATCTCATGGTCAAAGGATTTAGGTTACTATGTATCTGAAAGCTTATAGCAGCTGAACTATATTAAATGACTTGATCTTTATGCTATGCTTAACTATAGGAGTATGTCCATCACACCATTCTCCTAACGATATGATCTTGTTAATAACATCTCAATGTTCATGATCAGGAAACCATGATCATATATTAACCAACAAGCTAGTTTAACAAGAGGCTTTACTAGGGACTCTTTTATGTTTACAAATCACACAAGTAATAATGTTTTCGGTTAATACAATTATAGCATGGTATGTAAACATTTATCATAAGCATGAAGATATGATAATAACCTCTTTATTATTGCCTCTTGGGCATATCTCCAATAGCCGGGACGGGGAAGTGCCCCCGGAGCCATCTCCATCGATCTCCACCACCATCTCCATCACCGGTGCTGATTCCCATGATGAGGAGGGAGTAGTTCTCCTTCGAGGCCAAGGGCTCTACCGTTAGCTATGTGTTCATCTCTCTCTGTATGCATGATCTTATGGTCATGATCTTTGTAATCAAGTAGATCTACCTTGCTACTCAAGTGCTTCATTAGATCTCTGCTCTCCCCATGTGTGTGAAAGTGACAGCGTGCACGCCATGGTGGCACTTAGGCTTGAGTCTACATAAATACTCTCTATGCTTTAATACATCAATGATTTTCCCCACGTGTGTAAAAGTGACAGCAGGCATACCGTGTGTGGCACTTTGGTTAGTTCGAATATTTGTTATGAGTTATATTTGGAGTTGGATGTCTCTATGAAATTGTGGTATTTGTTGGAACCTTCTAGCGCTCAAGGTGACAGTGTGGGGTTATCTAGATTGGGGAAGGCGGACTTTGAGGTGTGATGTTATAGCCCTACCATGGACTAGAGTGTCCAACCGGAGAGTATTTAAGAGTATTATCATGAAGAAAATATATTTATATGAGAGTGTTCACTAGTGAAAGTATGATCCCTAGGCCTTGTTTCTAAGCATTGAAATACCGTTTGCTACTAGATTTGTTGCATGTTTACTTGCTTCCTTCTTTTTGCCTTTAGTCTTTACCTCACCGTCAAGCTATTTTCTGGCACCGTTACCACTTGTATTTCACTATCTCTTCGCCGAACTAGTGCACCTATATTGGGTGTGTTGGGGACACAAGAGACTTCTTGTATATTGATTGCAGGGTTGCTTGAGAGGGATACCTTTGACCACTTCCTCCCCGAGTTTGATAAACCTTGGGTGATCCACTTAAGGGAAACTTGCTGCTGTTCTACAAACCTCTGCACTTGGAGGCCCAACAACTGTCTACAAGAATAGAAGTGCGTAGACATCAATCGGCGAGGTACCTCTCTGCCGCTCGTGTGGTGTTGTGTTGTGTTCCTGGTGGCTCTGTGGTGCTGCTGGATCACTAGTGTGATTGTGGCAGCCGCCATGGCTTGGCACGGGTTGCAGCGCCTGTGTGCCCCGTCATTGCAGTGCTCTTCTACCTTCTGCTTCCTCTTCTAATCGCCAGCGAGGACCATGGGTAAGTGATTGTGTTACTCCCCTCTTGTTCTCTGTCCTCTGCCCCTCTTGATAGCCTATGTGTACTTCTAGTGAGCAATCCCTATTTAGGGTTCATCGGTTTGATTACTTTTCATCCCTCTAGGTTGATTATTGAGGATGATAAATCATTTAGGAGTACTGATGGTGATTATACTATGCTAAGCTATTGTCTAGTGATTCTAATGGTGTGAATTTCACCATGGATTAATGTTCTTAGCACTGACAGTGGTACTATCAGTAATTGTTCACTAAATCTTTATACACTAGCCTGTGTTGATATGTTCATATTGGAGTTAATATGATAGATTGTGTAAATGTGATTATGATTCTTAGTTATTCATTCGAGCAAAATGGAGTATTTTACTGTAGGTTTACTTATGAAATCTATGTGTATGATTTGCTTGATGTAGAATATATACTTGTGACACCTTCTTTGGAATGGTATACAAGTGTCCATTCTAATATTGGGCTAGATTCTACCTGTGTCTTAGTGTGGCTTGGGCTAAAATGGGTTGAAATCTTTTGCTAGATCTATTATCTTAGGATTCTAATGATTTCCCTTTGGCCTGTGATGCTGGTCTAAGGCATAACTAGGTAAATGTCCCTCCTAGATGTGACTTGATATCTACTATCAACTAATGATTCTTGAATTATTTAAGAAAATGATTTGGCGTCCTCACTTTTTCATATAGATATTTAAGATATATTGATTTATGAGGTGCTACTCTTTAAAAGATGTGCCCGGAAATCTTTATCTAAGGCGGCTGATATATTGGATGTGGAAATATAGATTTATACCCAAGATCAATGATGCACATGCTGAGATCTTGGTTTTGTTTGTAAAGATTGGTCATTGGCTTCCATTTAATTTACTTTTGTGATGGATACACTCCACTTAGGTGTTTTTCTGAGAAGATTCATATAAAACAACACATGCTCTGGTAATCTAGATGGATTGATCATGTGATGGTTTTATGTGTACTCACCACACAACTTGTTTATTGATGATGATGTTGTGGTGTTAGTTGATCTTGCTGGCTTGGTCTTGCTCTGCACCTCCTGGTGCTGCCCCTGCTCCTCCTAGCTTCCGTGATCTTGTGCTTGACCTTGTTATCCATCTGCACCATCCCCCTCCTTATGTCACCATCTTATGGGATGGTTGGATGATCTGTGATGTATCTTGGCTTGGGATTTCTTTAGGAATTTGGCAGACTCAGAGTGTTCTTGTTGTGTACTTGAGAAGGTAAAATGAGCTCCCTGGTAGCTGTGCTACAGCAGGGTGTGGTCTTTTGATTGCTTGTACTGCTGCTGCTTGGACAACACATTACATGAATTTAGGTGACTAAGCTGCCTTACTGCTTGGGCCGTTTATGGATCAGATCAAGTGAATTGGTTTCACTTCTTATCCTTTTACAATTTACTATCCTAGTGAAACTTTCCCCTTTACTTTGCTAATGATTTTGTTCTAAGGCTTAATTGATATGAAAGAACATATATTGTTCATTGGTGAAACTTGCCCCTTTTTTAAATACTCAATGAGGTAATATGAACAGTACACTTCACTGTTCACCACTGAGAGTAAAATAAATAACTAACCTTTTATTTCTTTCTTAGTTGTTTTTCTTATTTGCAAGAACAAGATCTGGATGCTCAAGATGTAGTATAGGAATAAATAGGTTTTATAGATTTTTGTAATCTTCTTTTTATTCCTTTGTAAAGAATCTTGTAATACTATTCTTATAATTTAATAAAATTTCATTTTATTGTAATTCACTCACTGTAATGTGTTCCTTTATTTATTGTATCTTTCTCACTTTGTAATATGATTATGGAATAAAGAAAATAAATAAGAATTCATTTCTTCTTTATTTTTTCTTGTCTTAAATTCTTATTGTTGTTTAATATATCTTTAATATAATCGAACAATGTTAATAAGTCATTTTGGAAAACAACTTAATATTTCTAACTTCTAATTTTCAAATATTTTCCAAATGATTTGAATTTCAAATTTGAATTCAAAACATTTGCCCCCAAAACACAATAATTCATAAAGGTCATGTCAAAATTTATAACAATCACTATAGAGAGCTATTCCTACCTCTAGATAGTGAAAGAAACTCTGGTCACTTCAGATTTTTGTTTGGCGAAAAATTAACCCGGTTTTTGTAGACGAATGCATGCATATGCTCAGATTCCTATTTCTACCCTTCGTTGGTTCCTAAATGCTGGGGTGTTACACCTGTGCTGTAGGGAGGCATGACCGTTGGTAAGGGGGCCAAGAAGGGCACCGACCAGAGTGTAGCGGAGGGCACTGAGGGCGTGACCTTGGGTAGACGGAGCAGGTCCCGCCAGGAACGTCAGGGTCGAGGTTCTCGAGCTCGGGGTTGCGCGGCAGGGGGAGCACAAGGAGGGCGACAACGTTGTGCCGGAGCAAAGGAGGCGGCCCGACGACGCATGAGGTGGAGGAAGAGTAGGAGCTGAGGGCGATGTGGTGGTTGTGGCCAACGATGGTGGTGGGGCGCACGACCATGGTGCACCGAGGGAGAGGTGTACACTTCCACCATGAGAGGTGAGAAGGAGGACGGAAGTCGGCATTGTGAAAGCTCGGATACGCAAATGACACAGGGTGGAGGTCGACGAGGCCGCCCGAGATGGGGCTCGTGCAAGGAGGCACTCGGGAGGTTGCAGGCATCGTGGTCAGGAAGAAGAGGGTGAGGGAGGAGGGCGACATGGTGAGCACCAGGAGGCAGAGAGCGGTGAGGTGGTTGTGGCCAACGATGGTGGTGGGGCGCACGACCATGGTGCACCGAGGGAGAGGTGTACACTTCCACCATCAGAGGTGAGCAGGAGGATGGAAGTCGGTGCCGTGAAAGCTCGAATACGCAAAGGACACAGGGTGGAGGTCAATGAGGCCGCCGGAGATGGGGCTCGTGCAAGGAGGCACTCGGGAGGTTGCAGGCATCGCGGTCAGGAAGAAGGGAGTGAGGTGGGATCTAGGATTTGCACTGGCTGGGCTAAGGAATGTTTGGGCAGGCTAGCACTTGCCGGATGGTAGGTTGGCTGCCCCTCTATCTTTCTAAAAGCTTGTTTTTGCTAATTTTCTAATTGTTTTAAAAAAATCTTGCAGAAAAATAGGCAAGGAAAATAAAAATAGGGTTTTAATTTGCGATGAAAGGGGGGAATTCTTATGAAAACTCGGCACACGAAATAGAACATGGCAAATTCAAATTTGCAAAAAACCAAGTATAACAAAATACTCTTACCTCGTTTGAAAAAACATTTCGAAATATTAGAGCATTGAATTTAGGTATTAATATATTCCTAATATATTTGTCTAAGTTAATTTTTTCGTAACCGTGGCAACACGGACGTTCAGCTAGTCTCATATGCTGTTCATATAGACTTTCACTTTTCAAACGTGCCATTAAGTTACGTGGCGATGTTTGCAGTTTACCCCTCAGAATTCCGTTTACCTAACACAACGACCCTGATTCCAGAAGCCGCACAAGGGCTGAAGGGCGCTCCGCCGCTCCCTCACCCGGCCGTCTTCCGCGTTCCCCTCCCGCCGCTCCCCCACCTCTCCCCCGCCGTCTCCGGTCGCCCCTGCGGCGCAAGGCGATCACCGAACATAACGATCGGAGCCGCGTCGCTCTGCGCCCCCTCCCCCCCTCCCCAGCGACGAGTAAACCGACAGGCGGAAGTCTCCACTTGCATCGTCCGCCATGTTGCGCAGGTAAGGGCAACTGACCTAGGTATTCACCCCGCCGAATTAGGGTTTTCGATGCCTAATGTCCGGTTCTATCTGCCACTGCAGGTGCGTGCGAGATCTGTACTCGCTGCGGTCCCGCACTAGGATCCCCAGACCGATCTCCAGCGAGGTAAGCGTCCCCGTCCTGTCCGATAGTTCGATGCGCATTAGCCATTAGGGCTATCTCTGCTGGTTGCAGTTGATCGAGTTGTTTTCCCTGGTAGGCGTTTGCTGTTTTGAGACTTCGATTGCTTGTTAGAGCTTACTAGGAAGGACTATATGGAGCAAAATGCTGTGACATGTGAACCAGTTTACTTTTTAGCCTTTGTAGGGTCGTAAGGTGATACGTCTAAAAAATGGTCTTAGGGTGATGTAGAGGACTTTAACTAACATTTTTGTCTACTGCATTGATGAAAACGATAGGAAAATGCAGGCCAAACTAAGAGAAGACTGCCGTGATTCATGAATGATTTTTCATTGATATTTATACAGGCTTCTTTGGTTAGTGGAGTTTTTTTTTTGTTTGAGCAAATTACGGAAAGTACAATGTGTTGAACTTAGTAATTTTCTGGTCTCCTATGGAACTTTAAATCTGCTGTGGAAGCACTCGTGTAGTAAACTAGTAGTGGTTGTAGTTATAGAAATGTTTGGAACTTGGTAGGAGTTTAGTCTATCTTAATGTTATAAAAGAATCCACTTAGAGTAGGCTCACATAAATCATGTTATTTGCTGCCTTATTTTTCTGAATTATGTATTTATTTTTCATAAAGAATACTCATTACTGGCAAACCTTGATGAATGCTCTAGAAGAAAATGTGACCACACTTTTCTTCGTTTCATATTATTATTAGTGTTACTTATTTGTTGGTAACATAATCAGTGCAAACAGAAACTTCTAGAGCGAGTTGGTTGGATATGGCAAATCCCTGTCTTGGTCCTTTTTCTTTCATGTGCTCACTACTTATATTTGCATAAATGCTGACATTTTCCATGTGCAATGAATGCACACACGTTTTGTGGTTAGTTTTGTAATGCCTTGCGCCACTGGTATTCCTTGTTGAGCCCTATGGAAATTTGCACATTAATTAGGAAAAATTATTGCATCCTTTTCCTATCTATTGCTGCCGTAAACTACAAGAGAGTGACAGAATAGCCTATTTGTCAGGTCCAAAGCCCAACATTCCTTCAATCCAGAAGAAACTCAACGAAAACATCTCAACAGAGTTCAGCACAGAATTCTGTCCCTGGACCTCAAAAAGAACCTCCTCAGTCTGGAGGCAAGGTTTCAAAGCTTCTGCTTGGAACTGTGGTGGTTGGTGCTGCTGCTGTGGCTGCTCATCAAGCTGGCTACATAGATCTTCCATTTGAGGAGAAAAATTTGCCTTCGACCATCAGGGAGCAAAATTTCACAAAGATGTATGAAAGTCTGAAGTCGCCCTTTGAACAAAAGGTTGATCAGAAACAAACCATGTCGGATCCAAACAATGGCATTGCTCAGGAAACACCAAAGGACCTTCCAACTAAAGGGATGGGTGCAGCAGAGAGTCCTGCTTCTGTTGAGCAGCCTACTTCTGCAGAAGAAAAAGAAAAGGAAACCCTCACCCAAGTTCAACATGAGCATGAGTCTGATGCTAAACTGCCGTCTCAAGATACTCTCTCTTTTCATACAAAGCCAAATGTTGATAATCATAAGGCAGCCAGTGAAGTTCCTCCTGGACAATCTGACAAGATGGGCAGCACAGTTTCTCCTTTGCAATCAAGCCCATCAATTGCTGGTCCATCCCATGATTTGCACACAGATACGGATGCGCAAAAGGTTTGGGTTCATTTTGAACTTGTTATATGCCCCGCTTTATCATCATAGTTGCATGTTGATTGATATATCATTGTATTTTCTATTTTCTCATTACAAATTGGCACTCGGGGACACATTCTACAGGCTTAGCAAGATTATTGTGTTGCTTTTTCGATATTTATAGATCCATGCTTAATGATTACATAGAATTATTTATAGAGATGGAAATCTGAATGAAATCCCCCGGTAATAAACCTGATTAGTTACGCATTATGTACTTGTACTATGCGGATATCACAGTTTATTGGTTGCCCGAACCTATCAGATCTTTATGTTTGTGACTTTTGAATTTTTAATTTGACCTGCTGAGCTCGATGGTATTGGTGTATTGGCATTGAGTTATATCACTGAGTCGAGAACTAGCAGATGGTTGTTGAAAATTGAAAATCTCTCGTTTACCTTGTCCTATATTTTTATATAAGTTACTGTTACCCACCAATAGTTCCATGTTGCATGTCTGACACTACTGTTTTTCTGTCTTGTCTTGCATCTGTATTTTTTATGATGTTGTTTCTAAGCATGTAGGAAATGGCGCTGGTAGAATCGTCTAATTGAATAAATCCTTGTCTGTAGGATCCATTAACCGCTGTTGCAGGTGAACAGAAATCTCTTGCTGAGACATATTTACTACAGGAGGAACCTGGTATTACTAAAGATGTGGTATGTGCTCCCACCTTTGAAAATCTGGACAGTACCAAATTGGCGAAATACTTCCTGTTGATAGAGAGGCCGCTGGAAATAAATTGATGGTACCTACTAACATATTTTGGTGTTTGCTTATGTGTTATCCTTTTTCTCTTGTTGAACAGAGTGTTAAGGAGACTAAAAGTGATGGGGTTGTCGATGGTGTAAAAGCTTCTGATGATGGGAAATTTATGCTCAATATTATAGAGGCTATTCATGCTGCTGAAAAAAGCAGGCAGATGCAGATGCTTACAAGTATTCCGAAGAGAAAAGGAAGTTGAAGGTTTGTCATCCATTTGCATGTGATGTTTGTGCTTAGATGGTCATTAGTTTCTGCACATCAAGGTTATGTAGCATGGCATGCCTTCGTGGTTTTACAGTATTACTATTGAACTGTTTTATATGTCATGGTCATTCCATCAGTTCGAAAACTGCTACATTAGTTCATTTTTTATTGATAATATGTCAACAGTCATTGAATCTTTTGATCTTATATACTCCCCAGTGCAAAAATATAAGGATATAATTTGGGGGATCTTGTCCAACAATGTAAGGCCTGCATGCAAATTTCATGACATTTTCTCCTTTTGCCATAATTTATTTTCCTTTTATTCAAATTTATAACTGAACACTGACATTATCTTATCTCTCTTTTATTCCCAAGACATTAATAGTTCAATATCATGGATAACATGTTTATTTCCCTCATAGTAATCTCTTGGTTTCATTGCATTCTTAATCCACGTGATCAACCAAAACATGCCTTATATTTCTGAATGGAGGAAGTAATACACACTTCACAGTATTCATTTTTTTTGCTTTGTGTTTATTCAGGAGAAATACGAAAAGGAGCTGAAGGACACCAGGGCTCGGGAGCTTATGCACGTTGAAGAAGTAGCAATTCTGGAAAAGGTGGGAGCATACATATGCTTTGTTCTGATTTTATTTTGTATTAGGCCTCTGCGTTGCTTCTATTTGGAGCCAATTTGCTAGACGTAAAATTGGTAACATTATTAGGAAAATTCATGAAAATGTCATTATCTGTATAATCATTTTGTTTGATATATTCAGGTGGCATTATTGTTGTCAAGCCAGGTATTTTTATGTATATGGATTGTGAAAGTTCTAAAATTTTCACCCCACATGTAGAGTTGAAGTAGTATTTTAATGATATGTCTCAAATGTTAGTGAAATATGGATCAAATATAATCAAAACAGAAGAATGATGTTTGCACCATGTGCATGTTTTTCTTTATTCTTGTCAACACATATTAGTATACTAGATTTGTATATAGTGTCTCTTGTTCACGTTTTAATATTAGAAGAGTTCTTTACTTTTGTGTACTTCAGGAGCTGAAGAAAGAGAAAGATAAGGCTGCTGCCGCGATTAAAGAACTGAAGGAACAATCTGAAAAAAAACTGGCGGAGGAGCTGCAGCGGAAGGTCTGTCATATTTTCTTTACATGCACCATAAATTTTCTACGCACATTAATTCATTATGTAATTGTACTCTTGCTGACTTAATAGGATGAGGAAGCAAGTCTACAAGTTGAGAAGGTGAAGGAGTTGGCAAAAGCTGAACAGGCTGCAGCTCTAGCAAAAGAGAAAGCATCCCAGATCGAACAGATTGCTGAAGCAAATCTTAATGTATGAGCCTGTACCATCTCTTCTTTGTAGGGTAGGCAATGTTGTAAACGGATATTAGATATTGGCATGCTGCGACACCAGTACCCTACCCCACCAAGGGACTGCTTCTTTCCTTATTTTGTAACTAGGTGACCTCTGTTTTATCTTCCAAGTATGGCTGTTAGACCAACAATTTGTTCAGTGTATACAATTCCAGCTCTCTTGCACTTGTTGATTTGCTCTTGGGCTTGTTTTTCAGATAGATGCTTTGTGCATGGCATTCTATGCACGGTCTGAAGAAGCTCGGCAGAGTCATTCAGTTCATAAGCTTGCTCTAGTAAGTTCTTTACTTTGTTGCCATCATGTGCTTGCTTCTAACTACTGGAAGCTTAAATAGTGCCTTCTCACCCTCTGCTTTCAGTCTTTCTAGTGGCATAATTCTTAATTCTCTGTAGGGCACTCTTGCTCTGGAAGAAGCTCTATCCAGTGGCTCACCAATCCGGACAGAGGTGGATCTTTTGCGTAAATCTCTTGAAGGTATTGACAAAGATTCACTCTTAGAATTGGCTCTTTCATCGCTTCCAGAAGATGTTCTCGAGTATGGATCAGATACCCGAATGGAGTTAAAACAAAAGGTAAGTTCTTGTGTGATGTACTGCTATTTAATTTCGACATTCTTAGTGTGAAAACTCAGGTAATACTAGTGCATTTCTGATTGGTGTATCATTTTGAATAGAAGAGATTATCATGTGCTTGCAGATGTTAATTACTCATTTTCTTTCTAATAGACAGTGTCTTTTCAGACTTATACCCTGCAATGTACACCTTTGACATCCATACTTTAACCAATATTTTCAATTTACATGTAAAATAAATAAATATATTGATATGCAAGTACATTTGATGACAAAGATAATATATCATTCGCACGTGAGAACCTAAAACTGGGCCAAAGTTATACCCTGCAATACACACCTTTGACATCCATATGTTTTAACCAATATTTTCTAGTTATTACATGTAAAATAAATATGATGATATGCAAGTACTTTTGATGACAAAATAATACAGTATATCATTAATACTAGGCCAAAGTTACATCATCCCCATGTACTGTATATAATCTTGCTTATACCTATACTTGTTAATCATGCAAAATGATGTACTGTCAGTTTTCATGAATGCTTACTGAGCAAACTAGTTTGGCTACCCTTACCATCATTTCTTGTTGCAGTTCAATTCCCTGAAGGAAACTATCAGGCATTTCAGCCTTATACCTTCAGGTGGTGGTGGTATCCTGACACATGCTGTTGCTCATGTTGCTTCTACCATCAAGGTGTGTTAATATAAGTAACTTCCTACTGCTGAATAAAAAATTATATATTGAGGTACCTGAAATTTTGTGTCTGAATCTTCTGATCAAGCACTATCTAGTGCTAATAATTCAGTAGCAGTATCTAATAGCAAGTTCAGGCATCATATTGCCTTCACTTTTGACTTGTAGTGGTTCTACTTGACCTCTAGGGTCTCCACCAGGCTTGGATATAACAGTTATCCTTTGGATTCCTTACCAATGAATGCTTCTTGCATGACTACAAATCAAATTGTCCTTTTATGTTTCTCAATGACAGCAGTGAACTTTTACTAGTGATCATCTTATTATTAAATTCACACGTCCTTAATAAAAATACCTGCACTGGTGAGATATTCTTCAGTTCTCAAACTAGGCTTCTAATTATGGTGCAACTGGTTTTCAGATCAAAGAGGATCAATCTGGAGATGGTATCGAGTCTCTTATAAGCAGAGTGGAGGACTTGATTGTAGCTGGAGACTTGAGTGCAGCAGCCGATGCCCTGAAAGGAGGGTTGCACGGGACTGAAGCAGAGGAAATTGCTGCCGAGTGGGTGAACCAGGCAAGGAAACGTGCAATAGCAGAGCAGACGCTTGCACTGCTTCACTCGTACGCTTCTTCGATTACATTTTCGTGATCTTGATCGTCATTTCCCCCCTTTTTTGGCGAGATTTACATGTCAGTTGCGGACTTGCGATGCTCACATGTTTTCTCTATACCATGGTTCAAATGCATGATCCTACCCCTTGTAAACAGAGATAATAAATTTTGCCGTGTAGCTACTTGGTACTCTGATATTGTAGTCACCAGAGAAAAAGGCTACGTATGGATAGATCTGTCAATCTTTTTTTTGCCGAAGATGTATTCATCGTGCAACACTAATACTAAAACCATGGTGTTGAGTTTTTACCATGATCTGGACCTGCTGGTGCTCGTGATTGTTTTTTTACAATTCAGCAGTGCACTTTGCTGAACGATGGTTTAAGAGAGACTGTCGCCAAAGTTATGCTAAGAAAACCTGTGTATCTTCTTTCATCTAAAACATTAGCTAAAGAAACATCAACTGCGCAAAATGTTTTGTACTACGTACTATACTCTAAAGTTCTTATTTCAGCAAAAAAGATGGAACCAATGATGAATGATCTACCTCTATGTTCTACAATCTGCAAACAGCATGGGACCGAACTACATAAAAAACACTGAAAATCAGCACCCCAAATCCAAGAACCTGCTGCGTTTCTCGCCGCCGCCGCCGCCTATGCCGAGCTTCCTGAGCAGCCTGCCCAGCGCGCCCTTGGGTTTCCCGAGCCGGTGCATCTCCTGCCGCATGCTGGAGCACTCGTCCTCCAGCCCCACTACTCTCTGTCGGATCTCCTCCACGCTCATCGCCGACGCGTGCTGCTCGCTGCTACCAGGCGTGTACACCACGACCTCGTCACCATCGTCGTTGTCCTCCGATCCGGCAGCGAAGTCCATCTCGCCAACGCTCTTCCGGCGGGAGCTTGGGGAGCCCTGGTCGACGACGGCGTTGTTGTCGTTGGCGAAGAACCAGCTGGCCATCGTGGTGCGCAGCCGCAGCTGCTCGAAGAAGAGCACCTGCACCACCACCCGCAGCGGCAGCCGCTCGTTCTGCGCCGCGTGCGTGCACGCCTCCAGCGACAGCTTCTGGCAGTTCATCAGCCGGCACAGCTGCTCTTTCTCCGACTCCGTCAGCCACGGGTGCGCCTGCCATGCCAGAGGTATCAAATGCAAGCTCAACAACACCCACCCATTCATGGCCGCCGCGGCGGGACACTTTAGTTACCTTGATGAAGATGTCGATGGCGCGGTAGAGGCCGTCGTCGAGGGAGCGGGCGTAGTCCGGGACGAGCGCGGCGATCTGCTGGAACTTGGCCGACTTGAGGCTGGCGTCCGTGCCGACCTCCGCGAGGTACCCGTCGACGAGCCTGGCCACCGTGCTGGCCGGCATGAGCTCGGCGCCGGACGGGGCCTCGTCCGCGGTGATCTCTGGCGAGCGGCCGTCGGCGCCGTACGCCGTCGTGTTCGACAACAGGAACTGCTCCAGCATCCGCTGCACGCAGTCCACGTCGTAGAGCGTCTCCGAGGAGTAGCCAGTGTTGGGGATCAGGAGGTCCTCCAGCGTCGCCTCCTCCAGCTGCTCGCCGGCGAGCGTCTCCAGCGCGTCCCGGCACGCCGGGCCCGCGTGCAGGATCGTCGCCGTCCGGAGCATGCCGAGGAGGAACCTCGTCGCCGCGACGCCCTTCTCGGCGGGGAGCAGCGCCACGATCTCCTCCAGGAGGGCCCGCTGTTCGCCGACGACGACGTCGTCCGAGAGCGCGGCCGCCGTGTCCGACGCGGCGCCACTGACGACGTCGCGCCGGTTCAGACCGGAGAGGTGGCGCCTGGCGTAGTGCGTGAGCGAGCCGGCGATGCCCTCGGGGCTCATGCCCCTGGCCCGCATCTCCGAGATGAGCCGCTTGTACACGGGCAGCCTGAGCGACGACGCCTGCCTGTACCACCACCCAGCGCCCGGCGACCGCGGCTTCCCGGTGGTGCTGATCCCGTTCCACATCACCAGAGGCGCCGCGGCCCCATCGACGCTGCTCCTGGCCGTGTAGTTCTCGACCATCGGCCAGCCGAAGAGCGTCGGGTCGGCGCACGCCTTGCCCGCCAGCGACTCGATGCACCGGGGCACGAGGAGGAGGTCCTCGGCGAGCGGGAGCACCTCGCCGTCGGCGCCGTCGCAGGCCTGCAGCGCGCGCACGGTGGCGTCCCAGCTGGACAGCACGTCGCGGAGGAAGAAGGACTCCGCGTGGTCGATGAGGTTGCCCTCGCCGGGCATGCCGAGGTGCTCGGCGGCGCAGCGCAGCGGGACGACGTTGGCCGGGGTGAGCTCGAACTGGACGTCGTAGCAGAACTTGGCGGCGAGCTCGAAGGCGGCCGGGCCGCCCGGGAGGTCGCCCAGCTGCACGGTGCAGCACGGCTTGCCGCCATCGTCGGCGGACTCGGTGATGAGCTTCTGCAGCGTGCTGCTGCGGTTGATCAGTGGAAACTGGATGAAAGTACAGAGAAATGTCACGTTTTGTTACTTTGTAAATATGAAAATGTACACATGCAGTAATTAATTATAAGTGAGTGAAGGATGCAGTACGAATTGCGAGTAGCGATTAAACTTTGAGGATGGTTTAACACCGGAAGAAACAGAGTTTTTCTTTCTGGAGCAAATGTACCTTGTGGAGATGGAAGGACACTTGTCCGACCTCGACGACCACATCGCTGGCAAGCTCAGTCAAGCAAATCCTGCAACATGTACGGGCAGCAAGGCGTTTGTGAATTAGGAGTACAGACACACAAGAGAGATACTCTGTAAATGTTCTTGTTTCCAATGTCAAACTGCAGCTAGGAACTGTATGTCAGCTAAAGGCTATGCATAAGTTTTCTTTCTTTCACTCGTGAAGTTCTGAATGTGGGAAATTCTATATAAGCAGAATCTCTCAGACAAATCCATCTTCGTTCATCAGGTATCTTGGACATTTTGCTTGCTCGAGAGGTGTTCACTAAGAATTCCTTAAAAGCGTTCGCTGCCGTCACTGTCTCATTTGAATCTAACCAAAGTCTAAACCTGGGATCATATAACCAAATTATTACGCCGGGAGCTTTCCGCCGGACAGGATCCCTCCTGTAAATGAAGCACATTGGGCTAGTCTAGGTGCTACGACGAGTATACACATCATAATTCAGAAGGCTGACATCCCAAAGAAGAAGAGATACAGAGAGGATAGGAGAGATGGAAGAGGGGAAACTAACGCGATCGAGGCGATAAGAGAATGAATGAAATGCACACCAGGAATCAGGGTCTCGGAAGTGGAAGCAGTCGGGCGATTTGGATCCCAGCACCCTCGCCGTCGCCGTCGCCGTCGCCATGGATCAGTCAGTCACATCCAGAAGGGGGGAAACGCCCGCGACGGATCGATCGACGAAACGCCCGCGACGAGACGAGAAAGAAGGGAGAAACGAACCGAACCAACGCCATGCATGTGCGGCAGGGCCGTCGAGGTCCGTTTTTCCCCAACCTGGTCAGCGGGCGCTCCACGCACGCGCCGACGGGTGGGGCCCGAACCCGCGCCAGACAAACGGCTCCGCCTAGTTCCGCGCAAACCCAGAGGCCCCGATCGAGGCTTCTCCATGTTCACGACGATGTACCAGCTCCGATTCCTATCCAGTGACCGTAAATTTCTACTTTCTGTTGTATGATGATCAAACTGATTTTACTACTTCCTCCGATCCATATTAATTGACTTGGATTTGTCAAATTTTGGATGAATCTAGACACTATTTAATATATAGGTGCATCCAAAATTTGAAAATCAAAGTCAATTAATATGGACCGGAGGGAGTAAGTAGTTTCATAACCTCCCGTGGATTTAACTCTTTTCATTCGGATCTCAGTTTCAAGGCAGAATATAGAACAAAAGAAATTCCACTCAATGATCGCAGGCCTTGCACTACATATTCGTGTTGCGTTTAGTCATTTATACGTATACAACCTAACTATAAATATCTCAAAAGTTCGGACTGAAGGGAGAAGGGCAACTCTCCCTTACAAGCTGGTTGTAGCCCTCTTCCGCTAGCGAGGTAGGATTAAAGGTTGCTGGCAACGCCTGGTACCTAACACCCCGTCCCCCTAGGAAGCCTCCCAGGTGGACATGACGGTGCTGGCTCTGATACCAATTGTCAGCGTCACAGGCCTTACTTCACACACTCGTATAGCATTTAGGCGTTTATGCACATACAATCCAAATATAAGTAGAAAGCCTACTCCATCTAACGATTCCCGCTATACATGGTACCTTTAGTCCCACCTCGCATACCGTAGAACACACTCCTTTTCTAGTTTCTTTTTCTTTCCAAATGGGGCATGCGCTGAGAGCTGCATTGAGACGACTCACACAACCTCTTTTATTATAGCGTTTAGATATTTAAATTTTACAATTTAAGGATCGCCTGCATGTGGCGACATACAAAAAGCTTCTATGCATCTTGAACTCTTTTGAGAAAACCCCATCACCCCGTCCTAATTCTTTTCAATGTATGTCAGTTTGGTCCCTAATCTTATAAACTGAACATCATATCCTAAATGTTTTCTAAGTGCTCCACGCGAGGTCCTAAACCCGTTCTAACCCGTGTGGACCGGTACCACGTCGGCTATGGGTCGTTAGGCGGGAGATTTCCTACGGCCGGCTGTTGGTAATTGTAACATCCCAGCATTAGAACTTAGAAACAAGCTGAACACAGATGTGTGCATTGCATTCATGCATAGAAAATCCGAATAATTTTCGCGTTTTTGAATAAAACCTGTCAAAGTGATTGAAGCTTCTTTCAAACTTGATGGAATTGAAGTAGATCATCAAGTTGATTGCGATAAGATTCAATATGACCTTTGTTAAAACCTTATTTTGGGTAAGGAAGATTTGATCTAAAGGTAGATCAAATGTAATAAAATTAAACATTAAGGCATTACTTAATGATTAATATATGATCCTTATGTAATCATATCCTAGTATTCCTTACAATAACCCATGAATACCAAACTATGAATATAACTCAAGTAACAAGAATTCAATAACTAAGTCTTGACCTATATCATTCTTATCCATTCCTACCATGAGCATTATGGTATTTCTTAAATACTAATTCTTTATCACTTGTTGAGTAGGAAGGAAATCAAGTCAAGATCATTCACCATGTATCTTTCTATCCATATCAATCTTTACCATTTCTCTTGAATCATATTCTAATATCTAATGTTCATCAATGTGGAGTAATCAACTATTAATTCACCAATTCTTAACCTATCAACTCTTGACCATATCATAGCATTCACTTAAAGTCCTTTAGAGAAAGAAGTAAGAAGAGGTAGGTGGTAATGCTAGATTTAAATATCATCTATAGGATGGGAGTGTTGGAAGAGAATAAGATCAAGTGATAATTGATGGAGTTAACTCACTCCTGAAATGAAACAAGAGTTATATGGAATATATAATTACAGGGTAACAAAGAAGATTACAAGGATGAATCCTGAAGAAAGTTACCAGGAGTAATCCTATTGGATCAAGTAGGTATAGTCAATGGATAATATCTCTTAGTCCAATAGAGATAAGCAGAAGATAATTATAATACAACTGTAATGTTGTATGGATGAAAGCCTTGATTAGCCAACTGGAAACCTAAACCATAAAGGATCAAAGTATTATAATGATCATGCTTTAGTCACCAAGATTGAATGCTTATATCATGTATAAGTGACATTGGTGGATAGAACTGTTGGAATTATTCCCTAGAGGCAATAATAAAGATGTTATTATTATAATTCTTGTTCATGATAAAGTTTATATTCCATGCTAGAATTGTATTAAGCGGAAACTTTAATACTTGTGTGGTTTGTGAACAACACCGTGTCCCTAGTACGCCTCTATGGACTAGCTCATTGATCAATGATGGTTAAGGTTTCCTAACCATAGACATGAGTTGTCAATTGATAATGAGATCATATCATTGGGAGAATGATATGGTGGATAGACCCAAACAAAGCAGAGCAATTAGATCGTGTCATCGTGTTCGTCTTTCGAAGCTTTTCCTATGTCAAATATTGTATTCCTTAGACCATGAGATAATGCAACTCCACGGTATCGGAAGAAAGCTTTGAGGTCATCAAACGTCATCCTATGAGAGGGTGATCATAAAGGTGTCTCTCGGTGATCGGAAAGTATCATTGGGTTGTATGTATCGAGATGGAATTTGTCCCTCCTGTCGAGAGATATACTTGGGCCCACTCGTGTCGATATCAACACCGCTTGCAAGCATGTGGTTAAGGAGTTAATCACAAAGTGATATCGGATTACGGAGCAGTAAAGTACTTCGTGAACGAGATTGAACTAGGTATGACGGCACCGATCGAATCTCGGGCAAGTAAAATATCGCGAGACGAAGGGAATATATATATGGGATTGATTGAATCCGCATCGTGGTTCATCCGATATGATCATAGATGAATGTGTGGGAGTCAATATGGGTGCAGACGCTGTTGATTATTGATAGAAGATCATGTCTGCATATTCTCGAACTCAGAGGTCACACACTTAACGTGTCTTGACGCTAGGATAGATTGGATAATTGGTTTATGAATTTTTGTTGAGTCTCGGATGGGATCCGGGCTATCACGAGAGTTTCGAATGGTCGGAGAATAAGATTCATATAAGGCGGTGCATTTTTGGAGTTGAATTGTTCGGGTTAATCGGTATTATCGGAAGCTTCTAGAACCTTCCGAAGGGACCAACGTGGCCCCACCTTCCGGAGGGGCATGGGCCTATGAGGAGTGTCCTGGCGCATTGGGCACAGGGGCCCATATAGGGCCCAGATTCTAGAGATTTGACTCGTTTAAATCTCGGGATAGAATTTCTAGATAAGGGAGAGTTTTAATCGTTTAAACTAGAGATAGGATTTCTAGATAAGGGAGAGTTTAAATTGTTTAAACTAGAGATAGACTTGGAGGAGGGGCAAGGGCTGGCCGCCCCCCTCTATATATAGAGGGGTGGTGCGCCCCCTCCACCACACACCTTCCTCCAAGCCCTAGCTGCCTTGCTACCTTCCTCTCTCCCTCCCGACTGTTTGTAGGCGAAGCCCTGCAGCAGAAATTCTCCACCATATACACCACGCCGTCGTGTTGTAGATCCAATCTATCTCTCCACCATACTTGCTGGTCCGAGGAAGGAGGAGACGTCGAGGTGCTGCACGTGTGCATCTCACGGAGGCACCGCTACTTGTGGTGCTAGATCGGATCGGATCGCGAGGAGGAGAAGCGAGTACGACTACATCACCCACGTTCCGACGAACGTTCCGTTGTGCGAATCTTCAAGGGTATGAAGATCTAATCCAATATCTCTCGTTGTTTGCATCTTCTAGATTAGATCTTGGCTTTCCCTCTGTTCGCTCCGTAGAAAAATTTGATTTACTATGCCGCGAAACCATTCAAGAACATGATTGAACCTTAGTATAGATATGTTATCCTAGGTTAGCCATGATAAGTCACCAGGATATAATGTGAAGTTGAGTATAAGATACTGGAGTTAAGTAGATATAAGGTAGTATGATTAAGCTGAAGCTAGAGTAGCATGGAGTTATTGGAGGGATATTAGTGATGGATGACAAAAGATGTGTGAATGGAGTTAATAGTAACCATTTGTTTAATTGAAGGTTACCATTAGTAAATTGATATAACCAAGTATGGGCAGGACTAGACTATGAAAAGATTAAGTGACAAGCTTCTAAGATTCATAAGTGAGATCACAAAGTAATTGTGAAGAACGGGAGTAATCATTCTAGTGAAATTGGAATCATTAGAAATGCCCCAGAGATAAGAATCCTCCCTATAAAGAGATTATGTTGAGCTTTAGTGTCAAGCTCATTGGGGTTTACAAAGGAATTTGGAAAAATAAAATATTGGTAAGAACATTCTTGTGAAGTAAAGCTCATCATGTTCACACATGATGAAGGATATGAAGAAGTGGTATATCTAGGAAAGGAATTCCTTGATTAGAAATTAATACCTATAAAATATGGAAGATAAAGAATCCTTGGTAAACATTCCACCTTAAAGCTTGAATCAAGGTTAATATCTATTTCATAGGTTTGATTCATCATCTTATCTCCCAATAGCCTATAAGAATAATTCCCTATAGCAATTCAGTCAAGAATATCTTTGCCACTTCAAAGCATTAAAAAACCAATGTACCAAGAAACTATAATTAGCAATTATATCTCCTAAGTCAATCTGGAGAATAAACTAATTATGCTAAAAGAGTGATATCATTTATGATCACAAATATAAAGGCAGTATGTCTTCAACTATAATGTTCATTCACATTTATAAAAAAAAATAAACCTTGAATGAACCATTTCTACCAATGGCCAGTCTCGATAAAAATCATAGAAATATATGATAACTATGAAGGATTAATATAAGTGCCTTAATTGTTTTCTCTAGAATAATAGATTAATCATTTTCTATTATTAAAATTCTCATTCTTGAATACTTAATGTTGGGCCACGCAGAGATAAAACAAAAACTTTTCCTCTAACGTGGGGATCCCAAGACCTAGCTGAGGTAGAAGGCCACGAGGTTTACCACTAGGCAGCGGTTGCGATTACTGCGATGAAGCGCGTCGATTGATGCGATGTAGTCCTCACGATCCGATCGTCCTGGTGCTGATCGCACGGCACCTCTCTGGTATCCACACGCATACAAGGAACACGGCGAACTGCTAGGTTCGTTACGGCTGGACCTGTGGAGCTAGGGTTTCCAACACATGGAATAACCTAACCGAACAACGATTAACCTTTCCGGGTTACCGTGCTCCACTATATAGGGAGTGAACGTGTTTCGCTCACGCGACCCATTCACTAAAGCCCATATAAAACTAGTCACCGTGAGTCCAACTCACTAACTCAGTCCTAATCTGGTTTAGGTCCAACCCAACAGATTATATGATTCGGATCCAATCCGAACCTGCTCCCGCTCTTAAGTGTGTGACCCAAGCTCATGGTTACTTGGACACGATTAGAGTCCAACTCACAATCGATCAATCGGCTCCTAGCGTAACGCATCGATTCCCAAGTACCAAAGAGTCATGACGACTTGCCTTTCCAATGTGACTTACGCCGAGTCCCTTTTGCCTCACGATATACCTTGTCGGACTATAGGCGAATATATGTCATCCCTTAAATAGTCCGACTCTCTTCTCCGAGATAAGTGATTCACCCGACTAACTCTTAGCCGATCGCCTCGGTTAACACTTAACCGAGTCGTGCATGGCCATGCTTTCGAATCATATCTCACGAGAGGGCCAGAGAATATCTCCGAGTGGAGGGCAAAATCCCATCTTGGTTATTCACATCACGCAGCTTGATTCTCGGCCGACCACCGCTATAATCGCCGATTCTGGATCAGCGTTTGACAGAACCTAAGTCGGTGATCCTCAACTCGGACTATGCAACAACCTCAGGTCTAAGGATTACATTGATTGAGATATACAAATGACAACTTAGTTCGTTGTATGTAACACCCTCTGAATCGGCCCTATGCAAGTTTTAGCAAAATTCGCCAAACCCGCATAGAAACGATTCGAAGGTGCCCACCAGGCACTTTCGTGCGGGTGGAAAAACAAAGTAATAACACTACACAACAGTCCTCGATGGGACCCACAGAACAGATATATATACAGCAGCGACTCAAAGAGTCAAGAATGCAAATATAATATACAAGATCCAAATCACCTTGAAAACGGTCGAGCGTCCGACTACGGACAAGAAGCAAATGGGGCTAAGAGCCCTGAAGAATAACCATCAAGGCGTCCATAACCCCGCCAGGCCAAAGGAAGGGTAACCACTAACGGCGTCGATCTCAAAACTGCTTCAACAAAGGGGTGCCGACAAAGGGCAAAGGAAAAGAAGAGCGTCGATCGAGGCCAAGACAGCGAGGCTAGAATTGGCGGTCCTCGCCTACATAGGTATGGTGGATCAAGCGGCAGAAGCGAGCACTAAACAACCTATAGAGACTCGATACAACGGCGGTTATCGGAGAGGGTAAGAATGACCTACGGATCCAACTGAAGCTATCACCAAACAAACCCATCCCGGTGTTTCCCCTCGAGACCAAGCGAGAAAGTCAACCGAGGAACTCACGCGGTTGGCGCTTTTATTCAGTTATAGTTGGCACTTTACTAGTCAAGTTGAGATAATCGTCCCCGATAAAGTAGCGTGGGCACTTTTAGTTAACCATTCCGTGATAGTTGCAACAATTACTAATCAAATCTGATAGCATGATATAATCCCAAAACCCAGCAGCTTGTTGGTACTTTTATTCAGCCATCCGCTAGAAGTTGCAATAATTACTAGTCGATACAATTGTCGCAATGGCGACAACCAAACAAGCAATTGTGGGCAATATTAATTAGCCATTCCATTATAGTGAAGCTGATTACTAGTCATTATAAGTCAAATTTATAACATAAACTTTAGTTATAGTTGTCTATGATCGTTAATCGTGCTCCAAGTCGTCCATAACCGGACACGGCTTCTCGAAAAGATTTAACCTTGCGGTGCACCAAAGTATCCACAGCACTTGACCCTTTTGCGGATCGGTTAACATACACCCATCGGTATGTCGGCGGGGCCTAGGTCACGACGTTCCTGCACAAAGCAAGCAGGGGGCCACCCCACTAAGTACACCATAGCGAAGTCGGCGGTCTCGAGACGGACTTAGGGTTTGTGGGGCGGTATGACGGTAAGATGCCCCAAACGGGGTCGTCGATACCACGTAAGCGGGTCACAAGTCCTAACAAGACGACATGCAGTACCTCGCTGCATCGTAAAGCGATAAAGCATGGCATAAGTACAGGATAGTAAATAAAACCCCAAACTAGTTTGTGGCCCCAGACAATACTTTGAAATCAGGTAATTATCAATGGGGGCCCATATCCCCAATGTGGTTAGCGCTACCGATCTCGGAGCAGATGTCAAGAACTCGGGTCCCACGGGACACAAGTGGGCGATCGAAACCAAATCTTACCTATCACCCACCGATGCCTCCGCTTAATTCAATTTTAGTTGTTAAACAATTTAAAGTGAACAATAAGTAAAGTCATGATCATCTCCAACGCCAACATGCGGCAATTCTCCAACAAAGGTGGTACTTGACGAGCAACACACTTGAGCAAGCGACTCGACACGCTGGTCCAACTATCTACCAAACAATGGTAATAGGATGTGTCCAAGGCTATATAGGGCTGCAGGGGATATCACGGGAGCGAGAACTAGAGCATCGCAACACAGATAGCAAAGATCAACAGGAGGGAAGTAAAAGCTATAAAAGTAAGATAGGTAGAAAGAGGGAGATGCTCGCCTGAAAACATGCCGAAGGTTCAACCGAAGATCGAATGACTCACATCAACTCAACGGCCTTATCCGAAGAACCAAAACACTAGAAGAAACATCGGATGCAATATTTAATAAAACGGCAGAAGATCGGCATGATGCATGTATGATGTATGGCATGGCAAAGGTGCGGTGCAATTAGGTCAAGATTAAGCGGAACCGGGGTCCCGACAATTAGTTAGGTGGTTCATGTTAGTTAGAAACCCCGCAATTTATATGTTGTTTTAACAAGGCAAGATTGCAACATCGGTTCGCTACACAGGTTTAAATGAGGCCAATATAAGGCTAGATTTGCCCGCATATGGGCCCCATATTTAATTATTAGGTGAATCGGCGTAAGGCCCCCAAACCACGGATATGCATGCGAGATGAATGACAATTCAATATGCAACAAGTTGTGATTATGTTATAAAATAGGGTTTTCGGGAAGGGTTCACACATTAGGGGTCTCGACGATCTTGGGGTCTCCGGGGTTCGGGGTTCGACAGGGTCCAGGGTCTGGGGTTCGGGGTTCGACGGAACGTTCTCGGATTCCGGGGTCGTTCTCTCGTTCTCGGTAGCGGGGTAGATCTTGCGTTCCAGGAAGAAGGGCTTGATGTTTCTGACTTCACTTGTCGGTGCCGATCTTGTGGTCGCCGTGGTCTCGGTGTCCGGTGGAGTACCGACGTTCTCGAGGAGTACTTGGCGTCAAGAGGAAGTACTTGTCGTTCGGATGGGTCCCGGCCATGAAGCAAATCTTGTCGGGCCTCATGTCGGTCTTGTCCGCGGATAAACTTGACTTGACGGTTCGATGTCGCTGGCGCTTGGAGTCAGCGAATCGGTCTTGGCGTCTAGCGATGGTCTTGTCGCACCGATGGGTCGGCTCGCGGGCGATCTTGGCGTTAGGGCGAACTTGGTCGATGGTCCCCGGTTCTCACCCAACAGGGTCGACCTTCGGGGTGGCGATCTTGGCGGTTACTTGGCCACGTTGTCGTTCTTGTCGGGTTTTGCATCGGGGACCTTGTTCACTTGACAATACTTGACCTCGGTCTTCGGTAGCGGGGTAGCCAGCGGACGCAGACGGAGAATCTTTGAGCTGCAAGGTTCGGCCTTGAAGCGCGAGGCTTCAGCAGGCTTGAGAGGCGCAGGCTCGAGAAGGTCCAGGGGGCCACGCGGAGGGGCGACGGGGAGGCTCCCTGGCGGCGAGGCGGCTCCGCTTGGGGCGAGGAGCGACGGCGCGGGGTCGGGCCAGGGCCGAAGGTGGCGGGCGCTGCAGAGGTCGCGCCTGGAGCTGGCCAGCGCGGCGTCGGGGAGCTCTGGCGAAGGCGTATGGAAGCCAGCTGGAGGTCGCCGGCGCTTGAGAGGCGACGGCGAACGGGCGAGCGCGGGTGTGAGAGGCAACGGCACTGGAGCGCCGCGAGGTCGCTGGGGACAGCGAGGCGAGGGGATGCGGCGGGCGATGGTGGAGGCGGCGGGCTGCAGTCGAGGTCGGCGGGTCGCTGGCGCCGCTGAGGCGAGCTGAGGCTTGTGGAGCGGGCGAGGGCAGTGGCCAGGGGTGGCGGGGCAGCGGCCTTGGCAGCGGGCAAGGTCGGTGGCAAGGCGGCGGGGTTGGGGCCGCGAGGCGAGTGGAAGAGGCGGGCGGCGCTGCCGTGGTGTGAGCGTCGGTTGGCGTGGCCGAGGCCGGAGCGAGGCGGCGATGAAGGTGAGCGCAGAGAGGCGGCGAGAGGTGAGGAGGAGAGCGGGCGGCGTGAAGCGAAGCGGCGGCGCTGAGGCATGAGAGCGGAGGAGGAAGATGAGGGCGTCGCGAGGCTGGGTCGGGGCGCGGGCGTGGGAGTGCGCTGTGGGGTCGGGGCGTGGGCCCAGGGCGGACCAGGTGGGTGTGGGCGCGCGTGTAGCTGGTAGGTGGTGGCTGGGTGGGTGAGG
The DNA here is from genome assembly GCA_030063025.1 of Avena longiglumis. Classification (NCBI taxonomy): domain Eukaryota; kingdom Viridiplantae; phylum Streptophyta; class Magnoliopsida; order Poales; family Poaceae; genus Avena; species Avena longiglumis. Next base: position 17,156,743 of record CP125976.1, read on the forward strand.
AAGGAGAGAGAGGGGCCACGGTCGTGAGAGATGAGGGAGAGGGGTAGCAGGGGTGGACTGGGTCATGGGCGGGCTCTTGTGTGGGGGTGAGCTGGGTGTGGGGAGGGGTGAGAGGAGAGAGAGAGGGGGAGAGATTAGGCCATGTGGCAGCACATGGTTGGTTGGGGGATAGAGAGAGGGTGAGGTGGCGGCTTAGGATAGGTGGGGGTGATGTGGAGGGGAGGGTTGGGTAGGTTTCTGGGTAGCTGTAGGATTAGATGGGGCAGGTGGGTGGACCGTCTTATATTTCCAGGGGGTGGTCGTTCGGGTCGGAACGGCCCGTTCGACTGCCCCCGCAAAAATAATTAAATATTTTATTTAATTTAATGGGACCATTTGCAAACCGATAGCAACAAAATAAAATAGTCCGGAGATCCGGGGTTTGGCGTTTGAATAAGATGAGGCGTTTGGAAATCAAAACTGGTTTTTGCGAAATAGTTCTGGCAACAATGCATGATGATGACGATGCCATGCACAAATGCAACGCGATTTTCTAGTAGTGGTTTTTGCGGGATGCCACAATTCGACACCACTAACAATGGATCTCGCCCTCGAGATCCGCCTCATGGTACCGGAAGGAAGGTCGGCGATCTGCATCTTCTCGCTTCGTGTAGATCCTCGCGACACCACTAACAAGAGGTCGTTGTCCTGCTCACGAGAGAGCACTCCGGAAAACAACGGACGAAGTTAAAGGTAAGGCCACCTCTAACTTCCATGGAAGGAGTAAATTGCATCGATCCACCATTCAATGTACATAAGCGAATGATAAGAGTAGTGGTATGGTCGCGACTCCATCCCGCACTCAAAGCATTACTATGTACCCGAATAGACAGATTATGCAACCAACCCTCGGATTCAGACTGAAGATCTCGACAGGAGAGGTTCGGATCAAGGAGTGATGCAGACTCTGCATCGGAGCTGGGGTAGAGATGTCGTCGCGTCGGAAAACACCGGAAGGAACAAACAAGGAATACAGGATGGTAACACCGTAGACGGATTCCTCGGATAGCATGAAGACCGGATGGTAGAACACCGTTACCAAAGGAGGAAGCGAAACCCTAAAGGTACGACGGAAACCCAACCACGAGAATTCCTGGACTCGAAGAAAAGGGACGAGAGCGGATTCAAATCACGTAGAGGTAAGAGGAGAACAGCAGAGGGGTAAGGAGTAAAATCAGACCTAATCAGAACTATCCAACCGATTTTCCGAAAATAGTTTTGACACTCTACTTCGGCCGTTAGCTAGGTTATCCTCTGAATTTGGACTTGTGGGGTATCGCAACTGCTGAGCTCTGATACCACTCTGTAACACCCTCTGAATCGGCCCTATGCAAGTTTTAGCAAAATTCGCCAAACCCGCATAGAAACGATTCGAAGGTGCCCACCAGGCACTTTCGTGCGGGTGGAAAAACAAAGTAATAACACTACACAACAGTCCTCGATGGGACCCACAGAACAGATATATATACAGCAGCGACTCAAAGAGTCAAGAATGCAAATATAATATACAAGATCCAAATCACCTTGAAAACGGTCGAGCGTCCGACTACGGACAAGAAGCAAATGGGGCTAAGAGCCCTGAAGAATAACCACTGGCGTCCATAACCCTGCCTGTGCCAAGCCGGAAGGGTAACCACGCTAACTGGCGTCGATCTCAAAACCTGCTTCAACAAAGGGGTGCCGACAAAGGGCAAAGGAAAAAGGAGCGTCGATCGAGGCCAAGACACGGCGAGGCTAGAATTGGCGGTCCTCGCCTACATAGGTATGGTGGATCAAGCGGCGGCAGCAGGCACTAAACAACCTATAGAGACTCGATACAACCGGGTTATCGAGAGAGGGTAAGAATGACCTACGGATCCAACACGAAGCTATCACCAAACAAACCCATCCCGGTGTTTCCCCTCGAGACCAAACGAAAGTCAACCGAGGAACTCACGGTTGGCAGTTTACTATTCGATTATAGTTGCGGCACTTTACTAGTCAAGTTGAGATAATCGTCCCGATAAAGTAAGCGATGGGCACTTTTAGTTAACCATTCCGTGATAGTTGCAACAATTACTAATCAAATACGATAGCATGATATAATCCCCAAAACCCAGCGGTTGTTGGTACTTTTATTCAGCCATCCGTTGTAGTTGCAATAATTACTAGTCGATACAATTGTCGCATGGCGACAACCAAACAAGCAATTGTGGGCAATATTAATTAGCCATTCCATTATAGTGAAGCTGATTACTAGTCATTATAAGTCAAATTTATAATAAACTTTAGTTATAGTTGTCTATGATCGAACCTTTGTGCTCCAAGTCGTCCATAACGCGGACACGGCTTCTAAAGATTTAACCTGCAGGGTGCACCAAAGTATCCACAGCACTTCGACCCTTTTGCGATCGGTTAACATACACCCATCGGTATGTCGGCGGGGCCTAGGTCACAGCGTTCCTGCACTCCAAAGCAAGCAATCGGGGCCACCCACTAAGTACACCATAGCAACGGCGGTCTCGAGACGGACTTAGGTTTTGTGGGGCGGTACGGCAATGATGCCCCCAAGCGGGACTGTCGATACCACGTAAACGGGTCACAAGTCCTAACGATGCGATTAAGGTACCTCGCACAATCGTAAATAAAGCGATAAAGCATGGCATAAGTACAGGATAGTAAATAAAACCCCAAACTAGTTTGTGGCCCCAAGATACAATACTTTGAAATCGTAATTATCAATGGGGCCCATATCTCCCCACACGTTAGCGGCGCTCGATCTCTAATGATGTCAAGAACTCGGGTCCCACGGGACACAAGTGGGATCGAAACCAAATCTTACCTATCACCCACCGATGCCTCTGCTTAATTCAATTTTAGTTGTTAAACAGAATTTAAAGTGAACAATAAGTAAAGTCATGATCATCTCCAACGCCAACATGCGGCAATTCTCCAACAAAGGTGGTACTTGACGACAAGCAACACACTTGAGCAAGCGACTTCGACACGGGTCCAACTATCTACCAAACAATGGTAATAGGATGTGTCCAAGGCTATATAGGCTGCAGGGGATATCACGGGGCGAGAACTAGAGCATCATAACACGATAGCAAAGATCAATGGAGGGAAGTAAAAGCTATAAAAGTAAGATAGGTAGAAAGAGGAGATGCTACTTTGAAAACATGCCGAAGGTTCAAGAAGATCGGTAAGCTCACATCAACTCAACGGCCTTATCCGCGAAGAACCAAAACACTAGAAGAAACATCGGATGCAATATTTAATAAAACGGCAGAAGATCGGCATGATGCATGTATGATGTATGGCATGGCAAAGGTGCGGTGCAATTAGGTCAAGATTAAGCGGAACCGGGGTCCCGACAATTAGTTAGGTGGTTCATGTTAGTTAGAAACCCCGCAATTTATATGTTGTTTTAACAAGGCAAGATTGCAACATCGGTTCGCTACACAGGTTTAAATGAGGCCAATATAAGGCTAGATTTGCCCGCATATGGGCCCCATATTTAATTATTAGGTGAATCGGAAGGCCCCAAACCACGGATATGCATGCGAGATGAATGACAATTCAATATGCAACAAGTTGTGATTATGTTATAAAATAGGGTTTTCGGGAAGGGTTCACACATTAGGGGTCTCGACGATCTTGGGGTCTCCGGGGTTCGGGGTTCGACAGGTCAGTGCAGGTTCGGGTTCCGGGCGTTCTCGGATTCCGGGGTCGTTCTCTCGTTCTCGGTACGGGGTAGATCTTGCGTTCCAGGAAGAAGGGCTTGATGTTTCTGACTTCACTTGTCGGTGCCGATCTTGTGGTCGCCGTGGACTCGGTGTCCGGGGTGGAGTACCTGACGTTCTCGAGGGAGTACTTGGCGTCCAAGAGGAAGTACTTGTCGTTCCGGATGGGTCCCGAAGCCATGAAGCAAATCTTGTCGGGGCCTCATGTCGGTCTTGTCCGCGGATAAACTTGACTTGACGGTTCGATGTCTTGGCGCTTGAGTCGCGGAGCCGAATCTTCGGCGTCTGGCGATGGTCTTGTCGTACCGATGGGTCGGCCTCCGCGTGGGCGATCTTGGCGTTAGGGCGAACTTGGTCGATGGTCCCCGGTTCTCACCCAACAGGGTCGACCTTCGGGTCGGGGTGGCGATCTTGGTGGTTACTTGGCCACGTTGTCGTTCTTGTCGGGTTTTGCATCGGGGACCTTGTTCACTTGACAATACTTGACCTCGGTCTTGATGCGGGTAGCAGGCGACGCAACGGACGCGGAGGTCAGTCTTGGGCGCTTGAGGTGAAGCGGCTCGACGGGCTTGAGAGGCGCAGGGCTCGAGAAGGTCCGAGGCCACGGAGGGCGACGGGAGGCTCCACTGGCGATGCGGCTCGGCGGAGCGGCAGCGGTCGGGCCAGGCCGAGTGGCGAAGGCTGCAGGTCGTCGGCGCTTGGCGGGACTGGCGAGGAACTCCGCGGCGTCGGGAGTTTCGAAGGCATGTGGCGAGACTGTGGCGGAGGTCGAGGCGCTGAGGCGGCAATGGCGAAGCGGCGAGGCGGTGTGCGGGAGGCAATGAGCAGGAGCGCCTTCGAGGTCGCTGGGGACGAAGCGAGAGGAGGATGCGGTGGCGGAGCGATGGTGAGGAGCGGCTGGTGAGTCGAGGAAACGCTGGCGGGCGGAGCGAAGCTGGGTGCAGGGGCGGCGGTCGAGGTGAAGCAGGGCGGTGGCCGCGGGGTGTGACCGGCCGGGGCCGTGTGGCAGTCGGGCAAGGCAAGGGTGGGGTTAGGCAGCAGGCCGAGGTGGAAGCGAGGCGTCGGCGCCCTGCCGAGTGATGTCCGGTTGGCCAAAGCCGGGCAGCGGAGTGATGAGGGCCTTGAGGGTGAAAGCGGCGAGAGGTGAGGAGCGGCGGCAGCTGGAGGCAGCAGCGGCTGACAGAGGAGGAAGATGAGGCGTCATGAGGCTGGTTGGGGCGTGGGAGTCTGGTGGGGTCGGGCGTGGGCCAGGCGGACCAGTGGGTGTGGTAGCGTGTGGTGGTGGTGGGTGGGTGAAAGGAGAGAGAGGGTTGGGGGGGCCACGGGTCAGGGAGAGATGAGGGGAGAGGGTAGCAGGGCCAGGGGTGGACCGGGTCTGATGGCGTGTGGAGGTGGGGTGAGCTGGGTGTGGGAGGGTGAGAGGAGAGAGAGGGGAGAGATTAGGCCATGTGGCGACATGGTTGGTTGGGGGATAGAGAGAGGGTGAGGTGGCGGCTTAGGATAGGTGGGGGTGATGTGGAGGGGAGGGTTGGGTAGGTTTCTGGGTAGCTGTAGGATTAGATGGGGCAGGTGGGTGGACCGTCTTATATTTCCAGGGGGTCGTTAATTGGGCAGCCCGCCTACCCATAAAAATAATTAAATATTTTATTTAATTTAATGGGACCATTTGCAAACCGATAGCAACAAAATAAAATAGTCCGGAGATCCGGGGTTTGGCGTTTGAATAAGATGAGGCGTTTGGAAATCAAAACTGGTTTTTGCGAAATAGTTCTGGCAACAATGCATGATGATGACGATGCCATGCACAAATGCAACGCGATTTTCTAGTAGTGGTTTTTGCGGGATGCCACATTGTACCTCAATATGGGTCAATCCGACTCGCTAAACTCTTTAGCCTAGTCTGTGTAAGTTGGAATAGCATCTCCATGCCCATGACAAGTGGAACCGAGTCATCAAGCCAACTTTCACATTGGTCTAAGTTGTGTGTCCAGCACAACCTCAATGACCAAGGATATTTAGTACAAACAACATGAATGCATAGTTCCACAACTGAATCACATATTCAATGATACACGTCAGATGTTTATACAAGGACTACTTAATAACTTTATGAATACAATGGGAAATATCATCATACATGATTGCCTCTAGGGCATATTCCCAGATCTCCCACTTGCACTAGAGTCAATCTTCCGACATCACATGTCTAAGCATCTAATGCCCATGGTTTCGTGCGCCTCATGCTTGGCTGGGGTAACGGTTTTGTCAACGGATCCGCAATATTTGCATCCGTGTACCTTGCATAACTTGATATCACCGATCCACGATGGCGAATCGGTGGTACCGCATGAGTATGTGCTTGTTCTTCCGGTGTTGTCTAGGTTCCTTGGCTTGTGCAATAGCACCATTGTTGTCACAATACACGTCCAACGGATTGGACGAGCCGAACCACACCAAGATCCATGAGGAAATTCCTCATCCAAACAGCTTCCTTCTTTGCCTCGAGGCAGCAATATACTCACCTCTGTTGTAGCATACGCCTCTTGCTTGGAACTTTTCCAGCTCACAGCACCTCCGTTTATAATAAACACGTATCCGGATTGCGAGCGAGAATCATCAGAGTCGGTGAGATAACTCGCATCCGTGTAACCCTTTACACTGAGTTCATCTTCACCACCATAAACCAAGAACATATCCTTAGTCCTTCTCAAGTACTTTAGGATATTTTTAGTCATTGTCGATGGATCTCTCCAGGATCAGCCTGGTATCTGCTCACAACACTTAGAGCATAAGAAACATCCGGCCTAGTACAAATCATGGCGTACATGATGGATCCGACTGCAGAAGCATACGAAATCGCACTCATCCGACTTCGCTCATCAGTTGTCGAAGGACACTGAGTCTTGCTAAGTTTTACACCATGGGACATCGGTAAGAACCCCTTCTTAGACGATTCCATGTTGAACTTTTTCAACACTTTGTCCAAATAAGTACTCTGACTCAAACCAATGAGCCTCCTTGATCTATCTCTATAGATCCGGATTCCGAGGATGTATGTTGCCTCACCCAGGTCTTTCATTGAGAAACTCCTTTCCAATGCTTCCTTGGTTTCTTGCAACATCTGGACATCATTTCCAATCAGTAATATGTCATCCACATATAAGATTAGAAAATTTACTTTGTTCCCACTAAACTTCTTGTACAAACAAGAATCATGATCACTCTTGATGAAGCCAAACGATTTGACTACCTTATCAAAGCGAATATTCCAACTCCGAGATGCTTGCTTCAATCCATAAATGGATTTCTGAAGTTTGCATACCTTGTCAGCATTAGCCGGATCGACAAAACCCTCGGGCTGTATCATATACACGTCCTCGGTTAAATTTCCGTTAAGGAAAGCCGTTTTGACATCCATCTGCCATATCTCATAATCGAAATAGGCGCTATAGCTAACATGATCCGAACTGATTTAAGCATCGCTACGGCGAAAAGTCTCTTCGTAATCAACTCCTTGAACTTGTGGAACCCCTTCGCGACAAGGCGTGCTTTATAGATTGAAACATTTCCATCCATATCAGTTTTCTTCTTAAAGACCCATTTGCATTCGGGTCTTGCACCGTCTGGCGATCAACCAAGTTCCAAACTTGATTTTCATCCATGGACTTTATCTCGGATCTCATGGCTCCAAGCCATGACTCGAATCGATCCCACCATCGCTTCCGAATAATTTGCGGCTCATCATCGCCTAACAAGAACACATCACGAACACTTCGTAATCTTGCCGATCTTCGTAGTACGTGTCATTGCCTCTTTGCCACGATCGGCTCAACCTCCAAGGTTTTGCCGATTCGCTATTAGCCGATTCGCTATTAGCCGATTCCTCTCGAATTTCTTCGAGTTGCACCGTGCTCCCACTTACTCCCCGTGAGAAACTCTTTCTCAAGGAAGACACCGTTCGAGCGACAAACACTTTGCCCTCTTCTCGGTTGTAGAAGTAGTAACCCAAGGTTTCCCTCGGATACCCACGAAAATACATTTATCCGACTTGGCGTAAGCTTGTCCGAAAGTCGCTTGACAAAAGCTTCACAACCCCAAATCTTAAGAAAAGACAAACTCGACCGCCTGTCCACATCTCATGCGGTGTCTTCTACCGATTTTGATGGTACTTTGTTTAGTGTGAACGCACTGCTTTCTAGACAATAACCCCAAAATGATAAAGGCAGATCTGTCTGACTCATCATTGATCGTACCATGTCCAACAAGGTCCGATTCCGCCTTCCGAAACACCATTCCTTTGTATGCTCTCGAGGAGTAAGTTGAGGAACTATTCCACAACTTTTCGATGGTCATCAAACTCATGGCTCATGTACTCCTCGGTCCTAATCAAGAAACTTTATTTTCTTGCCGAGTTGATTCTGGCTTCATTACGAATTCTTTGAACTTTTCAAAGGCTTCCGACTTATGTTTCATTAAGTAGACATATCCATACCTACTCAAATCATCAGTGAAGGTAATGAAGTACTCATAACCACCCCTGGCTGTCGTTCTCATTGGTCCACATACATCACTATGTACTAGTCCCAACAAGTCGCACGCCCTTTCGCAACTCTTTGCAAAGGGTGTCTTGGTCATTTTGCCGAGTAAGCAAGATTCGCATGTCTCGAACGACTCTAAGTCGAACGAAGTTAGGAGTCCATCATCATGGAGCTTCTTCATGCGTTTCCAACTTATATGACCAAGAAAGCTGCCAAAAGTAAGTCATATTCAGATCATTTGGTTTCAACCTTTTAACATTTATGTTATAAACCGACTCACCATCAAGATTCAAAATAAATAACCCGCTTCAACGGGTGCAAAGCCGTGAAACATATCATTCAAATACAAAGAACAACCATTATTCTTGATATTCGACTCATAGCCTTGCCTCATCAAACATGAAGCAGAAATAATGTTTCGACTAAACCGGAACATAATAACAATTATTTAGTTCCATAATGAATCCGGAAGGTAAATGAAGTTGCATCGCGTCGACTTCCAACGCAGCAACTCTTGCTTTGTTGCCGACTCGAATATCAACCTCGCCTCTTGCTACGCCTCCTAGTTCTTACGCCTCAACGAGTTGCATGTGAATAACTGATCCAGATCATATACCCAAGAACTATTAGGTGCATCGCCAAGATATATGTCTATAACATTGCAAACAAGTGTACCTGAGTCGGAAGTCATACCTCCACTCTTGGCTTTGTCGGCCAAGTACTTGCAGTAGCCTCTTCCAATGGCCATCCGCCTTGCAAGAGAAGCAAGTGGATCCATTGAAGGAGATGGCTTAGTCCCGAGGAAGCGCTTGGGACAGGTCCCGAGCACGCTTTCTCCCGACTTAGCCTTCTTCTTAGTCCAAGAACTCTTCTTGAACTTAGCCTTATTCTCGCACCATCAACACTTGACCGGTGCCCTTCTTGAGATCCGCCTCTGCGCTTGAGCATCCCATGTAATTCAGTGAGCTTCTTATCCATACCATGCATGTGGTAGTTCAAATGAACTGCCCATATGCACTAGGAAGAGAGTTCAAAATTATATCCAGCGAACTCTTCGCTTATGGGGTAGCCAAGCCTCCGAGACCGCACGTAACCAACCATTTTGATCACATGCGGACTCGGTGGATCACCATCCTTAAGCTTGCAACTCAAAGAAAGCCCGAGAGACTTGATACCTCTCGGTCTCGCTTTGAGCTCGAACATACTTTTGAGGCTTTCGATCATATCGTAGGCCTCAACATGCTCGAACTGCTTTTGCAAGTCCGGTTCCATGTGAGCAAGCATAAGACAGCTAATATCCGTGGACTCATCTTTAGCCCGACGGTAGGCATTGGTGGCTGACAAATGCATTCTCATTCGGCTCATCCGAAGTGGGTTGTCTAGGACATGGTCCTTCTTTTCTTGTTTGAGAACAATTCTCGATTTCGATACAGTTGGTAAAATTAGTGTCGTCAGTTTATCTTTCTCAAGAATGGTTCTCAACGCAAAACCGGATATGAGAGTGACTGCTACTTGGTGCCATGATCTACAAATGTAAAATATGCAAAACACTTAAGACATGTATTCATAAAAGAGCAAGCATATTAAACATTTTAATATTTTATGCTCCCACTAGAACCAACACCCTCCGATGGTTACTTAGTGATTCAGATCCTAAATAAGCAAGTCGGCTAGTGAGCTTTAGCATCACCGCTAGCCGCCAAGTGATCTAGGTAGACAACTCCTTGTCAATCGCATCTCATGCGACTCTGGACGGGTGGCATCACATGCCCCTCCCATTCGACTTTTCCCCGAGTCCCACAACCGTTGTGATAGACCCGTCTAGCTTACCAAGTGTTTCGGTAAGAGTCCGACTGAACCCACCTAGTCGGAAAGAATTGGCAGCACCTCAATTTTATGAGCCCACTACCAAAAATGTCCGACTTGTGATGGTGCAAACAGCCCAAGGAAAACCGACTAGACCTTCTTTGAGGGATTAGATTTTACCGACTATCGATAGAGGTAAAACAGAGACATAACAATAACACAAAATAAATCAATTATAATGTGAAATGGTATGGCTCTTCATGGCGATCTCCATCTCCAAAGCACGTAATCCGACTCGTGCCAACTCTTGTCACTTGTCGCCTTACTCCATGTCGCCAACATGTACAACGCCTTGCATGCCTTCCGGGTTCTCAAACAGCTACACTAGCTTAGTAAAGTAAATTACATAGAGAATCCGACACGCAGTGTCGTTATACAATAAAATGACAGACCTAGGCTCCAGCCGACAAAACCGTGATTCGCAGATCACGTATGGATTACACACATACATACATGCACATGAACCATACCATTCAAAACTTCCTGCAAAAACAAGTTATGCATAGATGCACTATCTACTGGCGTTGTGAAACTCGCAACGACATCTAAGGCGCTGACGATGAAGCGGCATAGGGTATGTCGTTTCACGACCTCGTGATATGATCACGGAAATCGATCTACCATTCCCGAGTATAGTTGATCCAATCAACTTCATACAAAACCGATCTATCTCATAGATCGACCACCAAAACAGCACATAGATCTCATCTATAGCCTACCGCATATCACATGCGAGATCTCGACCTAAAACCGAAGCTATCGCCCGATACCACCGCTGCAGATAAAACAAAAACTTTTCCTCTAACGTGGGGATCCCAAGACCTAGGCGAGGTAGAAGGCCACGAGGTTTACCACTAGACGCGGTTGGACATTCCGATGAAGCGCGCTTGATGCGATGTAGTCCTCACGATCCGATCATCCCGGTGCCGATCGCACAACACCTCATTTGGTATCCACACGCACAAGGAGGAGCACCGGTGCGAATCGCTAGGTTCGTTACGGACTGCTGTGGAGCTAGGGTTTCAACACATGGAATAACCTAACCGAACAACGATTAACCTTTACGTTACCGTGTGCTCCACTATATATAGGAGTGAACGTGGGCTCGCTCACGACCCATTCACTAAAGCCCATATAAAACTAGTCACCGTGAGTCCAACTCACTAACTCAGTCCTAATCTGGTTTAGGTCCAACCCAACCAGATTATATGATTCGGATCCAATCCGAACCTGCTCCCGCTCTTAAGTGTGTGACCCCGCAGGCTCATGGTTACTTGGACACGATTAGAGTCCAACTCACAATCGATCAATCGGCATCGGCTCCTAGCAGAACGTACCGATTCCCAAGTACCAAAGAGTCATGACGACTTGCCTTTCCAATGTGACTTACGTCTGAGTCCCTTTTGCCTCACGATATACCTTGTCAGACTATAGGCGAATATATGTCATCCCTTAAATAGTCCGACTCTCTTCTCGATCCGAGATAAGTGATTCACCCGACTAACACTTAGCCGATCGCCTCGGTTAACACTTAACCGAGTCGTGCATGGCCATGCTTTCCGAATCATATCTCACGAGAGGGCCCAGAGAATATCTCCGAGTGGAGGGCAAAATCCCATCTTGGTTATTCACATCACGCAGCTTGATTCTCACCGACCAACCTCGCCTTTATAAGCGCGAGCCACGGATCAGCGTTGATGTAAACCTAAGTCGGTGATCCTCAACTCGACTATGCAACAACCTCGGTCTAAGGATTACATTGATTGAGATATACAAATGACAACTTAGTTCGTACCTCAATATGGGTCAATCCGACTCGCTAAACTCTTTAGCCTAGTCTGTAAGTTGGAATAGCATCTCCATGCCCATGACAAGTGGAACCGAGTCATCAAGCCAACTTTCACATTGGTCTAAGTTGTGTGTCCAGCACAACCTCAATGACCAAGGATATTTAGTACAAACAACATGAATGTATAGTTCCACAACTGAATCACATATTCAATGATACACATCAGATGTTTATACAAGGACTACTTAATAACTTTATGAATACAATGGGAAATATCATCATACATGATTGCCTCTAGGGCATATTCCCAACAGTCTCCCACTTGCACTAGAGTCAATCTTCCGACATCACATGTCTAAGCATCTAATGCCCATGGCTCTCAGGTGCGCCTCATGCTTCGGGGTAACGGTTTTGTCAACGGATCCGCAATATTTGCATCCGTGTACCTTGCATAACTTGATATCACCGATCCACGAACCGGCGAATCGTGGTACCGCATGAGTATGTGCTTGTTCTTCCGGTGTTGTCTAGGTTCCTTGGCTTGTGCAATAGCACCATTGTTGTCACAATACACGTCCAACGGATTGGACGAGCCTCAACCACACCAAGATCCATGAGGAAATTCCTCATCCAAACAGCTTCCTTTGCCTCCGAGGCAATATACTCAACCTCTGTAGACGCAGAACCGCCTCTTGCTTGAACTTTTCCACCACAGCACCTCCGTTTATAATAAACACGTATCCGGATTGCGGCGAGAATCATCGAGTCGGTGAGATAACTCGCATCCGTGTAACCCTTTACACTGAGTTCATCTTCACCACCATAAACCAAGAACATATCCTTAGTCCTTCTCAAGTACTTTAGGATATTTTAGCTTGACAATGGATCTCTCCAGATCAGCTGTATCCGCCACAACACTTAGAGCATAAGAAACATCCGCCTAGTACAAATCATGGCGTACATGATGGATCCGATTGCGAAGCATATGGAATCGCACTCATCCGACTTCGCTCATCGGTTGTCGAAGGACACCGAGTCTTGCTAAGTTTTACACCATGGGACATCGGTAAGAACCCTTCTTAGACGATTCCATGTTGAACTTTTCAACACTTTGTCCAAATAAGTACTGACTCAAACCAATGAGCCTCCTTGATCTATCTCTATAGATCCGATTCGAGGATGTATGTTGCCTCACCCAAGTCTTTCATTGAGAAACTCCTTTCCAATGCTTCCTTGGTTTCTTGCAACATCTGGACATCATTTCCAATCAGTAATATGTCATCCACATATAAGATTAGAAAATTTACTTTGTTCCCACTAAACTTCTTGTACAAACAAGAATCATGATCACTCTTGATGAAGCCAAACGATTTGACTACCTTATCAAAGCGAATATTCCAACTCCGAGATGCTTGCTTCAATCCATAAATGGATTTCAAGTTTGCATACCTTGTCAAGATTAGGATCGACAAAACCCTCAGATGTATCATATACACGTCCTCGGTTAAATTTCCGTTAAGGAAAGCCGTTTTGACATCCATCTGCCATATCTCATAATCGAAATAGGCCGCTATAGCTAACATGATCCGAACTGATTTAAGCATCGCTACGGGCGAGAAAGTCTCTTCGTAATCAACTCCTTGAACTTGTCGGAACCCCTTCGCGACAAGGCGTGCTTTAGAGATTGAAACATGTCCATCCATATCAGTTTTCTTCTTAAAGACCCATTTGCATTCGACGGGTCTTGCACCGTCTGCGATCAACCAAGTTCCAAACTTGATTTTCATCCATGGACTTTATCTCGGATCTCATGGCTCCAAGCCATGACTCGAATCGATCCCACCATCGCTTCAATAATTTGCCGCTCATCAACATCTAACAAGAACACATCACGAACACTTCGTAATCTTGCCGATCTTCGTAAGTGTCATTGCGGCTTACTGCCACGATCGGCTCAACCTCCAAGGTTTTGCCGATTCGCTATTAGCCGATTCGCTATTAGCCGATTCCTCTCGAATTTCTTCGAGTTGCACTGCTCCCACTTACTCCCCGACCGAGAAACTCTTTCTCAAGGAAGACACCGCCCGAGCGACAAACACTTTGCCCTCTTCTCGGTTGTAGAAGTAGTAACCCAAGGTTTCCCTCGGATACCAATTTAAAATACATTTATCCGACTTGGCCGTAAGCTTGTCCGATCAAGTCGCTTGACAAAAGCTTCACAACCCCAAATCTTAAGAAAAGACAAACTCGCCATCTTGTCCACATCTCATGCGGTGTCTTCTACCGATTTTGATGGTACTTTGTTTAGTGTGAACGCCATTGCTTTCTAGACAATAACCCCAAAATGATAAAGGCAGATCTGTCCGACTCATCATGGATCGTACCATGTCCAACAAGGTCCGATTCCGCCTTTCCCAAACACCATTCCTTTGTATGCGTTCGGAGGAGTAAGTTGAGGAACTATTCCACAACTTTTCGATGGTCATCAAACTCATGGCTCATGTACTCGCCTCCTCGGTCCGACCGAAGAAACTTTATTTTCTTGCCGAGTTGATTCTGTGCTTCATTCTGGAATTCTTTGAACTTTTCAAAGGCTTCCGACTAATGTTTCATTAAGTAGATATATCCATACCTACTCAAATCATCAGTGAAGGTAATGAAGTACTCATAACCACCCCTGGCTGTCGTGCTCATTGGTCCACATACATCACTATGTACTAGTCCCAACCGCTCAGCAAATCAAACCTATAAAGAAAATTCAAATCAAATGAGTAAATTCTAATGTGAAATCAAAATAGAAAATAGAAAATGGAAATAGAAAGGAAAGAGGGATCTGGCCCGAGCAACAGGCCAGCCCAGCATTTCCTCTGCTTATTCGTCGCTCTCGAGTCGCAGCCAGCTTCCTCCGCTTGATTCATCAAAGCCCAAAATCGGCCCAGGCCCGCGTACCCCTTTGTCCACCTAATCGCCATTGTCTACCTCGTGCCCGTCCCGAAGCAGCTCGCTGGCAGCAGCGCCGCCGCTCGCCGGCGTGGAGATTCGTGCCGCCAACCACCAGAGGGGATAAGGAGGCCACGACGATGCCGCTCTGTCTTGTCCTTATCCACTCCCTCTTCCTCTCAAGCTCTCTCTCTCTCGATTTCTTCCTCACAGCTGAAACCCTAGCTAGCCTCGCCGTTGTGCCGCACCTCCCCACTCCTTTCCAAGTATCCATGGAGACGCCCCGTGCTCCGTAGATCCTCTGGGTGGAGTCCAGCATTAAGGGGAGCACTGGTGAGGGAGGATTTTGCCGTTCCTTTCCATGGTAGTTCGTCGGAATCCTCGTCGAAGAGCTCGTCTTCGACCGCGCCAGTCCTCGCCGACACCACCACTGCAACCAGGGTGAGTCAGTCACTGATGATCAAGCATTGATCCTATCTTCCTATAGAGCTCTCTAGCATGCTAGCGCCGTAGCGCCGCCATCAATCGTCGTCATTTCCGTAGCTTCGATGACCATATTGGAGCAGCGCCGCCACTATATGGTTCAACATGTCACGCTGAATCAAGCTAGACTAGTTTCGTTTGTTAGGGCGACGTAGATCATTGCCGGCGACCATCAACTAGCGGTGGTGGTCACGCCAACGTCATCCTGACGCCATGCTCATGTCACCCTTGACCTAGTCCACTAGTTGACCAGTCCACGCCTAGGTGGCATACTGAAGTGGCCCTGACCCCACTGGTCGGTGACCTAGGGTAGCTCTGGTCGTGGTGTAAAAAGCTCAGTGTCTGTTTAGGAAATAAATAAAATGTTATAAGTTCAAATTTAAATATTCTAGAAATTAAATAAAATCATTAAATCTTGTTAAATCAATAACTTTTATTTTATAATTCCAAAAAATATGTGTAATATATAAAAATGTTTAGAAAAATAAAATTTATAACCTAAAACTATTGTCAAACATTATTATGTTTGTTATTTAAATAATTATTATTTAATAAAGATTTTGTAAGTAATAAAGTTTGTTAATTCATATTTTAATAATAGTAAATGATAAAAATATAAATAAAATACCAAAAATCTTAGAAAAATAGGAATTATAATTTAAAACCATAGTCATGCATTATTATTCCATTTAATTAAATATTAATTATTATTTAAATATTTATAAAGTAATAAAGCTTATAAAAATCATATCTTGTTATTTATAAATCAAAAAAATACATGCAATGTACCAAAATGATCACAAAAATAATACCTACATGTTAAAAATATAATATTCCACTTTTGAGGTGAATAAAAACCTAAAACACTTTAACAACTTAAATTTAAACCTAATTCTTTAGTTAATAATTCCTATAAGGGTAAATAAAAATTGCTAATATTTTGAAATTTGCCAATTAAGTCTAATAAATAGTATTGATCTTAAAAAATTGATAATATGAAGTCAAAATGGTTCAACCCCTTTTAAATACAATCTTATTGAGTTATCATTCAACCACATGTGTAGTTTATTTACTAAAAAGATCCTTATCCAACATAGAATTTTCAAGAAT
Organism: Avena longiglumis; assembly: GCA_030063025.1. NCBI lineage: Eukaryota > Viridiplantae > Streptophyta > Magnoliopsida > Poales > Poaceae > Avena > Avena longiglumis. The sequence goes on from CP125976.1 coordinate 17,173,233, forward strand.
AAATTTGTGATTAAATTAAATCTTTCCCCTGAATCCAACGACAAGTTATAAACATATCAAGACACTATAGTGAATCCATGAATAGTTAAGTAATGTTATTCCCTTGTTTACAAACTATAACCACTCATATATAAAAGGGTAAATGATTCTATTCCATTATAATATTGGAAAAACCACTACTCAAATAAAAGTAGTACCATTCCTAGTTAACTCTAAGGAAACCGTATGAAATGAACAAGGTACAATTGTCATAAGCATTGCATCTTAAAACCATATATGTTCTTAAAGTTAACTTTAGTCTATAAGACTTTAGGTATAATGCTAAAAACCTTGTTATGTGTTTTATAGTTAACTTTGGTCTGTTATAATTAAGTCGTAAAGCATCTCAAGTCCAGACTATTCAAGCAAGCATAAATAACATTAATAACATTATATCAATCATATTCTAAAAGCTATGAGGATTGTTCAAACCTTAGTAAAGAAATCTTTTCTTCAAATGTTATTCTTTTTTCCACTTCAAACAACAATTCTTATATAAGCAGTCTTTTGAATAGCATTCCACTTTTGTGTATCTCATTGTTTTATGATATTATAATTACATGTTGTTTCACACACTCACAAGCCTTAATAAGAAGCACAAGTATGAAACTTATCTAAAAGGACAACACATTCTAAAAGAAACCATTTCCAGTTTCCAAACCCTAGATCAACGTTATCCCCGGGATCCGAGTTTATCAAGTTGCATTATATTACTATGCATAATAGCATCTTGTCTCTTTAAACATTAGTCCTTAGCGGACCAATGATGCTGATTTCAGATATTGGATCTTATATTATCTTGAAGACCGTGAGTGCATAATCTTGCAATCACAAAAGGCAAGTTCACACTTTCTCATGTCCTTTGGTTATTTTCTGTAAAGTATTTTACAAATCAAGTGTTGTCATCACCTGCATTTGAAAAAAGGTCTGAAAACACTATTTTCATAATAATGTGATTATAGGTTATTTACCATGAGGTAATAATCTACTATGAAAGTTCTGGTGGTAAAGGAACATATTATCTAGGACTTAACAACCAATATAGCCAATGATTATTGCACCGTATATCACGCGTTAACCATGAGATTTTGAATGGGACAGAGAAGTCAGTTGTATCTTCTTCCTCTCGCATGTAGACGGATGTGCATGTCGTGGTTGTTATCACTCGTAGCGTGCATATTAATTTGTAATCCGTAGAGGATATGTAGCATATGGGTGGGAACCCGCATCGTCCCACGATAGTTTTGGCATCTAGCGATCTGTACAAACCATTGTCGTAATTCAATGGGTGGGCATGGTGTACACCAAGGAGGCATGCGAGGTCGCGAAGGGGGCAATGATTGGTATGGATCATCTTCTAGGCCCCACATCATGGAATTGTGGATGGGAATAAGCTGCTCGGTTGTGCAACAAAGATTTGATCTCTCATGGGTAAAGTAACGCACCTCTGCAGAGTGTAAGAACCGTAACTTGTTACTCCCTGTCCCGGGAAGGAGATGCGAACGCGACGGGAAAGGAACTCCATGAAAGTTCTGGTAAACCCGTGAAGGCTGACGGACATAGCTTTTCAGAATAAAAGCAACCTTTGAAGAAATGTTTACGAAAACTTGCATTGCCTACGACCTATGGTCTGTGGCTGTAGATATAGTGCATCAAGCACTCCTTTTCTAGTGAACTTGCTGAGTACGCTCGTACTCAACGTATCTTCTTAACCCTTACTAGATTCTGAAGCCATTAAGACGACGTCTATATCAAGTTATGCTCTAGGAGTCATCATCAAAAGCTCAAGTCTTCAATGAAGACAAGAAAGTCAAAATACACATCAACTCAAGTGGAGATAAAGTTACAGATTAGATAGAAATTTAATCTCTAACCATAGAACCTACTTCTGTAGAGTGTTGCATCAGCAACAATACCAGCCAAATAGTTTGGTACGGACTTAATTAACATATTAGTTATGAGTTATTTAGTAATGATTCTTCGTTGGAAAAAGTTTCTTTCTCTCTCTTTAACCTAGATTGTTCTTTGTATCTTATGTAAAGAGTCGAGTTGTAACCTTTAGCCATGTATTGGACCCGTTGTTTTTGTGTTGTACTACTCTGAGGGATGTAATACTAGTGAACGATGTTTCATTGGTGTTATGTCCACGACTATAGTATACTACATCATGCAGTGGTATGCTGGGTCACCGCAGCTGGTATCAGAGCATATGCTTTGACCTTAGGTTGAAAACCTAGTAAATGGGCAGAACCTATAGGAAAGATATCCGCAATAATAAAGAGTTTTCTAATGATATGATGGATATTCAATTGAGAATAACTCTGTCATGTTACTAGTGTGATAATTCTTTAGTATGATTGCAATTTCGATCATTACCAAGAGTGTTAACTCTATGTGACTGATGATAATTTCTTATCTACAGTTCTACATGGCACCTCTTTATCTACCCCGGAATGTTCAGGTGATGAACAAGATGTTAAATGACTACGGAGGGGATTGGACAAATAATCTCCGACAACTTCTATGGAGTCTGGATTGTGAATCACGACTTTTGGTCAAGATTTACAGTTACTATGATGGGCAGGTATTAGCTAAATACCGTGTCGTGATCATGTTACCCAAGAATTTAGGAATTAAGGGAGAAATGCCACAAGGAGAGGCAAGGTGCATGGCATCTGCATATCAGATTGCCGTAGTAGCAGCCATAACCATGATCCGAGAACAGAAATCCCAAGTTTTAGAAGGTAGTACTCATACCATTATACCCCATGAAACTTTTAACACGGAGCATGAGTTAGATCACTCTAATCTAGTCCAAACTGAACCTACTCTAGCCTTAGAGTATATGGATCGTTATCGGTATTTGCTGAACACTTACCATAACACTCATCAAGTCTTAATTCAGGAGCTGGATATGGTCATTGAGGATTTTACTGATCCTGATAAAGCAATGGAACGTAGGAAGAAGTTAGATAAAGAATCTAGGCATCCCAAACACATCTTCTCCGGAGAAGTGTATGAGGAAACCGAATTCGATGATCCACAAACAGAAAACTATGCCTACTACCAAAATAAAACCCAGCCACCTGAAGATCTATGGACCAAATATATCTCTGAACAAAAGGAATGGGCAGAAGCTAATTCAACTAACCCTGAGCAAAACCATTATGAAGGGGATTAGAATCTCAAGATGGAACTATAGGAAATCCTATACCTTGTGATACATGTATTGGAGAAGAGACCAACTATAACCATAGAGAGCCTTATGGACCATATGGGGGTAATACCAATCCAATCGACTTAGAAGAGTATTCCGGTAGTTATTATACCAATATGTACGAATGGATCCAAGAAAAGGATAAGGAACCATCTTACTTTGAGGAAGCATTGCCGGAAACGCAGGTATATCCTGTTGAAGATTACGCCAACTCTAGTCATTTTTCAATGACTAATCTCAGTCTAGGTGCTTCTAATCAAGAAGACGCACCTCCTGGATGCTCTTACGCTCCAGAAGGCAGTCATAGGACTTCACGTCATAATGGACGGAACTCTAGGAAGCACTAGAGGAAGATGAAAGTAAGAATGGAACGAAGTCCCAAGGGATGAGTGCTTGAATAATGTACATAGAGGGTAATGCGTATTGTAGTTTGAAAGGTTTGCTGAAATAAGTGAGGATATACTCACAAGAACAAGAAGTTCTTGTAAGATAGATGTGTGATGTATATGAGAGGCAAACCGTTGGAACGGTCAGTTCTTTGTAAATTATTTAAAACCTATGTATAATACATGGTATATGTTTTGTTGTTTATCAACTTTTGGATTTTCTTGAATCTTCTTGATTGGCTAGATCTGTACATGAAGTTTGACTTGGTGTGCAAATGAATGATGTAACACCCAGTTATTACTTGATGCTATAGACCTAGATAGGAATGAGAATTCGTGTAAGGGATTAATGGGTTCCGTATACCAAGAAGGAGGTTTACATGAAGAATAAATCAACAAGAAGTAGTGAAATTAAGTTCACCGGAAATGGGTGATGTTGCTAAGAAGTTAATAAAGTAGTTATACCATATTTATGGAAGTATCATGAGTAAATACAACTAAAAAGTTTTAGAACATGGTGGTATTCAAGCTCGGATAAGGCAGAGTGAATGCCAGTATTAGGTCATAAACCGTAGGGTAAAACCTATACCCTAGAATGATCCTCAGTTGGTATTTAAAACCATAGGCGGTATCTGGTCCGCAGCTGGTATTGGTTAAAATAGTTAATTGGATCCTCTTAAAGGTTGCATAAATAGCATAAAACTTGGCCTAAATAAGAAAGGAGACAAAGAAGTATAATATTAAGGCGATCGAGTTCGAAATGTCTCGCAAAATCAACACTATCCAAGATAGAATGTCCAAACAATTTGTTAAACAATTATGTTGGAAGATTTAATACGGAGATCCACAAATGTGTGGGTATACCATAAGCTCTTTCATAAGACCCTAAACAGGTAGAGCATAAGCTGAACAGAGACCAACATTCTAATTATAAAGTCAATGGTTACTTTATAGACAATTTAAAGACCATTAGTAAACTCTAAGGGGGAGAGTAAACGGTAAATGAAAGTATTGTTATCTAATTATACGTGTAAAGGTTGGAGAATAAGAATTAACCTATAATAGTGATAAACCTTATTTTCATAAGGTTAAAAGAAGGCATTATTATAAAAGTATTTTCAGGAGTATGTCTGGATGAAAGACCGAAGTTACTTCAAGATAGTAGTGATCAAACCTCAGGTTAATTGGAAGTTGAAGAAGTACTTAAGGTAATACCAAAAGATTATCTAAAGATTGATTAGGTGAAAGCTTGAAGCTGATAAAATAGATTAGTCCTAATAGACTAATTCTAAAGGAAACAAATCCTAAGTGATCCTTAAGAGGTAATAAAACACATCCAATTGGACATGTTTAGAGAAACAAGAAATTCTGATGGGTATGGACTAAATGTGTTCAAACACCAATCTTCGAAGGAACTACCAATACAAATCATACAATGACAAATCAAAGATTAGTCTTTTGGCCACAACTAATGACTAATAGAAATTTAAAACCTATTTTAGTTAGAATTCTTAGACCTTATATAGGATTGTAAGAAATCTCTATAATCAAGTAAAGAAATTGGACTAGGATACATGATTAGGATAAGGAACTAACGAAGAGGCCCCAAGTTAAGGAATTTATAATAAGGACATATCCCTAGAGGGGGATAGTAAAAGTAACCTTGGAATATTGGAGACAACTAGTTGAAGATTGTGGAGTATGATGAGAATAAAAAGAAACTATTTGGATATGGGATACTACAATTATTCCCATTTGAGGTTACCATGGAGTTGAGAAGTGTCATAACCAATACATCACAGTTCCTTATTTCGAAATGAAAGAGTGTACGAACTTCGAGGACGAAGTTTATTTTAAGGGGGGGAGTCTGTAACATCCTAGCATTAGAGCTTAAAAACAAGCTAAACAAATATGTCTGCATTGCATTCATGCATAGAAAATCCGAATAATTTTCGCGCTTTTGAATAAAACTTGTCAAAGTGATTGAAGCTTCTCTCAACTTGATGGAATTGAAATAGATCATCAAGTTTATTGCGATAAGTTTCAATATGAACTTTGTTAAAACCTTATTTTGGGTAAGGAAGATTTGATCTAAAGGTAGATCAAATGTAATAAAATTAAACCTTAACGCATTACTTAATGATTAATATTTGATCCTTATGTAATCATATCCTAGTATTCCTTACAATAACCCATGAATACCAAACTATGAATATAACTCAAGTAATAAGAATTCAATAACTAAGTCTTGACCTATATCATTCTTATCCATTCCTACCATGAGCATTATGGTATTTCTTGAATACTAATTCTTTATCACTTGTTGAGTAGGAAGGAAATCAAGTCAAGATCATTCACCATGTATCTTTCTATCCATATTAATCTTTGCCATTTCTCTTGAATCATATTCTAATATCTAACGTTCATCAATGTGGAGTAATCAACTATTAATTCACCAATTCTTAACCTATCAATTCTTGATCTATCAACTCTTGACCATATCATAGCATTCACTTAAAGTCCTTTAGAGAAAGAAGTAAGAAGAGGTGGGTGGTAATGTTAGATTTAAATATCATCTATAGGATGGGAGTGTTGGAAGAGAATAAGATCAAGTGATAATTGATGGAGTTAACTCACTCCTGAAATGAAAGAAGAGTTATATGGAATATATAATTACAGGGTAACAAAGGAGACTACAAGGATGAATCCTGAAGAAAGTTACAAGGAGAGTTCCTATTGGATCAAGTAGGTATAGTCAATGAATAATATCTCTTAGTCCAATAGAGATAAACATAAGATAATTATAATACAATTGTAATGTTGTATGGATGAAAGCCTTGATTAGCCAACTGGAAAGCTAAACCATAAAGGATCAAAGGATTATAATGATCATGCTTTAGTCACCAAGATTGAATGCTTATATCATGTATAAGTGACATTGGTGGATAGAACATGATTGAACCTTAGTATAGATATGTTATCCTAGGTTAGCCATGATAAGTCACCAGGATATAATGTGAAGTTGAGTATAAGATACTGGAATTAAGTAGATATAAGGTAGTATGATTAAGCTGAAGCTAGAGTAGCATGGAGTTATTAGAGGGATATTAGTAATGGATGACAACAGATGTGTGGATGGAGTTAACAATAACCATTTGTTTAATTGAAGGTTACAATTAGTAAATTGATATAACCAAGTATGGGTAGGAGTAGACTATGAAAAGCTTCCGTGACAAGCTTCTAAGATTCATAAGTGAGATCACAAAGTAATTGTCAAGAAAGGGAGTAATCATTCTAGTGAAATTGGAATCATTAGAAATACCCCAGAGATAAGAATCCTCCCTATAAAGAGATTATGTTGAGCTTTAGTGTCAAGCTCATTAGGGTTTACAAAGGAATTTGGAAAAAGAAAATATTGATAAGAACATTCTTGTGAAGTAAAGCTCATCATGTTCACACATGATAAAGGATATGAAGAAGTGGTATATCTAGGAAAGGAATTCCTTGATTAGAAGTTAATACCTATAAAATATGGAAGATAAAGAATCCTTGGTAAACATTCCACCTTAAAGCTTGAATCAAGGTTAATATCTATTTCATAGGTTTGATTCATCATCTTATCTCCCAATAGCCTATAAGAATAATTCACTATAGCAATTCACTCAAGAATATCTTTGCCACTTCAAATCATTAAAAAACTTATGTACCAAGAAACTATAGGTAGCAATTCTATCTCCTAAGTCAATCCGGAGAATAAACTAATTATGCTAAAAGGGTGATATCATTTATGATCACAAATATAAAGGCAGTATGTCTTCAACTATAATGTTCATTCACATTTAGAAAAAAATATAAACCTTGAATGAAGCATTTCTACCAATGGCCAATCTGGATAAAAATCATAGAAATATATGATAACTATGAAGGATTAATATAAGAGCCTTAATTGTTTTCTCCAAATAATAGATTAATCATTTTCTATTATTAAAATGCCCATTCTTAAATACTTAATTCTAAAATAAATTCAAATCCTAAAACAAGAAATTTTAAAACAAATTTTATCTTAATAAAATTCAAGGTATGTTATGAAAATAAAGATATATAACAAAAGTATCTATATAAAGAAAATAAAGAAATAATACCACTATATTACAAACTCATAAAAGAACCGTAATACACTTTATTATTGCTGCAACCGCTCAGCAAATCAAATCTATAAAGAAAATTCAAATCAAATGAGTAAATTCTAATGTGAAATCAAAACAGAAAATAGAAAATGGAAATAGAAAGGAAAGAGGATGCCCGAGCAATGTGCCAGCCAAAGATTTCCTCTCGCTTATTCGTCGCCATGATGTCGCAGCCTCCGCTGGATTCATCGAAGCCCAACACCGGCCTAGGCCCGCGTACCCCTTTGTCCACCTAATCGCCATTGTCTACCTCGTGCCCGTCCCGAAGCAGCTCGCTGGTTGTAGTGCCGCCGCTCGCTGGCGTGGAGATTCGTGCCGCTAACCACTAGAGGGGATAAGGAGGCCACGACGATGCCACTCTGTCTCGTCCTCATCCACTCCCTCTTCCTCTCAAGCTCTCTCTCTCTCTCGATTTCTTCCTCAGATCCGAAACCCTAGCTAGCCTCGCCGTCGTGCCGCACCTCCCCACTCCTTTCCAAGTATCCATGGAGACGCCCCGTGCTCCGTAGATCCTCTGGGTGGAGTCCAGCATTAAGGGGAGCACTGGTGAGGGAGGATTTTTCCGTTCCTTTCCATGGTAGTTCGTCAGAATCCTCGTCGAAGAGCTCGTCTTCGACCGCGCCAGTCCTCGCCGACACCACCACTGCAACCAGGGTGAGTTAGTTACTGATGATCAAGCATCTATCCTCTCTTCCTATAGCGCTCTCTAGCATGCTAGCGCCGTAGCGCCGCCATCAATCGTCATCATTTCCGTAGCTTCGATGACCATATTTGAGCAGCGCCGCCACTATATGGTTCAGCATGTCACGCTGAATCAAGCTAGACTAGTTTCGTTTGTTAGGGCGCCGTAGATCATTGCCGGCGACCATCAACTAGCGGTGGTGGTCACGCCGACGTCATCCTGACGCCATGCTCATGTCACCCTTGACCTAGTCCACTAGTTGACCAGTCCACGCCTAGGTGGCATACTGAAGTGGCCCTGACCCCACTGGTCGGTGACCTAGGGTAGCTCTGGCCGTGGTGTAAAAAGCTTAGTGTCTGTTTAGGAAATAAATAAAATGTTATAAGTTCAAATTTAAATATTTCAGAAATTAAATAAAATCATTAAATCTTATTAAATCAATAACTTTTGTTTTATACTTCAGAAAAATATGTGTAATATATAAAAATGTTTAGAAAAATAAAATTAATAACCTAAAACTATTGTCAAACATTATTATGTTTGCTATTTAAATAATTATTATTTAATAAAGATTTTGTAAGTAATAAAGCTTTGTTATTTCATATTTTAATAATAGTAAATGATAAAAATATAAATAAAATACCAAAAATCTTAGAAAAATAGGAATTATAATTTAAAACTATAGTCATGCATTATTATTCCATTTAATTAAATATTAATTATTATTTAAATATTTATAAAGTAATAAAGCTTATAGAAATCATATCTTGTTATTTATAAATCACAAAAATACATGTAATGTACCAAAATGATCACAAAAATAATAGCTACATGTTAAAAATATAATATTATACTTTTGAGGTGAATAAAAATCTAAAATACTTTAACAACTTAAATTTAAACCTAATTATTTAGTTAATAATTCCTATAAGGGTAAATAAAAATTGCTAATATTTCTAAAATTAGCCAATTAAGTCTAATAAATAGTACTAATCTTAAAAATTGATAATATGAACTCAAAATGGTTCAACCCCTTTTAAATACAATCTTATTGAGTTATCATTCAACCATATGTGTAGTTTATTTACTGAAAAGATCCTTATCCAATATAGAATTTTCAAGAATAAATTTGTGATTAAATTAAATCTTTCCCCTTAATCCAACCACAAGTTATAAACATATCAAGACACTATAGTGAATCCATGAATAGTTAAGTAATGTTATTCCCTTGTTTACAAACTATAACCACTCATATATAAAAGGGTAAATGATTCTATTCCATTATAATATTGGAAAAACCACTACTCAAATAAGAGTAGTACCATTCCTAGTTAACTCTAAGGAAAAAAATATGAATGAAAAAGGTACAATTTTCATAAGCATTGCATCTTAAAACCATATATGTTCTTAAAGTTAACTTTATTCTATAAGACTTTAGGTATAATGTGATGCGTGCACCCAGTGTTGACGTGGGACACTTCGTTGGAACTCCAAGAGCAAGGTGTGATGAGCACAACAACAAGTTTCCCTCAGTAGAGACCGAGGTTATCGAACCTGAAGGAGGAAGGAAACGTCTCAAAGGTGTTGCTGGCAATGTGGAGACCTGCACAACACAAACTCAAGACTTTGCTCCAACGAATCAGTGAGGTTGTCAAGCTCACCGGTTTGCTGTAACAAAGGATTAAACGTATGGTGCGGAAGGTAATGTTTGCAGCAAGTAAACAAGTAATAGTGGAAGATGTATCAATGGTAAAGATTGGACCGGGGTCCATAGTTCACTAGAGGTGCTCTCCTTAGATAAACAACATGGCATGAAGGGTAAACAAATTACAGCGGGGCAATTAACAGGAACTGAGCAAGGCATAACAATGCAATTAATAGCCAGAAAGATCCTATGAGGTTGATTGGGCAATAAAATAATATACATAGACCGTCATCCAACTGCATCTATGACTAGAAGTCCACCTTCAGGTTATCATCCGAACCCCCTCCAGTATTAAGTTGCAAAAGGCAGCAAGTGTGTAAGGTAAACAGTCCACATGTTCCATGAACAAGAGACCATTGTTTTCTCCCTAGTAGCAATAGCACATCTACAACCGAAGAGATTATTGTCACTTCCCTTCGAAACTAGAGGTATGAACCCACTATCGAGCATAAATACTCCCTCTTGGAGTCACTAGCAACTACTTGGCCAAGATAACCACTAGCAACGGAGAGCATGCAAGATCACAAACAACACAGACATGATAGAATCATAAAGATAAAACCATTAATCAAACCAACATAATAATCTCAATATCCATAGAATCCCCTCAAACAAAACATGCATGATTACAAATAGATTAGATCTTGATCATGAACGGAGCTCACAAGATCTATACATGAAAGCACAAAGGAGGATATACAACCATCTAGCTACTACATGGACCCACAGTCCAAGGTGGAACTACTCACGAATCATACCGGAGAGAAGGCCTCCAGGATGATCTCCCCTCCGGCAGGGTGCCGGGAAGAGCTTCAGATCCCCCCGATCTAGGGACGATGGTGGCGGCGGCTACAGATGTTGCATGGATTTCTAATCGAGTACTCAGGATTTCTGCATCGGGGGCTACTTATAAGCGAAGGGGCGATACCGGGAGGCGGCCAGGGCCACCAAACCCTAGCTAGGAGCGGGCCAAGCTATGGCCGCGCCTGGGGGGGGTGGTTGGCCCCTCTGGCCGGCCCCTCCGTCTCTCCTCTGGAATTCTTGTTCCCCACGGAAAGTAATTGACTTTGTCCTTCGTCCCATCCAAATCCGATAATATTTCTTTACTAACTTTTCTGAAACCAAAAACAGCAGAAAACAGGCATCTGAAACTGTTGCAACTTGTTAATAGGTTAGTACCAGAGAACATGTAAAAAGCACCTCAAAGTGTGGACAAGTAAATCAAAGTAGATACTAAACAAGCATGGAGCATCAAAATTATAGATACGTTTCCAACGTATCAGCATCCCCAAGCTTAACTCCTACTCGTCCTCGAGTAGGTAAGTGATAAAAGAATAATTTTTGAGGTGACATGCACCCTCACAATAAAGATCGAACCATTTGCAAGCATTGAAAGATAGGATCAAAGAACTCTAAACATGTGCATGAAAGATGGATTTCTAACAATAGGACATAGTAACTATGCATGCAACGTGACAAGCTACAAACAAAGATCATGAATAATATGCATTGAAAAACGTTTGTTTGTTTCACATGCAGAAAACATAGCATAGTGGCAATCAGCTTGTCCCTCATAGAGTAGCAATATAATGCATAGGACACCTGCAAAGTTCACAAGGGTGACTAGAAAAAAATAGCACAAGAGCAAGTAATAACACAATATGCATCAATTAATAAGCTTTGGAACACTGCACACAAAATGACAACTATGCTCTCTTAATGGTGCCTAAAGGTAGAAGGTGGAGACTCAATAGTGGTGGAAGAAAGACCTTTTTGTAAAGGAAGCAGGGATTACAAGTTTCAAAAAGAGATTCTAAAAATTATGGTACTAGTTAGCTTTCAGCCCTCATTGCCCCTATCATAAGCATCTTGAAGTGGTTAAGGTTAAAGTGGCAAAGCTGGAGTATATGCTTGACGAAGTATAAGTTGGCAATCTGATGCCCCTTGAATACGAGGGCCACATCTCATGCATACTCAACTTTGGGTCCAGGTAAGTTCTTGTCACTGTAAATATTTGCATATCATTGAGAACCGCCAACGGGGTACCCCTTGCACATGGCACATGAGCTTTCTCATAACCAAAATGACAAGGCAAGCAGACAATGAGCATCTCAGCAATTCTTCTTATGTACCATGGGAATATGGTGCTTTTTTTCTCTCTTTCCTCTTTTCTCAATGTGTCTCTTTTTTTATAAGAAGAATGCTTCATAGATGTCACTATGGTGATGCTGCAAGTTTCCACCATGATTAGGCATGGCTTAGGCTAGCGGCCCAGGCGTTTCTCTAACACATGATACAAACTCCATGGACTTACAAGTTCCCTCTTTATTTCACACCGGTGACATCCATAGACAAAAGAACATGATATCAACTGAGTATAACAAGGTACAAGTGCAATGTTGAAAACGTTCCCCGTGATAGCACAATTCTGCTAATTCCAACTTATAAGTGCAAGCATATACAACAAAGTTGTCACAATGGTTCAAGTTTATTAGGGGCAAAGAATAAATTGTGCCAACAAGTTCGCGAGGGCTTTAATCACTAAGTTTTCACATAACAAAATAGTTTTTAATTGGAAAATAGATGAAAACAAGAATATACTTTGGAATGGTGTAACACACCATGCATAGGAGTTTATAGTGGACACTTTGGAATAACTTGGTTTCTTGGGAGTTGGAAGCATGAGTAGAACTTACTCATACAAGTGGAGGCTAGCAAAAGACTAGGAGCAACCCACTAAGAGAGCAATAATGGCCATAATCATGCAATGCAACAAAGCATACTAATCAAAGCAAAGGGTGGTACTACAATTCAAGGACTAAATGATCATAGAGGATAATGGTGACTTGTCATAGTCATAACATGGTGTGAGCATGTGCCAAGTCAACCCAAGGAAAGCATCAAAGGAGAATACCACAATACTATGTTTTTGCATGCTAAAACAACACATAATTTCTTCAAGGCACACTAAGCAATACCAATTGTTTGTAACAAGACATGCTACAGAAATAATCACTAAGCATAATGCTAAAACAACACCTAGCATGTCATTCTAAAGTCTAAGTCACAGTCAATGCAAGCTCCTCTTGCACTTCAAGCAAGAACTTACTACTCCTTTCCAAACACCAAGCAAACTTATTTGCAAAATAACACAGCGAGAACGGGGGTCCAAACTACTAAAGCAAACTAAACAAAGAAAACGAAAACTAAGATGCTCCAAGAACAACACAACTGTGCATGAAACAATAAAAACGAAGTGTCTAGACAGACCTGAGCTTTTTATTGATGAAGAAGGGGATGCCTTGGGCATACCCAAGCTTTGAAGCTTGTACCTCTTGGATATTTCTTGGGGTGACACCATGGTGGCATCCCCAAGCTTGAGCTTTTGTCCATTATTCATCTCATTGCATCATTCTCTCTCTACACCTGAAATTTTTCCTTCATACAGAACTTCACACAATCTTCATTAGCAACATTAGCTTATTCAAAAGATATTAGACCACTGGAAAAGCTTTGGAACAACAAGGCTTTTCACTAAAAACATAGGCTACTGTAGTAACTCCTTCAAATAAACTCAATTTACCTGAAGAGAGCTCAAAAAGGAATCAATAAGAAGCAAATGCAAATAATGGCAGAAATCTGTCAAAACAGATCAACAGGTAGAAACGATTTTTTCGAACATATTCTGTTGCTCAAATAAAAAAGTGTTGAACTAAAGAAAGTTAGCCAACATAATGGGGGATTTATTCATAACTTTTTAGCTCAATCCGAGTTACAGATCCTCCTCACAAATGTTTTTGGTGGAGGACAGAAATCTGTTTCGGGACAGCAACTCCCCAAATCTTACTTCCCTCTCATTAGAGGTCATTCTTGGCACAAAAAGTAAACAAAAAGGATAAGGAGAGGTTATTATAGAATTACTAACTTCCAAGACTCAAGGAAACTCTTGGGTTATCTCCTAACAAGTACTTTTCTTTAACGCCTTTAAGTTAGGCACAAGAAGCAAGAAGAATCAAGTATTTTCAAATGAAGAGGCATTAACATCAAATCTTGCTTTCAAAGGAGGAGAAAAAATCAACCTCTCTATTCTCATAGGTAAGTGTTCAATACCTTTCTTGAATGGAAAATGATATTTGATGGTGCCTTCTTTCATATCAATGACGGAACCAACTGTTCTAAGAAAAGGCCTTCCCAAAGTAATAGGACAAGAAGCATTGTATTCAACATCCAAAACATAGAAATCAACAGGTACATAAGCATTGTTAACCATAATAAGAACATCATTAATACTCCCCATGAGTTTCTTCTTAGCATTATCATTGAGTGGGACATTCAAATAACAATCTTCCAAAGGTGGCAAATCAAGCATTTCATAAATATTCCTAGGCATAATAGAGACACTAGAACCAAGATCACATGAAGCTTTGAGATCAACGTCATTCACTTGCATATTAATAATGGGTTCCCAACTATTTTCTACTTTCCTAGGAATAGAATCTTTGTGTTTTAGCTTCTCTTCCTTAATCTTAACAAGAGCATCTGTAATGTGTTTGGTGAAAGCAACATGCATATCACTAGCATCAGGACTTCTAGCAAGTTTTTGCAGGAACATAATCACTTCAGAAATATTGCAACCATCAATATCAAATTTAAACTTAGCATCACTAGTAGTAGGCTCACTAGGCTTAGGCATAGTAGGAGGAGGAATAGGGGGCTACTTGTGGTTTAGTGGTGATAGTGCACACACAATTGTTTCTATCAATTCAGCTTCCCTTTCCCACCTAGCATGAAGTTGAGCTAACAACCTAACATTTTCATCAATAGTAACTTGTATGGCATGAGAAGTAGCAAAAGTGTTTTCCATAGTTTCAGGTTTAGCAGCCATTTTATTAACCAAGGAAGTTTGAGCTTCAGACAAAGAGGATATATTTTTCTCAACAGTTAAAAGCTTTGCGTCTATAATCTTATTAAAAGTGGTTTGTTTACTAATAAAGTCCTTAAGCATTACTTCAAGTTCAGAGGGGACACTTCTAGCATTATTGTAAGAGCTTCCATAGGAATTGCCATTATTAGGAGGATAAGGCCTATAATTGTTGTTGCTACCAAAAATATTCCTATAGGCATTGTTGTTGAAATTGTTGTTTCTAATGAAGTTCACATCAACTTGCTCTTCTTGAGCAACCAAAGAGGCTAAGGGAACACTATTAGGATCTAGAGGAGCTTTCCCATTAACAAGCATAGCCATAATAACATCAATATTTTCACTCAAAGAGGAAGTTTCCTCAACAGAATTTACCTTCTTACCAACTGGAGCTCTCTCAACATGCCATTCAGAGTAGTTAACCATCATATTATCAAGGATCCTTGTTACAACACCTAAAGTGAGGCCCATGAAGGTACCTCCAGCATCAGAATCCAGCAGGTTTCTTGAGAAGTTCAAACCTGCATAAAAAGTCTGGATAATCATCCAAGCAGTGAGTCCATGAGTAGGGCAATTTTTAACCAAAGATTTCATTCTTTCCCAATCTGGAGCAACATGTTCACTATCAAGTTGTTTAAATTTCATAATGTCGCTTCTCATAGCAATAATCTTAGCAGGAGGATAGTACTTTCCAATAAAAGCACCTTTGCACTTAGTCCAAGAATCAATACTATTTTTAGGCAAAGATAGCAACCATTCTTTAGCTTTTCCCCTCAAGGAGAAAGGAAAAAGGCTGAGCTTAATAATATCTCCATCTACATCCTTATACTTTTGCATCTCACATAGTTCAACAAAGCTATTAATATGGGCAGCAGGATCATCAGAACCAACACTAGAATTTTTTTCTCTCATCACAAGATTCAACAAAGCAGGCTAAATTTCATAAAAGATAGCATCAGGAGCAGGTGGAGCAATATGTGTGCTTAGGAAATCATTGTTGTTGGTGCTAGTGAAGTCACACAACTTGGTTTTCTCAGCAGAGTTCATTTTGGCAAAGGTGGGCAAGCCAAAAACAGCAGCAGCAGCTAGAGCAGGAACTAATTTTTTTGTGTTTTTGAATAAAGAAAGCAAACCAAGCTAGACTAAATTTTTTTGGGTTTTTTGAAAAGAGTCAAACAAAACCAAGCAAAAGAAACCAAGCAAACAAAAAAATAAAGTAAAGAGAAAGGAAGTGAAGGACTCCACTAGTGAACACGTCCTTACCCTCCCCGGCAACGGCGCCAGAAATCTTGATGCGTGCACCCAGTGTTTGACATGGGACACTTTGTTGGAACCCCAAGAGCAAGGTGTGATGAGCACAACAACAAGTTTCCCGCAGTAGAGACCGAGGTTATCGAACCTGAAGGAGGAAGGAAACGTCTCAAAGGTGTTGCTGGCAACATGGAGACCCACACAACACAAACTCAAGACGTTGCCCCAACGAATCAGTGAGGTTGTCAAGCTCACCGGTTTACTGTAACAAAGGATTAAACGTATGGTGTGAAAGGTAATGGTTTGCAGCAAGTAAACAAGTAACAGTGGAAGATGTATCAATGGTAAAGATTGGACCGGGGTCCATAGTTCACTAGAGGTGCTCTCCTTAGATAAACAACATGGCATGAAGGGTAAACAAATTACAGCGGGGCAATTGACAGGAACTGAGCAAGGCATAACAATGCAAATACTAGCCATAAAGATCCTATGAGGTTGATTGGGCAATACAATAATATACATAGACTGTCATCCAACTGCATCTATGACTAGAAGTCCGCCTTCAGGTTATCATCTGAACCCCCTCCAGTATTAAGTTGCAAGCAACAAACAACTGCTTTAAGCAAAGTGTGTAAGGTAAACAGTACACATCTTACATGAACAAGAGACCGTTGTTTTCTCCCTAGTAGCAACAGCACATCTACAACCGAAGAGATTATTGTCACTTCCCTTGGAAACTATAGGCATGAACCCACTATCGAGCATAAATACTCCCTCTTGGAGTCACTAGCAACTACTTGGCCAAGATAACAACTAGCAACGGAGAGCATGCAAGATCACAAACAACACAGACATGATAGAATCATAAATATAAAACCATTAATCAAACCAACATAATAATCTCAATATCCATCGGATCCTCGCAAGCACAACATGCATGATTACAAATAGATTAGATCTTGATCATGAATGGAGCTCACAAGATCTATATATGAAAGCACAAAGGAGGAGATACAACCATCTAGCTACTACATGGACCCATAGTCCAAGGTGGAACTACTCACGAATCATACCGGAGAGAAGGCCTGCAGGATGATCTCCTCCTGTGGTGCCGGAAGATCTTCAGATCCCGATCTAGGGACGATGGTGGCGGTGGCTATAGACGGTTCGTGGATTTGATCGGGTACTGTGGTTTTACGCATCGGGGCTTTATAGGCAAGGCGAGATCGGGAGGCGGCCACCAAACCCTAGCCAGCGCTGGCCCACCTGTGGCCGTGCACAGGGGGGTTGGCCTCCAGCCTCTCCTTTGGACTTCTTGTTCCCCACGGAAAGTAATTTACTTTGTCCTTCGTCCCGTCCAATTCCGGGAATATTTCTTTACTAAATTTTCTAAAACCAAAAACAGCTGAAAACATGCATCTAGCACTGTTCCAACTTGTTAATAGGTTAGTACCAGAAAACATGTAAAAAGCACCTCAAAGTGTGGACAGGTAAAGCAAAGTAGATACTAAACAAGCATGGAGCATAAAAAATTATAGATACGTTTCCAACGTATCATAATGCTAAAAACCTTGTTATGTGTTTTATAGTTAACTTTGGTCTGTCATAATTAAGTCGTAAAGCATCTCAAGTCCAGACTATTAAAGCAAGCATAAACAACATCAATAACATTCTATCAATCATATTCTAAAAGCTATTAGGATTGTTTAAACCTTAGTAAAGAAATATTTTCTTCAAATGTTATTCTTTTTGCCATGTCAAACAACAATTCTTATATAAGCAGTGTTTTGAATAGCATTCGACTTTTGTGTACCTCATTGTTTTATGATATTATAATTACATGTTGTTTCACACACTCACAAGCCTTAATAAGAAGCACAAGTATGAAACTTATCTAAAAGGACAACACATTATAAAAGAATCATTTCCAGTTTCCAAACCCTAGATCAACGTTATCCCCAGGATCCGAGTTTATCAAGTTGCATTACATTACTATGCATAATAGCATCTTGGCTCTTTAAACATTAGTCCTTACCGAATCAATGATGCTGATTTCAGATATTGGATCTTATATTATCTTGAAGACCGTGAGTGCATAATCTTGCAATCACAAAAGGCAAGTTCACACTTGCTCATGTCCTTTGGTTATTTTCTGTAAAGTGTTTTACAAATCAAGTGTTGTCATCACCTGCATTTGAATAATGTCCAAAAACACTATTTTCATAATAATGTGATTATAGGTTATTTACCATGAGGTAATAACCTACTATGAAAGTTCTGGTGGTAAAGGAACATATTATCTAGGACTTAACAACCAATGTCGCCAGTGATTCTTGCGCCGTATATCACGCGTTAACCATGAGATTTGGAATGGGAGAGAGAAGTCAGTTGTATCTTCTTCCTCTCGCATGTAGCCGGATGTGCAGGTCGTGGCTGTTATCACTCGTAGCGTGCATATTAATTGGTAATTCGTAGAGGATATGCAGCATATGGGTGGGAACCCTCATCGTCCCACGATAGTTCTGTCATCTAATGGTGTGTACAAACCATTGCCGTACGTCAATGGGTGGGCATTGTGTACACCAAGGAGGCATGCGAGGTCATGAAGGGGGCAGTGATTGGCTTGGATGATCTTATGGGGCCCACATCATGGAATTGTGGACGGGAATAAGCTGCTCAGTTGTGCAACAAAGAGTTGATCTCTTATGGGTAAAGTAACGCACCTCTGCAGAGTGTAAGAACTGTAACTTGTTACTCCCTATTTCGAGAAGGAGCTGCGAACGCGGCGGGAAAGGAACTCCATAAAAGTTCTGGTAAACCCATGAAGGCTAACGGACATAGCTTGTCAGAATAAAAGCAACCTTTGAAGAAATGTTTACGAAAACTTGCATTGACTATGACCTATGGTCCGTGGCTATAGATATAGTGCATCAAACACTCCTTTTCTAGTGAACTTGCTGAGTACGCTCGTACTCAACGTATCTTCTTAACCCTTGCTAGATTCTAAAGCCATTAAGACGATGTCTACATCAAGTTATGCTCCAGGAGTCATCATCAAAAGCTCAAGTCTTCAATGAAGACAAGAAAGCAAAAATACACATCAACTCAAGTGGAGATGAAGTTACGGATTAGATAGAAATTTAATCTCTAACCATAGAACCTACTTTTGTAGAGTGTTGCATCAACAGCAATACCAGCCAAATAGTTTGGTACGAACTTTATTAACATATTAGTTGTGAGTTATTTAGAGATGATTCTTCGTTGGAAAAAGTTTCTTTCTCTCTCTTTAACCTAGATTGTTCTTTGGATATTATGTAAAGAGTCGAGTTGTAACATTTAGCCATGTATTGGACCCGCTGTGTTTCTGTTGTACCACTCTAAGGGATGTAATACTAGTGAACGGTGTTTCATTGGTGTTATGTCCACGACTATAGTATACTACATCATGAAGTGGTATGCTGGGTCACCGCAGTAATTTTGCAAATGAACCCCAATAATAGTTAGCTTCTTAATCCCTATCCCCGGACCTTCTCTCTAGCCTCTACTCCATCTCCATGAGTGCCTCCGCGAGCTCATATGATTTGAACCAACCAGGGAGGAAGGGTGCTTCTGCATCCCTTCGTAGGTAGTTGTAGTAGATTCTCTCCCGCTGCCTCTACCATCGGGGACGCTGTCATTCGTGCCTTGTCTGTGCTGTCAAGTTCATCGATCCATTATCCTCGTCTCTCAATAAAACACCAATCCAGGACATGTGTTCTACAAATGCCCTAACCATCGGGTAAGATGTTGTTTAAAGGATTTGCAAATTCATTTCACTCCCATTTTATCATTTCTTCTAATTTCTGCAAGAGATTGCTCATGACCCCTGCAACCACTAATATTGGCAAAATGGATGATGTAGGTATGCCCTATGAGTACCAAATATTATCCTATCATGTTTGACCCAGTAGAAGCCCACGTGATGATACACTCGTGATGACGAAGTCTAGGAAGGATTTGGGCGACCCATGCTCGTGAAGGAGACGATTCTTTGGAGGATACAACTAGCTTTAGATAGAAAGTTTAAAGAGCAAACCCTAATTTGTAGCCGCTCGGACTTATCCCGAGACCTGGCCTACCCATATAAAGGCTAGGAGGACATGACGAGGAGGACATCTCAACCCTAGCATACTCACCCGCCAGGTCTCATCTGCGCACCCCTGTAATCATCGGTTTTGTCGTCAATCAAGAGAAGACAAGCAGGAGTAGGGTTTTCCCTCTAGGGGCCTGAACCTGGGTAAATCTCGTGGCCCGTGTTGCTTGTATTTTAGCAGAACGCGATCTCTAGCGCACCCCTCTTTCCTTAAACCCAAATCCATAACGATGAGCATTGATGAGTCTAACCCTCAAAAATTAGCGCCGTTTGTGGGAACTAGGAGTGTTGATGTTGCGATCGTGATGGCCCCACCACCCGTGATCTTCGACTCGGAGAACCATATCCTCTTCGGCACCATCGACTTCACCATCCACTCGCCGGGAACACGCCCGGCCTTCAACTCCGTAGGAGACGTCGACATGATGATCGGGAGCCTATGCTTCGAGGTCGACAAGATCGGCATGCTTCGCCTCCCTAAGCGGGTGACGCCACCGGCGATCACACCTGCTCTTGGATACCACCGATCGACACGCTGAGTGAGCTTGACACGCCCACACCGATCTACAACTCGTATAGCGACAATAGTTGCGACTTTGATCTCTATGATCCACCATTAGGAGAGGAAGCCTATGGATCCGGATCGGAGAGCTCCAGGAACAATGACCCCCCACTTCTACATGTGTGTTGTTGTCATCAATGGCAATGACACCCGCGACAACAACGATAACGGGACTGACCCGCCCAACCCCGACGCCGGAAACGAAGGCAATCCTACGAACTCCAACAGAGGCAATCCTCCAAACCCCAACACCACCAATGGTGGAGACCTGGGTCATCCTGAGATCCTTCTAAGTGACGCCGGATGGGAACGAGTTAGGAAGGCCCTGAGGGGAAACCCCTTACCAGAAGACACATCCCGCGACATGCTGATGGCCTACCATTGGCAACTCGTAAAATAATACCACCGCCAATAGGAAGTGAATGCTCAACTAGAGCAGCGCAAACAAGCGGCCGACGTGTCGAGCGCTAGGCAGGCGGCGCTCTCCTCCATCGGTGTCGGGGGGTTGACCTCGGGTAGGTCAAAGACGGGGAAAGACAGAGGTACAATCCCCGTTTGGTTTCCGAGTTACGGTCTAGGTTGGCCGAATCATGAATAAGTCGGTCGATGTACGGAGGCGAGAAGCCCGTATATGTGTATTAAGGCGTTACCCGGCCGAGTTACTGCGAGGGTCGGCCGGGTTAGCCCGAGTAATCTCGATGCAGGTGAAGGACAAGCCGAGCTACGCGAGGTAAGGTACGGCCGAATGATCTGAAGCTATGGAGAAGGAGAAACCCAAGGTCAAACTCTAGCTGTAGGCTAGAAGGAATCTGAGCGGAGCCAAGCACAAGAAACAAAGATGCAGAGCGTCTGAGGGGCAGAAGGAGGTCACGGAGGTGACAGTCCTGAAGCCCGAGGCACGCAGGAGGGGTCCTCTGGAGCCTTGCCGTCGTTAGAAGGGCGACAGGGAAAGGAGGCCGCCGAACTACTATTTTGGGACAAGCATCTTCCTCGAATATGCTTGTCCCGTTAGCCCTAAAGGCACCCAAGGCTCTCCTTTATAAGGGGAGGCTTGGACCCTGAGGAGGGGATCGACTCACTTTTGGTACCGTTAGGCTGGAGAGGTTCATATTTTCTCCCTATATACAGCTCGAGGAGCACTTGTAGCCCGAGAGAAGAGAAATAAAGATCTTTGCCCTAACCTCTTGTGTGTCAAATTAGTTGCATCTTCCCTCCCCAGATCCCACTAGCATCCATTGGCCCCATACTTTAGCCTACCCATGGCATCTGCCGTGCCACCACCACGACAGTTGGCGCCCACCGTGGGGCCAGCAGCGATGCTAGCTGGAGTTATGATCCGGACGGGAAACTTCATCAACACAGGCGAGCGCGTTGTTTCTGGCTTGGTCCAGAGATTTGGTCTCTGCGACTATGTCAGCGACAATGCAGGGAGCTTCAAAGGGAAAGTTCCCCCGCGCAATGGTGTCTTCATCAGACTGGGCGAGCACAAGGTTTACGTCGGCGTCGACATCACCGGCATTTATCCTCACTAAGTTGTTGTTGCAGGAGAGCCACCTCTTAACGCAGCAAGCCATCCATCCAAAGTACATCCTGCAGGCAGCGTTGAGGTGATGGTCGCTGCAGGAGCGCAAGCTGGAGCAGCAGTAGCCGGGTCAAGCAGAGAACCCGCCACTGCCGCACAAGGCGCACCCAAGCAGACCGCGCCACAACCCATTGAGGTAATCCCGCCAGTGACCAACCCGACCGAGCTACATGACATCACCCCAAAGGCACCAAGAGTAAGAGGGCCACCTCTGGAAAGGCCAGAGAACATTCTTCAGGCGACCATAGAAAACTTGACTACACCTGTAGCGCCGATACTTGATCCGGCAAATGCTCAGGCAGAGTTAGAAGAAACCAGGCAAAAGGTGCTGGTAGAGGCCAAGGAAGTATCGGCCTTGCGGGAGTCCTTGAACAGGACCCTGAGAGAATATGCCAAAGCTAATAAGCTTGATATCGCACCCGAGCGGGTGGACGAATTAAGATTAAGAGGGAAGAACCTCATGGATGACATTAACAAAGAGCACGAAGCTCACAGAGCGTAATCAGTGATTTGGGTTTGCCGAGGTGCACGGGCGAAGAACCCGAGAGCGGCAAATGTCGCAACATTGGAATTAGAGGGTTGACCGGGAAGCCCGCGAAACAACAAGAAAGAGTGAATGAGCAAAAGATCGCGAACCAGCAAAATGAGGAAATACTGAACAAACCCGGCAAGGCTGGGGCCTCATGGATGGTTCACTCGGCAGGGCATTGCCTTGTCCATGACAATGCATCTTCACCGGAAATAATGCGAAGGAGAAAGCGGTAACCTCGGGGAAGAGGAAGCAAATTGTTCCATATGATCCGCAATGGCTGGAAAGGCAAATGAGAATGCATTTAATGCAAGCCGAGGTAACAGTGGGAGAGAAACCACCGTGGAAAAAGACGGCGGAGGCCGAGGCAATGGAGATCTCGGCAGAAGAGATCCCGCGAGAGGTAATCATGAAAACGAGACCCCTGCCGAGGTAAGGAGAGAGCTGCCGCTCAACCCACAGCCAAGGCATGAGCCTCGGCAGGAAAGAGAAGCGAGACCAGCTCGCCATAATCAAGTGAATGAGAGGTACAACGATGGTTATTCCGAGGTGGAATATGCGATCCATGGTGGAAATAACCACTATGGGATGCAGGACAGAATTTTGTACAGAGATTTGCCATCAAATGATGCAAGAGTAAAGATGGACAGGCTATACCGGTCAGAGTTGTTAGAAGAACAAGGTCCACCAGGACCGACTTGTTTTGGACCACGGATCATGGGCGAACCACCCGTGCCAAATTTTCAGCTAGCGAGAGGCACAAAAACGTACAATGGGAGTACCAAGCCACACGACTGGTTGATTGACTATGCCACTGCTGTGAAGATAGCGGGTGGGAACTTAAGATGGGCAGTATAATATGTCCCGCAAATGTTGGAAGGACCGGCTAGGGTATGGCTGAATAATCTACCAGCAGGCAGTATCAACTATTGGTTAGATTTTGAAGAAATGTTAAAGAACTTTACCAAAGACGCATAAGAGGCCAAACAGGCAATAGCTAGCTTAACCATGTGCAAGCAGAGAATAATGAGACAGATAGAGAGTTTTTAACTCGATGGTGCAACTTGAGAAACTCATGTGAAGGGGTAATAGAATCGCAAGCAATAGCTTGGTTCGCGCAAGGCTGCCGTTATGCCAGCATGTTGTGGCAACGCCTGCAAAGAGATATGCCGACTACACTGGCAGAAACTATCAGAATAGCAGACTCCTATGCATTAGGCGACCCAACGCAACCAGAATTAATGTCGGCAGATCATCGCGAGCAACAGGACCATTATGCAAGAGAAATGGCCGGGTCATCCAGGCGCGATTTCAGAGGAAGAAGAAGAGAGGAGAGGCCGGATTATAGATATAATTCGGCCCAAGTGGCAGCGGTAGCACAAGATCAGCCGAGTCATGGAGCAACTCGACGGCAGAAGAATGGACCTCAGCAGTGGACACCAAAGAATGAAGGAAAAAGGCAGTGGACCCCAGAGCAAAGGAAGCAATGGCAGGAGAGGCCGAAATACACGTTCGAATCCATGTTAGATCAGCCGTGCAAATTTCACACATCAAACCCATCCACAGCCAATCATACGACCCGCCAATGTGCATGGATGAAAAATGCAATGGGAACCCCGCAGAGTTCAGCGCCCATCAAGTACATCAAAGATCAACCGCAATTAATCGGAGCAAATACAAAGAATCGATGCTACGCCTCCCCGAGGTATGATAACTCGGATCGGAGGGATGCAGTACATCAAGTAATGAACCAGGTCCAGGATGGAAGGACGAATCCGGCAAATACTGGACGTAATGATTACAGAGAACATCACCAGTCTTATTGCGTGTTCACAACGGAACAGCAAGACAAGCAGAGTGTGCAGCGCCGGCATATGGAAGTAAATGCGGTTATGCCGGTAGTACCAAGATACGTGCCATGGTCTGATCAGGAGGTGACCTGGAGCATAAAGGATCACCCCAGAATAATGCCGAGTCCAGGATCATATGCACTTGTGTTGGATCCGACATTCGTTGGACCAAGCATCAATGTGAAATTTTCAAAAGTACTCATTGACAATGGAAGCAGTATCAACATCATGTACAAAGATACCATGCATAAACTCGGAATATCGCAGAACATGCTGCAATCCACGAGAACCACTTTCCATGGGATAGTGCCGGGGCTTTCATGCGAGCCCATCGGTAAAGTCCGAGTGGACGTATTATTCGGTACAAGAGATAACTGCAGAGCAGAAAATTTAGAATTTGAAGTGGTGGATTTGGAAAGTTGTTATCATGCTCTACTCAGACGGCCCGCATTGGACAAATTCATGAGCAGCTGTCGTATAAATTATCTGAAAATGAAGCTACCCGGACCACAAGGAGTGATAACAGTTGCAGGGGATTACAAGAAGTCAATGGAGTGTGCTTCAGCCGGGTCAAATTTGGCCGAGTCATTGGTTATAGCAAGAGAAAAGAGAAGGATTCAAGAAGTAGCAAATTTCTCCGGCACATTGAACATGCCTACCGGCCAACCCATGGCGGTGTCTTTTCAGCCGACTAAAGAGACGAAGAAATTTCAGATTGATGAGCAATTCCCAGAGCGTATTGTTACTATTGGTGCAGGCCTGGACGCTAAATAGGAAAGCGAGCTCACCAACTTCCTCCGTGAGAATCGGGACATATTTGCATGGTCAACTCAAGATCTGCAAGGTGTTCCGAGGGAGTTGGATGAGAACTCTTTGAACGTAAGGCCAGGAGCAAGGCCGGTGAAGCAACCTCTCCACCGCTTCGCCGAAGACAGGAGAAAAGTAATAGGAGATGAAATAGCTCGGCTCCTCGTAGCCGGGTTCATCATGGAGGTGCTATACCCGGATTGGTTATCGAATCCGGTGCTAGTAGAAAATAAGAAAGATGATCCCAATGTAGCCATTGTATGGCGAATGTGTATCAATTACACCAACCTGAACAAGGCGTGTCCAAAAGATCCTTTTCCATTGCCTAGAATAGACCAAGTCATTGACTCGACCGCTGGTTGTGAGCTATTATCGTTTGTAGACGCGTATTCTGGTTTCCACCAGATACCGTTAAATCCGGCCGATCAAATAAATACTGCATTTATTACCCCGTACGGGGCTTATTGTTATCACACAATGCCATTTGGACTGCGAAATGCAGGAGCGGCATATCAGAGATGCATGCAAAAATGCCTGCATGATCAGATAGGAAAAAATGTACAAGTATATGTAGATGACGTGGTCATCAAAACTAAGAAAAGAAAAACATTACTAGAAGATATACGGCAGACTTTTGCGAACCTGAGAAGGTTCGAATGAAGCTTAATCCAGAAATGCACATTTGGCGTGCGGCAGGGAAAATTACTCGGTTTCCTTGTATCTAGCCGAGGTATCGAGGCTAATCCAACAAAGATAAAAGCGAGAAAGAATGGAATTGCCAAAATGTGTGAATGATGTACAAAAATTCACGGCCGTCTGCCTCGCTTAGTCGATTTGTATGTCGGCTAGGAGAGAAGGCACTGCCGCTCTATCAGCTGATGAAAAAATCAGATAAATTCATTTGGACTCCACAAGCAGACCTCGCATTTCGTGAGTTGAAAAGATGTTGGTTACGACACCCATTTTGGCTTCTCCATTATCCAAAGAGCCTATGTTACTCTAGCGGCTACCAATGAGTAGAGTATCAGAAGTCGTCGTGGAACGACTTGAAGATGGTAAGTCGATTCAGAGGCCGGTGTATTATCTAAGTGAGGTGTTATCCACTTCAAAGCAGAATTACCCGCATTATCAGAAGATGGCCTATGGAGTATATATGTCGGCGAAAAAGCTTAAACATTACTTCGAAGAGCATCCCATCAAAGTAATCTGTGAGGCACCCATAGCCGACATATTGAGCAACAAAGACGCAAGTGGCCGAATAGCAAAATGGGCGATCGAGTTATCTCCATACGCTCCACAATTTGATAGAAGAGATGCAATCAAATCTCAGGCTGTCGCCGACTTTCTCGTGGACTGGGCCGAGGTGCAGTATGAGCCACCATTGCCAGATCCAAATTACTAGACTATGCATTTCGATGGTTCCAAACTGAAGAATGGTTTGGGAGCGGGAATAGTGTTAACCTCGCCTAAAAAATACCAACTGAAATATGTACTACAAATACATTTTGTTGCGTCCAACAATGTAGCCGAATATGAAGCGCTAGTCCATGGATTGAAAGTAGCAAAAGAAATTGGCATACGCCGAATCTTATGTTATGGTGACTCGGATCTAGTAGTACAGCAAGTATCAGGCAGTTGGGACGCATTAGATGCTAATATGGCTTTATATAGGTTTCACGTGCAAAAAATCAGTGGATACTTTGAAGGATGTGAATTTCACCACATACCTCGGGCAGAAAATGATGCCGCAGACACATTGTCAAAATTAGGATCAACCCGACAATCAATTCCTCCAGGTATTGCCCTGGAGCACCTCAGGAAACCATCAATAATCCCATCACCAGAATCCGAATCTATCTTTATCCTAGCAAATTCTGCAGAAGATCACACGCTAATGGAGGTAGATCCGCAGTATAACTCGGAACTCCCCAAGAGGAGGACAGCCAAGGTAAGCGCAATCATGGGAAAAGCCGATATATATACGTCGGCAGAGAACATGGAGATAGACAGTGAGATCACATCAGAAAAAGTAACACCGTTATGGGCGCAACCCATATTTTCTTACCTAAAAGACGCGATGTTGCCGAGTAATGAGGTATTAGCTAGACAAACCGTAAGAAGAGCAAAAGCTTATACAATCATAAACAATGAGCTGTATAAAAGGAGCGTCACGAACGTGTTGCAGAAGTGTGTAAGTTCGGCAGAAGGTCAGGAGATCCTTCTAGACATACACCAAGGAGAATGTGGGCACCATGCCTCATCTCGTGCCTTAGTAGCCAAGACATTCAGGCATGGATTTTATTGGCCGACGGCATTAAAAGAAGCAAAAGAATTAGTTAATAAATGCAGTGGATGTCAGAGATACGCAACCAAAATACACATGCCATCGGCCGAGTTAAAAATAATACCCATCACTTGGCCATTTTCTGTATGGGGTTTAGATATGGTGGGACCATTCAAGCCGGCATGAGGAGGAATGACCCACATATTGGTTATGGTGGACAAGTTCACAAAATGGATTGAGGTGAAACCAATAAAAAAGTGCGATGGATCCACGGCAGTGAAATTTCTCAAGGATATTATATTAAGATATGGGTATCCGCACAGTATTATTACAGATAATGGCACAAACTTTGCAGAAGGAGCTTTACTTGATTTTGCCGAGAGAAGCACATAAGGCTAGATATTGCCTGTGGCTCACCCAAAGATCCAATGGGCAAGTGGAAAGGTCTAATGGACTGGTGTTAACAGGAATAAAACCACGACTTGTCGAACCATTGCAAAGGTCGGCAGGATGTTGGATTGAGGAACTCCCAGCCGTACTGTGGAGCCTCAGGACTACTCCCAATAGATCAACAGGTTATACACCATTCTTCTTGGTTTACGGGGCAGAGGCCGTACTTCCAGCCGACATAATATATGACTCGCCAAGAGTTACTCAGTATACAACCTCGGAGATAAATGAGATAGCTCGGCAAGATGCTGTAGACCTGCTAGAAGAAGCCAGAGAGTTGACATTGTCACGATCAGCTATTTATCAGCAGAACCTACGACGATATCACAGGAATAAGGTGAATCCAAGAGTATTTAAAGAAGTAGATTTAGTCCTCCGACTGGTACAACGTACGGCCGACATGCACAAGTTATCACCTCCATGGGAGGGACCATTCATTGTGAGCAAAGCGTTGCACAACGATGCCTATTATCTAGTCGACGCTCAGTCTCCCGGAAAGAACAGGGCAGATAAAGCCGGCGAAGAAACGAAGCGTCCATGGAATGTAGCTTTACTTCGACCATTTTACTCATAACATTGTATCTCAAGGTCAAGATCCAATGATGTATTTAAACCTCGGCGCCCAGAGCAGTGTCTCGGGGACTGCCATATGTTATCTCAATTTCATGTTATGTATTTGAACCTCGGCGCCCAGAGCAGTGTCTCGGGGACTGCTGTATGTTATCTCAATTTCATGTTATATATTTGAACCTCGGCGCCCAGAGCAGTGTCTCGGGGACTGCTGTATGTTATCTCAATTTCATGTTATGTATTTAAACCTCGGCTCCCAGAGCAGTGACTCGGGGACTGCTATATGTTATCTCAATTCCATGTTATGTATTTGAACCTCGGCGCCCAGAGCAGTGACTCGGGGACTGCTGTATGTTATCTCAATTTCATGTTAGGTATTTAAAACCTCGGCACCCAGAGCAGCGACTCGGGAACTACCACATGCTGTTTCAGTTTTATGTTCAGCGCATCCGTATTAGTTTTATAATTTCCGAAATTTGGTTTACATATTGAGGTTCAGCGCGATGAACAACAATTCAGGGATTTCCATATATTCTCTCAAGGTGGTAGTCAACCGCCGTTCAGAGCACCACTCATGAAAAAATGAGGGCAAGGATAAATCCTAAAATCAGGAAATTACAGGCCACCAAAGCAAGAATTCGGACAAACAACAACTTAACCAAATGCTAACAGCTACAAGCGTATATGTCACAACGGTACACAGCAAAAGAAATTCAAGTCATACAACGGTACAGACAGTTTCGTGTACATCATACGCCCGGCATGCCAGGGATAAGAGATAACTCAAGAATCGTTCGCAGGGGAGGCAGCGACTTGGTCACGCGCTGGGCACTCCGACATAGGAGGAACTTCAACCGAGGTTGCCTCACACTCCGTAGAACCAAGTGCAACTTCAGCGGAAGCTCGAGGCTGCTCAGGAGCATCCGTCTGTGCAGTTGAGTGCCCAGTACCTTTGGAGGAGAAACGCGCGTCGCCGCCGCTGTCCGAGCTTGAACTTGAGCTTTCAGACGTGGCCGAATTATCCTCACGCTCTCCTTGCTCAGCCGAATTGTCATCCGAGGCATCTTCAACTATGACCTCCTCACCCGGATTTGGAAGGACACTCGGCCCTTCATTCCAGGTATGTATGTCGGCATACTCGACGAGTTGGAAGGCGCGAGCTTGCCGAAGAGCAACGAAGGTGGGGTCTTCAACCCAACGAACCGTGCGCAGATTTCGGGATGTCTAGAGAAATGGCTTCGTACCATGACATGATGACAAGAAGGGCCATATCGCGCCAAAGACGCCCCGGTGATTCCTCCAGACTCTTGCCTCTCAGATGCCATGAGTCTTTGTACTAGTAATTCGACCTCGTTAATATCAGGAGTACCAGATGTATTCGGCCAAAGAACGTGGTAAGCTCGGATGGCTGCTTGCACCAGGTCCCGACCCATAATTTTCATTGGGCCAACTGCAGCACCAACTGCGACCAGGAAATCTTCCATTGTGTACTCCGAGTCAGCGGCAACAGAAACAGCTCGGCGCACGCGAGCTGCAAGAACCGCTTTAGAACTCACAGGCTTGGCCTCGGGGAAATGATCTGCGCAAAGCATGAACGTGTCAGGTGGTAGCGGGAACAAAAAAGAACAATGTAATTCGGCGGTGTTAAGTAGCTTATGATGAATGAAACTCATCATTATCTGAAGGTCTTTGTCCCAATCGACCTTGCTCTTCTCAAAACGAGCAATTTCCTCGCTCAACCCCTGAGTCTTTAGTTCGGCAGCCTCGAGTAGTTCTTTGTTCTTCTGCAGCTCCAAAGTCAACCGATTCTTCTCCTCGGAAAATTCTTGGTCGACCTTTTCGATTCGGATTACGAGAGCTTGAGAGTATCCACCTCGGATCGCAGGCGAGTTATTTCATCATCTTTTTCTTGTAGTTGCGCCGAATGAATAGCGTTTGCTCTAAAACATGCAGCATCACGTCAGGCATGGGCATGCAATCTTGATGCGACGCTGCAAAGTTTTGCAACTCGGCTTTACCAGAGCCAAACACAATAAGGAAACTTAGCATACATGTTAAAAGGGAAAGGGTGTAAAATAAAAGGGAAACTAACCTTCCAGGCTCTTAACTTTCTTCTCAAGGCGAATGTTGAGATTATTAATGTTACCTGTTTACCAAGAAAGTAAGTCGGCATCTCGCGGACAAATAAATAAGAACGTTGAAAGTAACGAAAAGGAACCATCGACGTACCAGCCTTCTTTACCACTGGAAGGATTTTCTCATACTTTTCTTTTAGCTTACGGTGCGAAAAAAGCAACCTCTGGAATTCGGCAGTCCTCCGATCATGAGCAACCTGAGCAATGGGGAAAAACGGTAAATGGATATTCAAAGCTAAATCAGATCCGAATCAAGCAGAGCTTAATTCAGATCTAGGTGGCTGGATATTCAAAGCTAAATCAGATCCGAATCAAGCAGAGCTTAATTCGGATCTAGGTGGCTGGATATTCAAAGCTAAATCAGATCCGAATCAAGCAGAGCTTAATTCGGATCTAGGTGGCTGGATATTCAAAGCTAAATCAGATCCGAATCAAGCAGAACTTAACTCAGATCTAGGTGGCTGGATATTCAAAGCTAAATCAGATCCGAATCAAGCAGAGCTTAATTCGGATCTAGGTGGCTGGATATTCAAAGCTAAATCAGATCCAAATCAAGCAGAACTTAACTCAGATCTGGGTGGCTGGATATTCAAAGCTAAATCAGATCCGAATCAAGCAGAACTTAATTCGGATCTAGGCGGCTGGATATTCAAAGCTAAAGCACATCCGAATCAAGCAAAACTTAACTCGGATCTAGATGGCCGGATTCCCGAACCCTAGAAATAAATTTAAATTAAGTCAAAGATCATTAAACTTCCAAGTATATAACAAGTTATTTCCTTGCAAGTTTCGGGGACTAGAGCATATAGTAACATCTGAGGACTAATTTAAAACTCAGAGAAACAGTAATTACCTCATTCATCTTGTTAGTATCAAGGATGAAGTTGGCAGCATGGTCAAAACGGCCGTTGATGTCGGAAAGCTGAAAGGGCTGGTTGATAGGATTACCCTCAAAATGATCAGCGGCGTTCCAATTATTGGCATACTCCACCGGCACCGAGGTCGCCCCTTCGGCTGTCCGAGTTAAGACCTTACCGGATAGGTTGTTTAACCATCGCGCAGGGCTCTTATGAAGAGCAAAATTTGGTGCCGAGGCAACGGGGCTTTGGTAGGCAGCTCCCTTACGCAAGACGTCGGCGATACTCGGTGAGAAGAGCCGACAAGACCTTCGAGAAGAGGAAGTCTTGGCGGCAGCTTTTCTCGCCTTAGAGGAGACATCGAGGAAGTGACACCTCGGAAGTGGGGACGGCGTCTTTAGGAGCAGCAGGGGTTACGGTCGCAGAAGGCGCCGAGATAACGACCTTTTCGGCCGAGGCTGGAGTGGCTGTAGAAACTGCCGGGGTAGATAGAGGCTCAGTAGCAGCGCTGGGACCCATAGAAGGGGCAACGGATTCGACGAAAACCTCGGAGGGCCGAGTGGAATCAATGTCAACAGAAGGGGTTTCAGGCACGTCGCGACGAGGAGGCGACGGATTCGGAGCTGGAGGAGAGGCAGCACGAATAGGACTGGGAATCCTGGTATCATCGACAGGAGGAGGAGACGGCCGCCGAATCGGGCGGCTAGTCATGCTAGGACCGCCGGGCTTAACAGAAAGCGGAGCACTGCAAGAATAAGAAAGAAAAAAGCGTCAGTATGGAAAACAGAAAGAGAGAAACAAGAAATACAAGTAAAAGGAGCTTACCCGGCAACCCCAGGCATAATCTTGCGCCTGGGAGGATTCGGAGCGGATTTCTTCGTTCGTTTCTTGGGGACCGCCTCCGAGGCACTAGCAGGAGCCCCACGTTTCCCCGAGGTAACAGGGGGTCGAGAAGCAATAGGCTCGGCGTCGTGAACCTGACCGGCCGGATTAGCTGGGAAAGTAGAAGCCGGAAATGCATAAGAAATAGGCATTGCGGCAACTACCTCAAGAATTTGGACCTCGTCCGAATCACCTTCTTCCTCGTGCGCCGAAGTCTTGCCACGAACTCGAGCCGGGGCAGGATCCGACTTAGGGACGAACTCCTGAGTCCGCTCACCAAGATCCGGGGTGCTCCACGGGCCACGGAAGCAACAAAACTTCGGCGTCCTCATTCTTCTGCTCTGCGAACCTCTGCAAGACAAGGACAAAGAAAGTCAGCAGAATCCATTACGAAAACAATGGAATAGCAGAACGTTATTGATTAAGCTTACCTCGGGAGGCGGGTGATCGCGGGTGAACGGTTTCAATCCCCAAGCCCAATCCTCAGGCATCTCCGTCTTGAAGATAGCTCGGACGCGCTTGTGGATAAGGTAGTTGTCCAGCTCCACAGTCGAGACTCGGTTAGGGTCGAGGGGACCACTCATGTAGCACAGCTTGTGAGTCCGCTTCTGGAATGGGCAGATCCGGCTACTAATGAAAGTAGCCATCAGGTCTTCGCCGCATAACCCGGCGCGGATCAACTCTTTAAGCCGAATCTCAAAAGCCTCGGCCAAGGCATGAGTTTTCCTCGGATTGTAGAGCCAGTTCACTTTAGAAGGCGGACCAATTGAGAATGCAGGGAGCCGAATCTTGTCCTCTGCCCCTCTGTTCTTGACATAAAAGAACGATTTGTGCCACTTCTTGCACGACTCTAACCCGGTGACACGAGGAAATACGGACTTCCTCCGAGGTGTAATAGACGCTGCCCCACATTGGGTAAGCGATTTCTCGGAAGGGTGCAGAGATTTGTCAGGGACTACGTTGGAGCGAATCTGGAAGAACTTCAACCAGACGTGCACTGACGGCCACAGGCAGAAGTATCCCTCCGATGCGGAGATGAAAGCAGAAAGAGAAGCGATGGCGTTCACAGGAAGATGATGCGGCTGAAGGCCGAAGTAGTCGAGAAATTCTCTAGCGAAATCACTAAGAGGGAGACTGAAGCCATCGAAGTGCGACATAAAAACCACATACTCGCCCTCCCTAACATCCGGAGAGGACTCGCTGCCGGGTAAGCGGCAAGAGACCTCGGCGGGAATTCTTCGAGTTCGGATAAGCCATTCGATCTCACGGCGTGTAACAGAAGAGCCCTGCCACGAGCCTCGCTCGGGCCCATAGCCAGCGTCGTCATCCTCTACCAGAGCGCCTCTAAACGAACTAGACATGAGTGTGCCGGAAAGATCGCCAGAAGAAAAGTTGGCGGCGGAGGGGAGTTTAGAGCTGCAAGGCCCCGTCGGGACTTTGCACGAGAACAATGGCAAAGAACCAGAGGAACCGCCGCACGAGCACGAAATCGAAACGGAGGAGTCTAGGGAAAAATCCAGGCAATGCGACCGGAGAGGACTCACCGGCGACGGAGCCGAAGCCGCTGAGCGCAGGCGAGGCAGGCAGAACGACGCGACAGAGTCCTCGCCGACGGTAGCTCTGGTGAGCGCGCGGCGGCGGAGCTGCGAGAGGACGCGCAAGCGGAAGGAAGGAGGAGGACGAAGACGAGCGAGAAGGGGAAAAGTAAATTCCCAAACGCCGTCCCCCTCTTTATAGTCGAGCCACGAACAAGTTAGTGGGATCGTGGGTGTAGCAGTTGACCGTGTAGATTGTGGGTGCGGCACGAACGCACGACGATAAGTGGAACCACACCAACGGCCACACAGGAAGGAAGAACGTTACGATCCCAGGAAGCGACGCGAGGCGTCATGGCGGCGTAAGGTGTACAAAGTTAACTGTAGCCTGTCAGTAAGTACTATAGAGGGACCAAAAAACTAGAAGAACGATGATGGGGGTGACGCGTAGGACAAGGTGTACGAGAGAAGGAACAAGGATACCTCGGACAAGGAAGAGATAACTCGGAAACAAAACTGAAGAATATGATGAAGCTGATACGACCCGGCCGAAGCAATCGACGGGGCCACACCAGCTTCGGGGACTAATGTCGGGGGGTTGACCTCGGGTAGGTCAAAGACGGGGAAAGACAGAGGTACAATCCCCGTCTGGTTTCCGAGTTACGGTCTAGGTTGGCCGAATCATGAATAAGTTGGCCGACGTACGGAGGCGAGAAGCCCGTATATGTGTATTAAGGCGTTACCCGGCCGAGTTACTGCGAGGGTCGGCCGGGTTAGCCCGAGTAATCTCGATGCAGGTGAAGGACAAGCCGAGCTACGCGAGGTAAGGTAAGACCGAATGATACGAAGCTTGCGGGAGAAGGAGAAACCCAAGGTCAAACTCTAGCTGTAGGCTAGAAGGAATCTGAGCGGAGCCAAGCACAAGAAACAAAGATGCAGAGCGTCAGAGGGGAAGAAGGAGGTCACGGAGGTGACAGTCCTGAAGCCCGAGGCACACAGGAGGGGTCCTCTGGAGCCTTTGCCGTCGTTAGAAGGGCGACAGGGAAAGGAGGCTGCCAAACTACTATTTTGGGACAAGCATCTTCCTCGAATATGCTTGCCCCGTCAGCCCTAAAGGCACCCAAGGCTCTCCTTTATAAGGGGAGGCTTGGACCCTGAGGAGGGGATCGACTCACTTTTGGTACCGTTAGGCTGGAGAGGTTCATCTTTTCTCCCTGTATACAGCTCGAGGAGCACTTGTAGCCCGAGAGAAGAGAAATAAAGATCTTTGCCCTAACCTCTTGTGTGTCGAATTAGTTGCATCTTCCCTCCCCAGATCCCACTAGCATCCATTGGCCCCATACTTTAGCCTACCCATGGCATCTGCCGTGCCACCACCACGACAATCGGCGGGTCCTCTTCCAAGGACAATGGCGGTGATGATCACCAGAGGCGTTCTCGGCTAGAACGTATGGGCCTAGACGCAAGGCATGAGGCCACCAAGTCCCTCGACTTATCATTCATGTCGGTGGACTCGCAGGGAAACATGATGCCCAAGACGTCGCATGTCGCGGTTATAGCAACTACTACATACCTACTATCTAACCATCCACTAGTCGGGGATCCACGATCCGCCATCCACTGGTCCGCCATTGCGGGCCTCGGGCTCGTAGGAGCTGCACTAACCGTAGATCCAACTCTAGAACCAAAAAAGAAAGTAGTAACATTCGCGAGGAACCGCTCGCCCTCATACGATGAGGAAGATCATGATCTGTCGTGGCGACGTCGCAGTCCACGACAAAGAAGCTGCAATTACAATGCTCGTGACGAGCTCACACAGCGCAAGGTTGACAGGATGTGCACCAAAAATGCCTGCTCCACTGTGAGACCCTGGCTCATGGCTTAATAGGATTGATAGTATACCCATACCAACAAGTTGCAACTTCTTTTTTCCAGAAACTCATTCAAAAAGAACCTCCAGGTGCTTGGCCTGGAGCAATTTGTGGATGGGTGACCAACCGGGAAGTGGGTATTGGGTGCGCACGAGTGAGGACAAAGTGCACAGAAAAGACTACTGTTGGTCTGTGGGGTTAGTCTAGAGATCCTATTGAGCTGCCATGAGTGACAGCCGCCGGCCTGGAGAGGCCGAGGTGTTACAAGTGGTATCAGAGCCGATCCTCGTGGTTACATGGGTGTGTGCGGGTCAGTGGCGAACATGTGTAGCATGGTGCGTGTGGCCCGGAGTGGACACGACATGGCAATGTGCCAACACTGGACGCACAGACGTGTGCCAAGAGGGGACGTTCCTGGCTTGTGGTTGATCGATGAGGGCGTCGATCTTCTAAGGGTGGGTGTATGTGAGACCCTGGCGCATGGCTTAATAGGATTGATACTATACCCATACCAACAAGTTGCAACTTCTTTTCCAGAAGCTCATTCAAAAAGAACCTCCAGGTTAAGCGTGCTTGGCCTGAGCAATTTGTGAATGGGTGACCAACCGGGAAGTGGGTACCGGGTGCGTACGAGTGAGGACAAAGTGCGCATAAAAGACTAGTGTTGGTCTATGAGGTTAGTCTAGAGATCCTATTGAGATGCCATGAGTGACAGCCGCCGATCCAGAGAGGTCGGGGTGTTACATCCACTGAGTCAGAAGACGAAGATACAGAGTTCTGCGGCGCCAAATGCTTCAGTCACGCCATATGACAATCGCGAATGCCTAAAGGCTTTAAGCTCCCTTCAGACAACCCGAAGTTTGAAGGCCTCTAGGAGCCAAAGATCTGGTTGGATGACCACATTCAGTCAGTCAAATGTCATGGCGGGAGCAAAAACACCGCCATGTAATGCCTGCAGCTGCAGCCGAAGGGCGCGGCGCGAGCCTGGCTCGACAATCTCCCTCCCGGATCAATCCATAGCTAGGAAGAACTGGATTCAGTTTTGTCCGAAACTTTAAAGGCACGCACAAATGGCCAGCTTCAATAAAAGAACTGCATGCCTGCTTCCAAAAGTGTAGCGAGGCACTACGCTCCTATATTCAGCGATGGTCCATCATCAAAAAAATCAGTAGAGGACATCTCTGAGGAGCGAGCAACCGGTGCATTCAACCGCGGCGTACGGCTCCGCGAGCTCCGAGAGGAGTGAGGCCGCACCAAACCAAAAACCATCGATCACCTAATGGATATCGCAATTCGCTGGGCATATTGGCGAAGACGTCATCCAAAACAACCAATTACGCTCAGATGATGAGGATGATCTCGGTCGCAGACCCGAACGCCGATAAAAAAGGAGGATGCGCGGCTATGAAGACTGCGAAGAAGTCAATATGGTCGCGGCTGGCTACGCCGACCGCCGCGACAACGTCAACCGAAGCAGCGGATATCACAATAGCAGCTACCGCGACAGTGGGAAGACGACGCAAGTGTGGCAGCGTCGCGCTCGCAGCAGCGCACCCTCCGCCATGGAGAGGTTTTCAGGTCCGCAACGTCTAGTTTTCTAAATCAACAAACAGTACGGTAAGAAAAGGTCAAGTCGCCTCCTCAAAGACTGCCTCGCCACCACATCCTCCACTACACACAGAAACCAAGGAGGTATGGTTAAAACAGTGTAATTTACATATGACTAGTCAAATTATGGTCAGATGATGGAACCCACAATTGTCCAGTCCCATAGACACTTCTATCACTAACGGATGAGCTCACCAGTCGTCACTAATGATGTCATCATCGTTCACGCCTTTAGCAAAAGGTAGAACGTAGCAACGACACTATTACTTGAGTAAATAAAGTTTTTACTTGAGTCTACAACTCGACCAAATACTCGAGGGATATTCCTAACAGGAGCGCTAGCCGCGCACCTGAACGATTTCCGGGTCCAGTGAATACCCAAAGATGATAAAAACAAAGGTCATCTGCTTCGACTTCTTCTTCAAATCAACGATTCGACTACGGACTCGGGTCTACTTCCATTGGGAGTGTTGGATGTCATTCGATAAATTTCAGCCACCAATGGCATTCCCAAGGTTTTTTTTAAAATGGGGATACACCCTGGCCTCTGCATCCTAGGATGCATACAACCCTTTTATTACTTAAAGTCGGAAGTACCAAAATTACACTTCAAGGATCAGAAAGGGTTGATACAAGTGCTAGCTATCTGAAAAAGTCTAGAAAATTGAAGATGGAAAGTGTACAAAAGCTAAACATCTCTCAATCTACTAGTATGCCGCCACATAGCCTGATAGTAGATATCCTGAGCAACCATTACCAGATGGCTGCATCCAGAAACCATCATGTGATGTTGCTTCTCTAGGAGTAATAAAGCCTAGAGTTGGGTCCATGGGACGCCGAGATAATAAGATCCAAAAAAGAATAAACTCGAACCCTGTCAAAGCATTGCGACATTTCTAAATAGACCAACATAAAGCTGATACCCCTATACATATTCTAGCTTTATTAGCCTTATCCATCCCATTTAACCAATTTCCAAACATATTAGTAATATTGGTCGGAGGTGGTGGAAGATTGTATGTAAAGAAAATAATAGGACAAATAATTTTAGCAAAGGGGCATGAAATAAAAAGGTGTTCACTTGTTTGTTCTCCATCACAGAAAAACAACACTTCTTCCATCCTTTCCAATTCCTTCTTAACAGATTGTCCTTAGTTAGCAAGACTTTTTTTATGCAAGAACCACATAAAGATCTTAATATTTAGTGGTATTTTAAGATTCCATAGGTATTTTGTGGGGAGGCTTTGATGATCATTCATGAGATCCTTATACATAGATTTTATTATGAAAACCCCATCCATGGTTAGTTTCCACCTAAACACATCTGATTTATCAGTCAAGTTAATCTGCATTAATCTCTGACAGAGATGCAACAATGCATCCTATTTTGTCCCATTCAAGTTCCTCCTAAAACTTATATTAAGAGGGTTGTGAGAGAGGACTTCATGGACAGAGATATTTTTCTATGGACAATATTATAAAGCGAAGGATACTATTGGGCAAGGGGCGCCTCCCCTAACCAAACATCTTCCCAAAATCAAGTTTTTACCCCATTGCCAACTTTGAATAACCCTATGGTAAAAAAGCCATCCTTTACCTGCATTAGGCCTTTACAAAATGGGAAATCAATCGGCTTATCTTGAACTTGTGCCAAAGTTTTGGTTTTCAGGTACTTGTTATGAAGATGTTCCTGCCACACCCCTTGCTCAGAAAGTAATTTGTAGAGCCAT
The DNA here is from genome assembly GCA_030063025.1 of Avena longiglumis. NCBI lineage: Eukaryota > Viridiplantae > Streptophyta > Magnoliopsida > Poales > Poaceae > Avena > Avena longiglumis. Next base: position 17,213,005 of record CP125976.1, read on the forward strand.
TTTCTTAGTATACACTTATTTTTAATCTCTAATACCTCAATTCCCAATCCACCCTGATCCTTGGTCAACAAATTATATTCCACTTAGTTAGTCTATATTTCTTATTATGTTCATCACTTTTCCAAAAGAATGTTGAACAATAGAAGTCCAATCTTTTCCTAACTCCCTTTGGTATTCCCAGAAACAATAACATGAACATAGGAATACTTGTTAATACAGAGTTGATTAGCACTAATATATCTCTATATGACAACAGTTTGCCTTGCCAACATCCTAACTTTCCTTCAAAACGATTCTCAGCGGGATTCCACTCAGAACTCCTGAGCCTTCTGTGGTGAATAGGTACCCCAAGGTACTTGAAAGGCAAAGAGCCCGACTCACAGCCGGATATATCTCTATACTCCTATTCATGTTCCTTTGCCTTTCCAAAGCAGTAAATCTCACTTTTGTGACATTTACTTTTAAGTCCCAAAAGTTGATAAAAAATGCAAAGTATAAGTTTCATGTTCACAACCTTCATAAGATCATGTTCCATGAAAATAATCGTGTGATCTTCATATTGAAGGATGGATATCCCTCCCTCAACAAGATGTGGTATTAAAACACCGACCTGACCTTCTTCCTTAGATCTAGCTATGAGGATGGCCAATATATCTACCACTATGTTAAAAAGCATAGGTGATAACAGATCACCCTGTCTTACCCTCTTTCTTCTTTGAAAAAAAGACCAATATCATCGTTCACTCTGATCCCAACACTCCCGCCTTGGATAAAATTTGCAATACACTTGCACCATAAAGGGTCAAAACCCTTCAAATGAAGTGATTGTTATAAAAAGGGCCATTTAAATTTATCATATTCCTTTTCAAAATCAATTTTGAAAAGCACTCCATCCAACTTTTTGAATGAAGTTCATGGATAGTTTTATGCAAAATAACTACCCCTTCTAGAATATGCCTTCCAGGCATGAACGTTGTTTGAGTTGGTCGAATAACCTTGTGAGCGATCACGGAGATGCGATTCAATGGACACTTTACTAAAGATTTTAAAACTAACATTTAAAAGGAAAATTGGCTTGTATTGCAGATCTAAACCGCATTTTATCTTAGGAAGGAGAGTGATCACTCCAAAGTTAAGATTATAGAGAGGTAACTCGGTTGTTTGCAACTATGCAAATAAAGCCGTCAATTCAATCTGTTTGGAAACAGAGCTCTTTTATCGCGGAATTAGACCAGCGTAGATAGAATTAGGTAAGATAAAAATCGATTGGAAAGTCCTAAATTTTAAGAAAAAATAACCACTTCCTATAAAGTCTGATAGAATTTTGTAGGGAATCCATCAGGACCCAGGGCCTTGTTGTGTTCCATCTAAGAGATTGCTTCAAGCACTTCCTTTTTCGAGAACATCGAAGTTAGAATTGTATTTTCCAACGAGGAAACCTAAGGAATATCCAAGTTCCTCTCCTCCATAAGATAAAAACTATTTGGTTTTGGAGGACCAAAAAGTTTCTTATAATATTCAAAAATATAGATTCTCAAGTTTTCATCATCCACTATAGTGCCTTCATCTTGTTCAAGTTGGAAAATCTTTTTCTTCTGATGTTTTCCATTGGCAATTAAGTGAAAATATTTAGTATTATTTTCCCCTTCATGTATATGTTTAACTTTTGCCCGTTGAGCCCACTTGGTATCTTCACCACGCCTCAGTTTTGTGATCTACTCATTAGCTGATTTGAGCATATTTCGTTTGGCTTCCGACAGTACACTCGTCTCGGCCTTAATACCGAGTCTATCGATAATCGCTAGGAGTCTATCTTTTTTTTATTTTCTGTATTTACCACTCTGATTTTGTGCCCAACCATGGTGAAAACGTTATAACAAAAGTCTTTGTTCGAATCTATGACTCAAACAGACACTCGGCGGCTACTCCCATAGGGAGCGCCGGTCGCGCACCCTATGAATAAAATTACTGTGAACCCTCGGATCCTTTATGACGACTGCATCGTAAGAACAGATCACAACCGAACAACTTGGTGACTCCGCCTAATAAGAAAATTGATAGGAGACAACGTCTCCTTGGCCACCCGAATCGTCTCTGCGACGACAAATATTTAGATGTTGTGTTTACAACACAAAGGTAAGACGTATAGATATAGTCTGATGGCCTGGAAATGCACCTGCTGCGCTCTGCCAGAAATATACCGTACCTACAAGTATGATGAAAAATCTCGACGGACGCGTTGGGTGTATATCTAATATCACAAGAATTTGACTCCTGTAAGACCTCCACAGCCTGAGTCAAATTACGCTAGCACTTCTTTGAATTCGAGTCTAGGGACTTGAATTTGAGTAGATAGTGTTGATTTGCCCAAAGGCAGTTAACTGACCCTGACCCGTCAGATGATTCAGACACACATATCAACTATCCATATGAACCAAAACATTATGATCCTAAAGCATATTCGGATGACAAAGCACTCGAAGACTTCTGAGTCTCCATCTGAATCTATGATTCGACTAGACACTCGGGGGCTACTGACGTAGGTATTCCCTACAGGTACCTAATATTATCCTATCATGTTTGGTCCATCATAATCCCACGTGATGATCCACTCCTGATGCCGAAGCCCAGGAAAGATTCGGGTGACCCAAACTTGTCAAGGAGGTGATTCCTTGGAGGATACAACTAGCTTTAGATAGAAAGTTTAAAGAAAAAACCCTAATTTGTAACTGACTAGGCCTTATCCCGAGACCTGGCCTACCCATATAAAGGCCAGGAGGGCACGACGAGGAGGACTATATCAACCCTAGCATACACACCCGCCAGATCTCATCTTCGCACCCTTGTAATCATCGGTTTCACCGTCAATCAAGAGCAGACAAGCAAGAGTAGGATTTTCCCTCCGAGGGTCTGAACCTGAGTAAATCTCGTGTCTCGTGTTGCTTGTATGTTAGCCGAACGCGATCTCTAGTGCACATCTCTTTCCTCAAATCCAAGTCCATAACAATGGGAATTGATGAGTCTAACCCTCGTTATTAGACAATATAATCATGTTGATTTTCTGGATAGAAATTGGTACAACTTTGGAGTAACAGAGGAGGAAGAAGAAGTTGGCCCGCAACATAACATGGTTGATGCAGTGAAGAAGATGGATGAGCTAATTGAGATTTGTAGGAATGTGTAGGCTTGCAATTGTTTGTCTGATTGGAGTAATGTTGTGTGTAGTAGTTGCCAAGTAGATTTGGTTTGATATGCTATTTGAATGGAAATGAATGTTAGTTGATTCAAATGTATCAATGAGTTGGTTCAAATGCAATGCATGAAATGGAGACTAAATGATACATTGGACAAATTGTACTACCATATTGTCTCATTAACATAGCTGGATCATCAGGTTTCATCCAAAAGAAACAACTGGCGGATTTAACAAGTGTACTCTTGCACTTACATGGTTTGATTGAAACCAGAGCTACACCTGAGCATCATTTTCTATCAAACCTAGCCAGAATATACTGCTAAGCATTCATTTGTTGTCCAAAATATATAGGCAGTGTCATTCTGTCATCTAAACATCAGATACTTTGTTCTCATTTTGTTGTCACAACTTGCTTCCTCTTATTAGCTAAGACAAGGGTCTTTGTAGTTGGTCTTGGAGGTGGTAGGTCGTCTCTGCAACTAGCAATGGACTGACATTTAGGTAGAGGACCTGGTGGTGTAATCTGAGACCGTTGAGTTGCTGCTGCCTGCAAAGCAGGTACACATTCATTCATTTAATAGTTTTAGAAGATAACTTGAATAATAAAAAATAAAATAAACTCATTTGTTCTTGTAGAAGCTGAATCACACTAGATGATGTAACATCATAACTCACTACAAATGCCACAATACTTGTCGTTGCACTTGTCTCCATTTGTGCTAATACCTTTTTCTAAGAAAATGACAAAAATGAATGTGCAATTGATCAAGAAAATGACAAAAATGAATGTGCAATTGATCAAGAAAATGACAGAAATGAATGTGTGACAGGTGGTTAAACTTGTTCTACCTCTATTATATTAGTAAATCCATTCAACTAAAAGGACTACACACAAAATACTACTAGTAGTTCAAATAGGAAAGGGGTCACTTCTATGGGTTCTTCATTCTAAGGATAAGGATAACACTCTACACTAACCTCTTCCCTCAGAAGATTTGATTAATAAAGTTAGATAAGGAAGGATAGGTCATGATTTAGAATCATTAAGACTTGGATAGTCAAGATTTGGTCAATAGGCTTGGATGTTTTACTTGATATTTGAGTCAAGCACACGTGATGATAGATAAGATGAGATATAATAAGGTAAGAATAGAAAAGATGTGAGGCTTTATTGATTGATCATGTGCTAGAGAATTATTCAACACATGTGTTAATTGATGTTTATATAAGATGGATTAAGCATTAAGTTATTATTTGTTCCTCAAGGATGTGTTTAGGTTTTTAGTTCACTTTCGTTTACGAGTACTACTTATGCCTTACTAATATACGGTTTAAGAAAATTTCATATCAAAGTTTATAGTTCTCAACTTGATAATTTAAGACTAGTTCCTCAACTTAAGTGGAACTTCAATCACTTTGAAAATTTCTAGCAAATTTTTTTTTAATTTCCCCACGTTTTACATGCATGGATGCAATGCACACAACTACTTTCTACCCATTTCGACTCTCTTGAACTAAAGGATGTTACAAAGAGTTCATGTTTTTATTTGGCTTTTATCTCAAAATAAGTTGATGACTACAGATAACCTAAAAAAGGGCAGCTAAACAAACTAAAGAATGCATATTCTGTTCAGAAGATGAAAGCATTCATCATCTTTTCTTTGACTGCATCGTGGCTAAACAAATTTGGCAAGTTATTTTTAGTTTTTTAAACTATTGTTTGTACAAGTTATTTCTCACTTGCCAAATTTTGGGTAGCTAACAAGAAAGATACCTTCTTGAACTTAGTTTGTGCTTCTACTTTGTTGGAGCTTATGAAAAACTAGAAATGATCTTATTTTTAATGGTAGTCCATGGCTGAATTTAAACCAAGTATATGGCATCTAATCTTAAACTCTGTGGAGAGACAGAGACTGATCTTCAAATATCCACTGCTGGAGGGAGTGGATCGCTTCTGCAACCATATTTCCCAGCTTCTCAAGACTCTACCGCAGCCGGAGAACGGCTAGAGACACAATCATGACTAGAGACTTTCTTTGATCTGAAAAATGGTAAGAAGACCGCGGAAGAAGATTGTGGACGCTCCCCCGAGGCCAAGAAAAGGACGGCGCAAGGCACCTGGTTATGCCGACATCCACGTTGGAGAGTGGAGACTACGTTCGTCTCACCAGTATAATTTGCCTCTCGAGTCCACGCTCGTCTCACCGGTCTAATTTCCATCTTGTCATGCTCAAGCAGCTGGTGGGTGCACCTTTTGGGTATGTAAAAATGCACCTCGTTTTCGTTTTTCTTTTTAGCTTTCTGTTGGACTTGTCTTTTAGCTTTAAGACCTCTCAGACATGTCTGGTTGCGTGCTGTAAGAACTTGGAACCCGTCATTTAGGGGTTTCGTTGATCCTATCAATGGAACCGAGGATGAGATCCTTGTGTGAATCTAAAAACAATAGGTAGTTCGCTGTTTTGAAGGCTTCAGCAAATATGCAGCTTTGAGTAATTCACACGAATAAAAAACATGAATTTAATTGTGCTATATCCAAATGTCAATACAGCAGGACACGTACATTATGCACATCCAGTTATTCAGGAACCATTTGATCATTCCCGTTCCATCATATTGATTAGCACTAGTCTAGTCACCATCGTACCCAAGTCAGGTCACACGTAGCACGGGAGTATTATACAGCATCGACGTCGATCTGCGTGGTGTTATTCAGTGGCTAGAGCTCATCATCAGCGGCCAGGTGCAGCGCTGCAGCGGCTTTGTGCTTGTGCTCTCCGAAGACCCGGTTTAGGAACATGGCCAGCCTCACTCCCCCCTGCGCGATCCGCCGCGTCACGATCGGGAGCCTGGATCCGAAGTAATCGTCTGCAAATCACGAAACGACGACGAAGCCGCCGCTTCATGGTCAGATACTAGATCCACAGAATCTCATCATGCCAAGGATAGCACCCGGAATGCGTTAGAAATTGACAGTTTACCGGACAGTGTGTCTCCTTCGTGGACGCTGTTGTACCCCCATTTGCACGCCAGGTCTATGCTCTCCGTGGCATACCTGTTGCATCAAGATGAACTGCTTAAGACAAATCCAAATGGGGAAGAACAATATAAGAGTTGAAGTGTCTGTATGTATATACTTGGTTGGGCAAGACATGAGGTCAGTGCAATCTTTCCACGAAGACATGTCATCGGACCATGTGCCCTGGAGGAAACATACACCGGAAATTAGGTAGCAAGCCTGTGAATTCATGTTTATTGGAGTGGAAGCAGACGCTTTCGTGCCGGTTAATATTCACTTACTTTGGTGATGTTGTGCTCAAGGTCCTTTCGGAATGCGTCCATGTCCTTGCCGTAGTTTTCGGCCAGTGTCATGAGTATAATCTCCCTGTCCCATACCTGGAGAAACAAATGAAATCCCAGATGCGGTTCACAGGTTAAGTTCATTGGTATGTTGCTTGTGACATGACACTATGTGTAAGAATCATGGGAGGTGCTGGTTACATGATGAAGGTTGGACTTGTGCTTGAACCAGCGTAGGTTTACTGCATTGCCACCTTGGTCGCTTGTGAACCCAACATGCATGGGCTGCAAGGACAAAAGAAATTGTTTTTAATTTCGAGAAATTATGTCACAGATTGATCTATACAGTTCTAGGTTTGGTTGTGAAAAATTACCTGATGAACATCTCCCATGAAGTGTGAGAGGAATAACAGGGCCTCGGTCAGGTTATCTGCATTAGCAACCGGATGAAATCAAAGAAGCAGCGGTCAGGTCAGAACTCGGGACAGTGATAAGCTGAGATCAACACTGTTAGTTCGCTTACACTTTCGATCAGCACTGCCTTGCTTGTAGTGCATGAGCTGCGACGTGAAGTTGGCAATGGCACCGGCGACGCACATGTCCTTGGCGCCACTTGGATCATGGCAATCCCCTGTCCATTTTATTGGGCATCATGATCATGAAAATTCAGAAATCCAGAACAGTGTTTTACAGTACCGCTCGCTGTCAGGGAAACATACTCGAGTAGACGAAGCTGCAGGCCTGGTCAGGGGTGTCGATGAAGTGCAGCGGGCTGGTCCACTGGTACTTGTACCAGTGCCTGACCTGGTCCGGCCAGACGCAGAGCGCCGACAGGTCGCCGCCCGCCTCCTCGGGGAGTAGGTTCTTCACCGCGTGTGCAGCAGCAGGCTCCAGCAGACCCTGCATCAGAATCACCCAATTCAGTTGCCACTTGGCAATGCATATGCCCACAACCTACGGTAAACAGATTGAAAAGCTTTGTTACCTGTGCGATCTGGCATGTGAGCATGTGTCCCTCTGTGCTCCAGGAGTGTGCCGCTGGCGCCGACGCGAGGACCAGCCCGAGCACCACCGCTAGCAGGGATGTGCCGGAGGCCATTGACCGTGTCGTCGATTTCATGGCTGAAGGTACCTGAACTGGATGATTGAAGGGGAGCGAGTACAGGTGGTGATATAGTGAGTTGGAAGAGGAAGGCGGTGACCATTCTTTGAGTGCAAGCATTGTGTTCCTTGCTCATGAGCATGCTTTGCTTAGCTCCGTTCCATCCATCCCCACAAGGCCACAACTGTTGCTGGTAGTGGGGCTGTCTCGTCTTTCGGTTCAGTGAAAGCTCCGTTTGCTTGGTCTTTTCTCATGGAAACTGTAGCATCTTGTGTTAATGGAACCGATGTTCTTGCGTCCGCAGGTAAGCAACAGGGACGCCATGGACATTTCCGATGCTTGAAGCATGTTCTTTCATGCAGCTGTGCAAATGCCAATGCTGGGCCGGTCCGTGTAGATCGTGTTGGACCAGGCCCAGGTGGATTATTTTGGGCTCGGCCGTAGGAGACCTGGACGAGACGAACACTGAAGCGGCCGACGCGGATAATAGTCTGACATCCAGAGCCTAGGCAAACCCGTCGGAATCAGTGTGTGGGTTGCTGTGGCCGGCGGCGATGTCGACGGCAACAGCCACCACCCTGACCTCCTCCCCCCTCGCGCGGCATCTTGCCACACGCGGCGGCAGGCGAACGGCGCGTCGTCCGTGCGTGCGCGCGTCGGCGTTCCACCCGGAGGTGTCCCGCGCCGTGGAGTCGCTGCAGGCGGAGTTCCGGGAGGTGGACCGCGCCCTCGCCCTCAACTCCTCCCGCGTCTCCGCCGCATTCCGCCACGCCCGCGTCGCCCCCCACGTAACCTCTCTCTCCCTCTACCCCCGCTGCCTCCTGCTCGCTGACGCTGACGCTGACACGCGCGCGGGCGCCTGAATGTGAACTGCAGCACTTTGGTGGGTCGACGGGGTACGGCCACGACGACGCCGGCGGCCGGGAAGCGCTAGACTCCGTCTTCGCCCACGTCGTCGGCGCCGAGGCCGCCATCGTGCGCCCCCAGGTAATTTTTCCTCCACCAACCGTTCCGTTGCTGAGCTCGACTGACGCACTGGGCTGACCTCCAACTGGCGACCTCTTCTTCTTTCTTACCGGTTGCCAGTTCTTCTCCGGCACGCACGCCATCGCCTGCGCCCTCTTCGCGCTGCTGCGCCCTGGACACGAGGTACCAAGCATGCCAGAACAGAGGCAACATAATTTCACATTGAGAAGCTGATCGATGTCAGCTTCAATCCTGCAGCTCCTAGCGGTGGCCGGGCCTCCTTACGACACCCTGGAGGAGGTCATCGGGATCAGGGGGTCAGCCAACGTAGGATCACTCAAGGACTTCGGGTGACCTACCGAGAAGTTCCGGTGAGTCCGCTTTCTTCAATGGCAACCAAGTACTGTGCCAGATTGTGCTTTTGATGGATTTTTTTTACTGATGGGGATTCAGTTGTAGCTCGCAGAAGATGGTGGCCTTGACTGGGAGGCGCTTGCGTGTGCCATCAGACCGGAGACAGGGTGCGCGCTCATACAGCGGTCTTGTGGCTACTCATGGCGCAAGAGCCTAAGCGTAGCCGATATTCGAAGAGCCATCGATTTGATCAAGGCAAGGCTATCTTCTCAACTTAGGGGCAAAATAACTCATGTGTGTGCTGACATCGTCCATGTTTTGGGTCTCCTCACTGCAGATGCAGAATCCAAACTGCAAGGTCATGGTGGACAACTGCTATGGTGAATTCGTAGAGACGTCAGAGCCTCCAATGGTGGTATGTTCATGATGGGCATCATATAAATAGCAGAGGAGTGTTTACCTGATTGGGCATTTCATGGCAGGGAGCAGATCTTATTGCTGGTAGCTTGATAAAGAACCCTGGAGGTACCATCGCGCCTTGTGGTGGTTATGTTGCTGGGAAGAAAGATTTGGTTGAAGCTGCTGCAGCTCGCCTATCTGCGCCTGGCCTAGGAGTGGAGTTTGGGTCAGCACCTGGCCATGTTATGAGAGCGCTGTTTCAGGGCTTGTTTCTCGCTCCGCAAATGGTTGGAGAGGCGGTAAAAGTAGGTTGCTTATCAGTTCTTGCCTCGAGGAAATTCTGCATGCAGTTTCAAGTGACAGTCTTGTACCATCCACAGGGAGGTTTGCTAATTGCAGAGGTCATGTCAGCCAAGGGATATAGAGTTCAACCACTCCCGAGGGTTCCACGACATGATATTGTCCAGGTTGCCTCAAGTTCCACACTGCATAAATAATTTAATGTCAATTGAGTAGCACATGAATATTCGCAAACAAGATATTACTGTAGTACTGTACCAAACTACAAATGGATGACACAACATTAGAACTTAGTTTTTGGATAAATCAGCATAGCTGTCAAATATCCAGAAAGCTGATGTAGGGAAAACAGGCTGCAGAAAATAAATTAATAGGGAAGAATGAGAGAATTGATGACATGATGTTACTCTTTCAAGGTTTAGTTCCATGTAGAACACATGGCTCAGAAAACAATCTTAATTTGATGTTGACAGAAGGGTCAACCAGGCTCCTAAAAACATTAGATCGCGCCTGTCAGTGATACAGTATCAGAGCATTTTAAGACCCGAGAAAATAACAAAATTATGTGGTTTTCTCATAGGCAGTAGAGCTTGGCAACAGGGAGAGACTCATAGCATTCTGTGAAGTTATTCAACAAACCTGTCCAGTAGGATCGTTTATTAAGCCAACTGCTGGGGAAACTCCTGGTTATGCTTCAGAGGTATGGTTGCATACCTCCCTCTATAATTGTGTGCTTATGGTTTTATTTTTTTATTTTTTAATAATATATCTGAGGGCAGCTTATTCCATGTATCTACTATTTGGCTCTAATTGAAATAAATTTTGCCCCAGATAATTTGTTTTAGTTTTCTGCATAGTTTCCTTTTTGCTTTAATACAAGAGTGATTTGTTTCCTTGAATCAGGTCATTTTTGCTGATGGGACATTCATGGATGGAAGCACAAGTGAGCTATCATGTGATGGACCACTACGAGATCCATATGCTGTCTTCTGTCAGGTCAGCTGAGAATTGACACCCTTGCATCCTGATTACTTGTACACATGCACAACGGACTTTGAGAGCCTGGGTCATCAAGTATGCCTTCTCCTCACTTGTACTGATGGCTCTTCTCCCTATGTACTGATGCAGGGAGGAACGCATTGGACACAATGGGCTCTTGTCCTGGGTGAAGTTCTGAAGGTCATATAGCCAAAAGACTTCCCATTTGTAGAATGGGTAGGCTCTTCATTAACTATAACTGTTAAGTTAGTACATGTTGGTCATAGTGGAGATCATCAGGTAATCTTCACAATTTGCTTCTTACTGATGCTGTCAGATCTGACACGGTGCTAACTCACAGAAGGAAAATGCAGGAAACATCATGCTCCTAAATTTCTTTTGGTTGAGCAAACGAGTGATTTAAAGCAACAGATGTCAAGGTTGTGAGGAATTTATGCTCATAAAATTCTTTTTGTTGAGCAAGCGGGTGATTCAAAGCAACAGATTTCAAGGTTGTGAAGAATTTAGCAGTCCGCGGTGATTGATTATTAGAGTAACTTCAAGCCAGAGCATCATTAATATTGGATAGCTTCTGCCATCGACTTGCCAGCTCACAGGGATACCACTTCAAAGTTCAACTGTATGGATTAGTTAGGAAAGGCTTTAGAGATCAATGTAGCATGTACCGGTTGTATGAATTTGCCAACTCAAGAAGAGATCGATGACTGTCAAAACTTCATTTTTGAAGATTTTAGGGTGATCCCTTTTCTATATTTTTGTTATATTACAAATTTTATCACTTGATGGTCCAGATTAATTTGTTGTGTTGCTCATAAACAATTCACAGAAAATTGTTACTCTGTAAAGATTATAATTTGCTGGTCTAACTTCATAAAGGCGAGTCTTATTGTAACAACTGAATTTCTGCTCATGAATCACTTCATTTTCCTGGCCAAAGACAAGTACCATTGTGTGTGTGTTTTTTCATTATGGGGATTTTGCAGCTTTCACTTGAAAATGTATTGTACTGTGTAGAACGCTTGTAAACATGGTTTCATGTGTATGACAGCTGTGGCTTTCTCTGCGAACAAACTTCTGATCAAAGATATCTTTACTGTCATCGGATGCAAATGCAAGCAACATAGTTACTGCTAATGTCATATGAGGCACTAACAAAAGTCAAAGAGAGACAAACTCTACACTCCAACCTCTCTAAGGCCCAAACATATCAAGCCATCAAGATTCAAGAGCATGTGCCTCACCTTGGGGTATGTGAAGCATCCCCAGAGTCTTGTTCCTCCATTCCTAAGCAAGTTACTTTTTCCTTTCCAGAATCCAAGCAACCGAAAAGACGGTCAAGTTTCTTCACACTGCTGCCACAGCTGTGCCATCACATAAACAGAGCAAGACTGGAAATTCTGGAAGGGTGTTAGTAACAGGGTGCACACAGTAATGGAGATGGATGGAGGAAAGCACAAACCAAGAGGCTACACAATGAGCAGCAACAAGAGGCTCCCCTACCTGCTGCTGGTGCTGCTGGCCATCGGTGCTGCCACGCTGAGCGTCAGTGTCCTGCACAAGATGAGGGAGCGGCGCGTCTTCTCCATCCTCCTCCAGGAACGCGAGCAGCAGCTCATGTCACTCCAAGCCCTCCTGGAGGTACGGATATGATTCCTGGCATGCCATGCATCAGAATTGTTTTGCTAATTTCTATGTGCTTGTTTAGTCAGAGAAATTAAGAATAGTTGCACAGCCAGTAGATTATGATTGCCCCGTGTTAGTGATTTATCACCTGAACTCTGAAGTGCTCTAAGCATCTTACCAACAATCAGTTTACTCCTCTTATTCACTAATGATGCTTATGAAACACTGAGAATCGGCCACTCCATTGAAGAGGTGGGCTTGAGGATCTGGCATCACATACATGTGGTCCTAGGCCACACATGCCTATGCGACAATCGAGCCAAACATCCTCAAGTGCTAATATTTGCAGTTCCAAATAATTAATATCCCTGGGCGATGAATATAGTTCTCATCTTCAGTAGATGAAAGCCTTACATTAGCAATCAACGTCAATGTTCAATCAACGTCATGATCACAAATTACAAGTACTCCCTACGACCCATATTAGTTGAATTACATTTATTTAGATACGAATGTATCTACTCCCTCCGTCCCAAAATAGATGTCTTATGTTTTTTAAAATTTGGATTAATCTATATAGTAAATAGTGTCTAGATTCATTCAAATTTTAACAAATCTGAGACATCTATTTTAAGACAGAGGGAGTACTCATGTTTTAGTGCTAGATACATTAGCCACGTTCTGAGCACGCGCTTTAGGTTTACGGGTCTTCCTGCCAGACACATGGGATGTACACTGAGTTCTTTTTGTGTGCATTGTACCCAGCCTTCTTAGGCTTGTAAATACTCTATCCACTTTTCAATGAAACAAGACACAATACTTTTGCGTTTTTCTCGAAAAAGTACCAAAAATACTTCAGCTTCCCTATAGGATATAGGCTGTGCTCTCATGGCATGTAGCTTGTGCAGATACTCACAGAGCCAATTAAAGGAAGTACCTGTGGAACACGACTGCACTAATGTACTCACAAAAGATATCTGTAACCCATCATGCATTCACAGCTATGATCCTGCAAAAGACTTCCATTCCATACTAAACAGCTTTTGCACAGAAACCTTGAGCTAGAGGTATCATATCATAACATCACATCCATATAAGCATATAATATTCAACTGAATATCTTGTTTTAAGGCAGAACTGAATGCACACCTCTACTTGCAGCACAAGCCCATGCAGAGCATAAACTATCTGCTTATTACATTAGTGTGCTCATAGATAACTTGTTTGGTTTGTTCAAAAACTTGATTTTCAAAGTCAACAATATCTCATTAACCAAATATTGTTATTTCATTTGGACAGAACGAAAAGGAAATTAGTAAAGAGATGAGGAGAAAAGTGGATGAACTGGAAGCCAAAACGTCTATCCTGAGTATTGAGAGGACAGAACTGAAAAACAAGGTCATGAATTCAGAAACAACCACCACATATCTTACCAACACACAGAAAGAATTGGAGGCAGCTCTTGTGGAGAAAGAGAACCATATCAACCAAATGAAAGAGATTGTAGCTACTTCAGGCCCTGACCAGATGGTAGCTATAAAGGAACTCCTGCAAAAAAAAGAAGCTGAACTTGAAGAGATCAAGACCAAGTTCCAGGACAGCAAGACACCAGACACATTAGTCAGCAGCAATGCTGAGTCAGGAACAAATAATGAAAATGCAGCTTCTGATGCTGTAGCACTTGAGAATTCTGCAAGCTCTGGTGATACCATGCCTGCTCCAACAGAAGAACATTCCTATAACAGCACTGCATCAGAGATCAACCACAAGGAGGAGATAAATGTGGCAAGCACAAACAATGAAGATGTAAGTCCTGATACCGTGATACTTGAGGAAAAGGCGAACTCCAGTGATTCCATACCTGCTCCAGCAGAAGAACTGCATTCCTACAACACTATTGCGTCCGAGAGCACCCACCAAGATGAGAGAATTTTGGAGGGCACGAACAACGAAGATGTAACTCCTGACACTGTTGTACTCGATGAAAAAGCAAACTCCAGTGGTTCCATACCTGCTCAAGCAGAAGAACTGCAATCCTACAACACCACTGCATCCGAGAGCAACCACCAAGAAGATAGTTCCTCAGAAGAACAGTTCATAAAGTTCACAACCAACTTTGAAGGTGATGCATTACAAGAAAAAACAGGTGATGCCAATCAAGAAGATTCAGATCCACCTCCAACTGATGTGTTACAAGAGAAAAGAGGTGATGCCAATCAAGAAGATTCCGATTCGCCTCCAAAGGAAACACATTTAGAGGAATCCGGGCATCATTTGGCAGACAATCAAGAAGTCAGCAAGGAAGAACTGGATGGCGCAAGAAAGTTGGAGAACCCCCAAGGCGAGATCAGCAACCACAGCAGCGAGAGTGAGCTGCTTGAGAAAGAAGACATCAAAGAAGTTGATAGAGAATTAGGGAAGGAAGTCAACCCTGATGGCGCAAGAAAGTTGGAGGACCCCCAAGGCGAGATCAGCAACCACAGCAGCGAGAGTGAGCTGCTTGAGAAAGAAGACAGCAAAGAATCAGGGAAGGAAGTCAACCCTGATGGCAAGTTGAAAATCTCAAAAGATAGTGAAGCCAACCAAGAGATAATGCAAGTTGTGGAACCTGTGGCTGTTCCTGCAGATATAAACCCCAGCATGCCCACAAATAATGATGAAACAAAACAAACAAGTAGGAGGCACAGGAAGAGGAAGTCAAGATCCAAAAGGAGGAAGAGGTCCGAAGTTGCTGCCAGCAATGTCAATGGAGAAGTTGTCAAAGAGAGGTAGATGCCACAACAAAGTCATTACTCACTGTTTGGATTTGGAAAATTACTGCAGTAGTACAGAGTACAGACAAGCAGACTTGCAAAAGCATTTTACAAGAGGCAAAACCTAGATCATCGTCGTATACTGAATAGACTATGAAACGAAAAATGTGAAAATAATAGTGCACTGCTATAGTTATCAATTTGTAGCTGATGGCAGCATAAATTATATTTCTTGGATTCTTCATTGAAACTATTAGTACTCTGTGGTACACTCTATTTCTATTAACACCTACCTGCATGGTAGCTCTCTACAAAGTTCTTCTGGCACGGAATTTTCATGTAAGGTTTAACATTAAATATTATGAAGGCATAATACAATCACATGTCATAAAGGCATGAAGCCATGTTTGCCACCCGCACAATTATATAACAGGTGCATTAACATAGATAATATATGAATTGCAGTATAAACAGACCTCTTTTTTCACAGCAAGCATGGATCTGCACCATGCAAATAAGCTATATAATATATGTAGAGCAACGATGAGAAACTATGAATAAAAATAAATTCTGACACTGAAATGATAAGATATTAATTCATCTGAAGATGTATGAATAACCAGATAAAGGTTGAGTTGAACACCCGATAAATATGTATCTCAAAACTTGTTGTAACACATCAAGAATTTTAAATCAATTCTACAATTATGCCCTTCCTTCTGTCTCACCAAAAATTCAAAATGGAAAAAAATTACATCGTGGTTGCAAGCTATGAATGTAACTAATCGATGTTGTTCAAGTAGCAACCTACTGAATGGCAATCTTAGTTCTTCTGCTGTTTACCTGTGGCTGGTCATATCTGTGATCACTGTACTTCATCAACTTTACATGCCAGCATAAACAGCTGTCCATGTTTAATGTGAGGCTGTAACTTGTGAGCCAAGACATTCAGTTACACAAAAACGGTCGTGTGTGATTGTCCTAGCTACACATTTGAAGCATTTCCATCAGGAAGGTCACAAAAATCTCTAAGATTTGATACACATTAATCAGCGCATGAAACACTGTTGAAGTAGAGGGTGTGAATAATCCACATAGTTGTCCCAGAAACCCTTGTACTTCTCCATCCCGATTTTCAGCCAAGGCTTCATATTTCCGTTGTAATGCAATACTGCGCCTTCCTTAATAGTAGCAGGATCAACAGTTGTATAGCCTAACCCCAATACATGCCATTTTGAGTCCAATGCTTCAACCAAGCCATAGAAAGCAAGAAGCCCAGGTGGTAGAGACCCAAGTTTCCATAGGGTATGATCAGCATTGCGCTCTTGCCAATAATGATATATACCTGTCACATTCTTGTTCCTCCATTCAACAAGATCAAGCACATTCATACCAAATGCCCAGCCACAAGCATCAGGATCAAAATGAGCACGAATTAGCGGATGAGAATGATTGAGATACTTATGAAATCTGTGGAACGTCTCCATGCAAGTCTCAACTGCCCCCATAACGTTGCCGTTGAGGTTGATTGTAAACAAATCTGATAGATCCTTCTGAACAACGATGTCATCATCAAGAAATACCACCTTGCGGAGTTCTGGATATATTTCTGGGATGTAAAACCTCAGGTGGTTGAGCATTGACAAGTACTTTGGATTTCTGAATTTGATTGGTGTTCCACGGTTACCACTGCCAGAGAAGTAGAAATTCTGTGTGGCAGCATCCTGGAGCTGTTTAAGAACAGGAACATAGGAAGCGTTTAGCCAGGTAAAGTCCTCCACCTTCTGTATCTCCACAATGGCGCCTCTGTAATCATTCATGGCAAACCAGGCCTTCATTGGAGCATAGTTCACCTCGTCGGTCACCAAATGAAAAACAGTCTTTTCAGGGTGGTTTGAATTCAGAGTCGTGGAATTGACGACAACAGAGACAGCAATGATGTTGTCCGAGAAAACACAGTAATGATAGAGGCTGTTATCCCTGAGATTACTCTGCACTGCTGGGCTCCTATCTGAGAACTTCCTCTGAAGCTCGGCACTCTTGAACCACTCCATGGTTAACCGGACACCAAGGCAGTACAGTCCCTTTGGCAGCTCCTCAGCAGCAATCTGGCCATACTTTGTGCTCTTGTCCGCCTCAGCCTTCGACTTCTCCTCTAGGGACTGAATCTGCCCCTTCAACTTCATGATGGTGATCGCACTGTCATACCGCAGCTGCTGAGCCTGGAAGAAGAGCACAGACATGTCCCTGATCGCCTTCTCTGCCTCCTCCTTGGCTACGGTGCCACCGTGGGCCGCAGCATGCGCGAGGATGCTCTGCTCCCGCCGCACCTGCGCGCTAAGCTCCGCCACGAACTGCAGGTTATGTGCTTCTTTGGCGGCCACGATGTAAGTCTTGGCAAGAGAAATCTGGTCCACAAGCTGACGGGAAAACGAGTGAGCGCTGAGCATTTCGTCTGTCATGTTGTGTGCATCCATGATGCCATCGAGGTAAGATCTCTGCACATCAAAAGTTCATAACGTTTAGACGCTGATCTAGCATTCATGGTTCTTCTTAAGAGCTACACAAGTAGTCAAGTGCTCAGCTAGCAAATTCAGCAGTTATGATAACTAACACAACTACAGTGTGATCGTTCCAAGACAGACGAGGCAACGACTGGGAGTGCTGAGACGCGGCGCGGTTACCTGGCGGAGGAGAGGGGAGGAGACCGTGGCATCTGATGGGTCAGACTCGGTGGAGGGCGGGGAGGACGGGTTGGGGGAGCCGGCGAGGCCGAGGAAGAGGAGAACGCAGGCGAGGGCCAGGACGAGCGAGAGGGCGAGGCGGACCCAGAGAGGCCGCTGCTGCCACCGCCGCCTGAAGGATGGCCGCCGCTGGTCTAGGAACGGCCGCCGCCGCGTCGTGTCGAGGAGGCCCGCCGGCCGCACCATTTACCACGCCGGCCGCGACTGCGAGGAGGAGGACGGCGCGGCGCCGGCGGGCATGGATCGGGCAGGCGCGCGGGGACCGTCGAGATCTGAGCGCGACGGGTCCCGCGATAATGATTTTCTTCTACTCGCGCCCTTCAGATCTCACACGGCGCGGCAGGGAGGGAGGCAGGCAGGCGGGCGGGCGTGCAGCTTCGTGTTCCCTTTGCTTGACTGCGCTGCGACTGATTTGATTCCTGATCTTATTGGCAGATGAGATCCATTGCGGTAAGTTTCCGTTCACGTTCGCGGAGGAGACAAGTCTTTTCCCGGTTCACCGCCGCGCTCTGTCGAAACCCTCTCCGCTGTTAAAAACTTTGAGGCTTTTGTCTTATTTTTTTATTATCAGAGTAAATAATAGCATCGAAATGTTTCGGCCTAAACTACTATCCACGTTGTTCCGATTCTTTCCCTCGTGGAATGGTTGTAACAGGACCCTGCTGTTCCGGAGGCGGTACCGTTGCGGGCCCAGGCGAAAGATTCCCTACAGCGGACAAGTGTTGCGAGGCATTTCTGGCGCGACACGCATCCGCACCCGCCGGGTGGCGATACCCGCCTAGAGCCGACGTGGCATTGTGGGCCCGTGTCGGCCGCGGTTTCTCTCGGTCATGGGGTCTGCCCGGAGTCGACATGACGCGGTGAGCCCATGCTGGGAGCGGATAACCGTGGACGTGGCGACTTAAACCCATATCGTCTGTCATAGTAGATCATACACGACGTGAGTTCTCGCGGGCAGAGAGCTAACCTGACAACGTAGGTTGTAGACATTCGCGGGTTATCGCGGCAAGAACATGGTGTGGAACCTGTTCATAGCTTAACTGGCAGTGTTATTCATCACCGACCGAGAGCCGACCTATCAGTGTAGGCTATAGATGTCCGCGGGTTCTTGAGACTTGACGTGTGGCAGCTCCCAGTTGACAGTGTTATCCTTCGCCTTTGGTCAGACGTTGGGCCTATATAATCCGTGTCTTTTTCATTTTGGCACGTATCCCATTAGCACTCCCCTTGTCTTTGTGTGTCTTAACTTATGAGACTCATCATTCTAGAAGGAACATTATTATACCATCTGAGCGATAGTTTTGCCGTATCTGACGCGTTCGGTGTGGCGGTGTGGTTTCTTTTAGGCCGAGAGGCGGAAGAAGCGAAAGGCCGTGTTTAGCTTCATAGAACAGTCGTGGGTTTATACGAGAAACGGATCGTGTAGCGATAGGTTCTTTTTGCTACTAGCGAGAAACTGCAACATAGTTTGTTTTCAGACCGATACGGAAATTCATCGGCGTGCGTTGTGCATGCTTGGCCGCTTTCCTTTCTTTTGGCGATGTATGCCGAAAACGGCAGACTAGCGTGGCACTGGATAAATCAGATAAGGCATGCTCGAGACGTGTAAGCTTGACCGTCGAGTTCTACACGCACTTCTTCTGTGGATAGTCCTCTGCGTATGGTACATATTTTTTTGTTGACTTTTTTCTTACTTTTGTTCTCTGTTTCTTGTTTTTGTTTTTTGGCTTTTCACTTGGATTTTTAAATTCATGCATCTAGCCATCTTTTTCTTGCTTCTCGGCGCATTACGTGTGCCTATCGTCGTGCTTTCTTTGTCCACAACGATGCTCTTCCCGTTGTTGTATCTAACAATCCTTTCTCTCTACGTATTCAGGTTGTAAGCCGATAAGTGTCGTTAGACTCGAAGACAAGGAATACAGCTCAAAGACATGAAGCCTAGAGTGTATTCGAGACGTAAGTAGCTATTAGTCATCCAAGGATCCAATCCACGAAACCATGTGAGAAACATGTAAACGCATTCAGAATCTCAGCATTAGTAAGTAGTACGTTACATTTCAAACGTTTATGTAGAGAACATTATTCTTATTGCAAATAAAAGTTGTGTGACGTATAAATGTTGTTCTCCTTTGTAGAAACATAGAGTGATACATCATAAACGTATCTATAATTTTTTATGTTCCATGCTTGTTTATTATCTACTTTGTTTTGTTTTGTCTTTACTTTAAGGTGTTTTTATATGTTTTATGGTATTAACCTATTAACAAGATGCCACAGTGCCAGTTGTCTGTTTTCTTCTGTTTTTGGTTCTAGAAAAGACAGAAAATCAATATTCTCGGAATTGGACGGGACAAAAGCCAAAGTCATTATTTTACCCGGCATGACACGGAACCAAGAAACACAGATGGAGGAGGACACCAGGGTGGCCGGGCATGGGCCAGCCCTGGTGGCGCCCATCGGGGGTGTGGGCCTGCTGGCCCTCCACCGACCTTGCCTCCTTCGTCTATAAGAATCCTCCGACTCAGAAACCCTAAATCATCCAGCAAAAATCCACGAAAAATTTTGCTGAGCCGCCACCACCGAAGGGGAGATTCGAGGGACAGAAAGTCTCTGTTCTGGCACCCTGTTGGGATAGGGAAGTGCCCCCGGAGCCATTTCCATCGATCTCCACCGCCATCTCCATCATTGTTGCTGATTCCCATGATGAGGAGGGGGTAGTTCTTCCTCGAGGCTAAGGTCTCTACCGGTAGCTATGTGTTCATCTCTTTCTATATACATGATCTTGTTGTGGTCATGAGCTTTGTAATCAAGTAGATCTACTTTGTTACTCAAGTGCTTAAACCAATCTCTGCTCTCCCCACGTGTGTGAAAGTGACAGCGTACATGTCGTGGTGGCACTTAAGCTAGAGGTTGCATAAATACTCAATTGCTTTAATAGATCTATGCTTTTCCCCATGTGTTTCAAAGTGACAACGTGCATGCCCCGTGTGTCACTTAAGCTAGATTACATATATATTTATTATGATTTATAATTGGAGTTGGATATCTTTATGAAATTTTGGTGTTTATTGGAACCATCTAGCGCTCAAGGTGACAGTGTGGGGTTATCTAGATGGGGAAGGTGGACTTTGAGGTGTGCTATTATAGCCCTACCATGGATTAGAGTGTCCAACCGGAGAGTTGTTCATGGTAGTATCATGAAGAGAATATATTTATTGAGAGGTTCACTAGTGAAAGTATGATCCCTGGGCTTTGTTTCTAAATATTGAAACACCGTTTGCGTCTAGATCTGTTGCATGTTTGCTTGCTTCCATCTTTATTTCAGTTTGCCTTCGGTCTCTCTCACGCCAACAACAAGCCAGAAAGCTTTCTTTTCTGGCACCATTATCACTTGTATTTTACTATCTCTTCGCCGAACTAGTGCATCTATACACCTGACAAGTGTATTGGGTGTGTTGGAAACACAAGAGACTTCTTATATCTTGATTGCAGGGTTGCTTGAGAGGGATACCTTTGACCACTTTCTCCCTGAGTTCGATAAACCTTGGGTAATCCACTTAGGGAAACTTGCTGTTGTTCACAAACCTCTGCACTTGGAGGCCCAACAACTCTCTACAAGAATAGAAGTGCGTAGACGTCATCGAGCTGCAACAAATGTGTCATGATGCATCATGTATATTTTCTTCTACATTTTTATGAGTTATGCACTATGTATGTAATGCCGATCACTCTTTGTACGCGAGATGCTACATCGCCGTGTTGAACCATGTCTCTTCTTCCGTGTCGATCCCTAGAGTACTCGGGTTTCGAACGCTTTTGGAAGCTCGTTGCATTGATGTTGGCGAATGATGAGATGTTTCAGTATAGTCTGGGAAGCAGTTGTGGTCTTTTACCTTCTGAAGGACGACTGAGTCGTCTACATGGCACCACAAAGACTGTAACCTTACTACGTCATTAACACTCTAACACATCTCTCTGAGCGTCAAGTCGTTTACCTTTCGACTTAGAAGTGGAACAACGTTTTATCATGAACGTGGTGGCGATAAGGAGAGCTTGTGGCGAGATACTATTGGACGAAGCATTCAAGATCGTAGAAGAATGTGTTATTTGTCGCCAAGATATAGCCTTAGCGACAGGGACATGAGACATTGTACTATAGCTCTCTCAATGCAAGCACATTTTTCATGAAATCTGTATTTTCAGCTAGTTTGAGATTGGCGTTGTGAAATGCCCCCTTTATAAAGCCGTTATAAAGCGGAATGTCATGTTGCTAGACGCATGTTGCACGATCCTACATTTTTGCGAATGATTTTCTAAATTTCTTCTTTAACCGATGTTCGCCTATGCTATTTTTTAATACTGAAGAATCATTCGGCGTTCTGTCTGCCATCTGCGACCTGGGTGGAACAGAGAGAAGTCTAGTTGGTTTTATGCCACTTCAGTTTCCACCTGTTGCACATATTGTCATCACAAAAACCAAACTTGAGGGTATGTCACTTTAACTTTGTAATACCTCTCCCTCAAAAAACAAAACCTTTGTAATACCTCTACCAATGCCATATTTCCTCCGTTGGGTCAAATCCCCCATCCCAGTTTGGCAGCTCGCATGTGCTGCCACATCCGCCGGTCCCGATGATATTTTTGGCGCCCAAAAGACCCAAAAGTGCTACTACCAAAATTTGAACACAATGTTATTACGGTAAAAACTAGAGTACATATTGAAATACACATATTTTCTAATTCATTATTCTCTTTAGGTCTTATTTACTTCTATCGTATTGGCTAGTGTATTTACGGGGATTACCCCAAATCCCGTAAAGGCCGGGTTTGGATGGGAAAATCCCGAGATATTCTTGCAAATCCTATTTTTTTCCTAGATTTAAAACTCTCCACCATATTTATATATTTTTTGGAAGAGTATTTGAGAGGATTGGAGGGGTCTGGGTGAACACCAAATCCCCTCCCATCCTCAAACCTATCGCATATAAAAATACGAGAGAAATAAACAAGACATTAAGTGTAGAGAATGGCATATGTGGAGGTATTACAAAGTTAGAGTGGCGTATCCCCAAACCCAATTTTTGTAATGGCATATGTGCAACCGGTTGAATTGGGAGTGGCATAAAACCAATTAATCTTTTTTAATAACGCATATATATAATCTTATAAGTCACTTGTTTCATGACAGAGTGGGTACAAAATTTAAGGTTACAGCCCTAACAACAACCTTAACAAGGCTAATCTTCGGGCAATAAGTTACCTGAATATTTCGCCCTCCTGAGTACCGACGATCTAGATTTGCATCTTGATATAACAAAAAATTATGGTAGGCATGGATGCGGCTCACATTCTTGATGACCCATGCTCTGCTCATTCTACAATTTCCACGAGACAAACATGTGTGATGGCGCTGCGTCAACGTGGAGCGCTTCGTTGGGAAACTCCAAGAGCAAGGTATGATGTAGCACAGCAGCAAGTTTACCCTCAGTAAGAAATCGAGGTTATCGAACCAGTAGGAGGAAGGAAATGTCACAAAGGTGTTGCAAGCAACGTGGAAACATGCACAACACAAACTCAAGACTTTGCCCCAACGGACAATGAGGTTGTCAATCTCACCGGTTGCTGTAACAAAGGCTTAACTGTATGGTGTGGAAAGTGATGATGGTTTGCAGCAAGTAAACAGTAACAGTGGAAGATGTATCAATTGTAAAGATTGGACCGGGGTCCATAGTTCACTAGAGGTGTTCTCCTTAGATAAACAAACATGACATGCTGGGTAAACAAATTACAACAGGGCAATTGACAGGACTGAGCAAGGCATAACAATGCAATACTAGACATAAAGATCCTATGAGATTCGATTGGGCAATACAACAACATACATATAGACTGCCATCCAACTGCATCTATGACTAGAAATCCACCTTTGGGTTATCATCTGAACCCCCTCCAGTATTAAGTTGCCAGCAACAGATAACTACTTTAAGCAAAGTGTGTAAGGTAAACAATCCACTTGTTCCATGAACAAGAGACCGTTGTTTTCTCCCTAGTGGCAATAACATATCTACAATCTTAGGGATTTCTGTCACTTCCCTTGATTAAATAGAGGCATGAACCCACTATCGAGCATAAATACCCCCTCTTGGAGTCACTAGCAACTATTTGGCCAAGATAGCTACTAACAACGGAGAGCATGCAAGATTACAAACAACACAGACATGATACAATCAATAAGACAAAACCATTAATCAATCTGACATAGTAATCTCAATATCCATCGGATCCTCGCAAACACAACATGCATGATTACAAATAGATGAGATCTTGATCATGAACGGAGCTCACAAGATCTAGACATGAAAGCACAAGGAGGAGATACAACCATCTAGCTACTACATGGACCCATAGTCCAAGGTGGAACTACTCACGCTTCATACCAGAGGCTGGCATGATGAAGAAGAAGGCCTCCGGGATGATCTCCCCTCTAGCAGGGTGACGGGAAGAGCTTCAGATCCCTCCCTGATCTAGGGACGATGGTGGCGGCGGCTACAGACGATTTCGTGGAATATTGATCAGGTGCTTAGGGTTTAGGTACCGGGGGCTTATTATAGGCGAAGAGGCGAGGCTTGAGGCGTGGGGCCACACTGCCTGTGCATGGCCTGTGGTGGGCCGCGCACAGGGGTGTGGCCGCCTGTTCCCTCGACACGTCGGAAACGTATCTATAATTTTTTATGTTCCATGCTTGTTTAGTATCAACTTTGCTTTGCTTTGTCTACACTTTGAGGTGTTTTTATATCTTTTTCTGGAACTAACCTATTAACCAGTTGCCACAATGCCAGTTGCCTATTTTCTTCTGTTTTTGGTTCCAGAAATGCAGAAAATCAATATTGTCGGAATTGGATGGGACAAAAGCCAAAGTCAATATTTTACCGTGGGCGACACGAAGTCCAGAGGAGAGATAGAGAGACAAGCCAGGGCGGCCAAACCCACCTAGGCGCGGCCAGGGTGGGTCCGCGTCTGGGCAGGGTGTGGCCCCCCTGGTTGCCTCCCAGCCTCGCCTCTTCGCCTATAAGAAACCCCTGATGCAGAAACCCTAGACACCCGATCAAAACTCCATGAAACCGTCTGTAGTATCCGCCACCATCGTCCCTAGATCGAGGGGATCTAAATTTCTTCCCAACACCCTGCCGGAGGGGAAATCATCCCGGAGGCCTTCTTCTCCGGTATGATGCGTGAGTAGTTCCACCTTGGACTACGGGTCTAGTTGCTAGATGGTTGTATCTCCTCCTTGTGCTTTCATGTATAGATCTTGTGAGCTCCGTTCATGATCAAGATCTAATCTATTTGTAATCATGCATGTTGTGTTTGCGGGGATCCGATGGATATTGAGATTACTATGTCAAATTGATTAATGGTTTTGTCTTTATGATTCTATCATGTCTGTGTTGTTTGTGATCTTGCATGCTCTCCGTTGTTAGTAGCTATCTTGGCCAAGTAGTTACTAGTGACTCCAAGAGGGGGTATTTATGCTCGATAGTGGGTTCATGCCTCTAGTTTCCAAGGGAAGTGACAGAAATCTCTTCGGTTGTAGATGTGCTGTTGACACTAGGGAGAAAACAATGGTCTCTTGTTCATGGAACAAGTGGATTGTTTACCTTACACACTTTGATTAAAGTAGTTGTCTGTTGCTTGCAACTTAATACTGGAGGGGGTTCAGATGATAACCCAAAGGTGGACTACTAGTCATAGATGAAGTTGGATGGCGGTCTATGTATCTTGTTGTATTGCCCAATCGAATCTCATAGGATCTTTTTGTCTGGTATTGCATTGTTATGCCTTGCTTAGTTCCTGTTAATTTCCCTGCTGTAATTTGTTTACCCTTCATGCCATGTTGTTTATCTAAGGAGAGCACCTCTAGTGAACTATGGACCCCAGTCCAATCTTTACCATTGATACATCTTCCACTTTTACTGTTTACTTACTGCAAACCACCATTACCTTCCACACAATACGTTTAATCCTTTGTTACAGCAAACCGGTGAGCTTGACAACCTCACTGATTCATTGGGGCAAAGTCTTGAGTTTGTGTTGTGCAGGTTTCCACGTTGCTTGCAACACCTTTGGTACGTTTCCTTCCTCCTACTGGTTTGAAAACCTCGGTTTCTTACTGAGGGAAAACTTGATGTTGTGTTCATCACACCTTGCTCTTGGGGTTTCCAACGAAGTGCACCAAGCACAACCAACAAGACTTTTCTGGCGCCGTTGCCGGAGAGGCTAAGGACGTCTTCACAAGGGGAGTCCTCCACTTCCTTTCTCTTTACTTTGTTTTTAGTTTGCTTAGTTTATTTTGCTTGGTTTTGTTTGCCTCTTGTTTTCAAAAACTCCAAAAAAAATAGTCTAGTTTGGTTTGCTTCCTTTATTCAAAAACACAAAAAATTAGTTCCTACTCTAGTTGCTGGTCTGCTATTGCCTTGCTTGGTCATGCTTTCTATCAATGGATGGTTTCTTTGAAACTAGTTCTTATTGGCAAAGTGGGTTCACGGAAGAACAAAAGTATTATTATAAGGAACACCGTTTGTCACAAAAAGGGAAACACTTATGGCAAAAAATTGATAAGTTAAATACTATTGCTAGAGAGGTGTGCTCCACTTATAATGTTACTTATTGTTTTGATAAATCTTGTTGCTGTAGGAGGTATAAACACCTGCCTTTTCAATGTGAGTATAATGATAATGTTACCATATCCTCTTATGTTAAAGGAAATTATGACTTTGATGATGTGGAACAAATTGAAGAATTTATTGCCTTCAAGGGTGCATTTGAACTTTCCAATTTGCTTGAAAATACTGATGATGCGCCTTATGAATGCGAGGTTTATGAGATACTGAAATTCTGCTTTGATAATTACAAGGAAGAAAATAGTTATTTTTTCTTGAATATTTTAATAGATGCTTTCCACATATGGAAGAGACTAACTCCTTGCAGGAGCCTATGGAAGAAGAAATTGCTGAAACTGAAAGCTCATTAGATGAAAAAGAGGAGGAGAGTGATGAACAAAAGGAGGAACAATGGATCTACCCATGCCTACCTTCTAACGAGAGTAACTCTTTATCCCTTACAATTTTTGATTATCCCCCATACTTACCAAAGGAGGATGAATGTTATGTTCCTATGGATTCGTTTGAAATATCTACTTTGGGTAAAACCTATGAAGGTTTTAATCCCACTATTTTTGAGCTTGACAGAAATTATGTGTTTGTAGATCATGAAAAACATGCTTTATGTGATAGCTATATTGTTGAGTTTATTCATGAGGCTACTGAAAATTATTATGAGAGAGGGAAACATGGTTTTATGCATCTCAATAATATTAAGTTTCCTGTCTTTATGTTGAAAGTCTTGAAGTTGCACTTGTTTTGCTTTCCTATGCTTGTTGCTTTGTGCTTTTATGACTTGTTTCTTTACAAGATTACTATGCATAGGAAGTGGGTTAGACTTATGTGTGTTTTGAATTTGCTTCTTGATGTCTCTTTTATCTCAGTTCATATTTCTTATGAGAGCATCTGCTCAAACTATCAAGCCTAACTTAAAGGCGTTAAAGAAAAGTACTTACCGGGAGATAACCCAACAGTATCCTTGAGTCTTGGAACTTATTACTTTAGTAATGACCTATCCTTATCCTTTTTGTTTGCTTTTTGTGCCAAGAATGACCTCTAATGAGAGGGAAGTAAGATTTGGGGAGTTGTTGTCCCGGAACAGATTTATGTCCTCCACCATAAAAATTCGTGAGGAGTCTCTGTATGTTGGATGGAGCTGAAAATTTATGAATAAATCCCCAGTATGTTAGCTAACTTTTGTTAGTTCAACACTTT
Organism: Avena longiglumis; assembly: GCA_030063025.1. Classification (NCBI taxonomy): domain Eukaryota; kingdom Viridiplantae; phylum Streptophyta; class Magnoliopsida; order Poales; family Poaceae; genus Avena; species Avena longiglumis. Next base: position 17,240,610 of record CP125976.1, read on the forward strand.
TTGATTGGAGCAATAGAAGATTTTTGAAAAAATCGGTTTCTACCTGCTGGTCTGTGTTGACATATTTCTGCAATTATTTGCATTTGCTTCTTACTGATTCCTTTTTGAGTTCTCTTTCGGGGAATTGAGCTTTTCTTGAAGGAGTTGCTACAATAGCTTGTGTTTTTAGTGAAAAGTTTTGCTGTTCCAAAGCTTTGCCTAAAGGTTTATTATCTTTTGAAATGTTGCTAATGAAGATTGTGTGAAGTTTTGTATGAAGGAAAAATTTTAGGTGTAAAGAGAGAATGATGTAATGAGATGGAGAATGGACAAAAGCTCAAGCTTGGGGATGCCATCCCGGTGTCACCCCAAGAAATATTTAAGAAGTACAAGCGTCAAAGCTTGGGGATGCCCAAGGCATCCCCTTCTTCATCAATAAAAAGCTCAGGTCTGTCTAGACACTTCGTTTTTATTGTTTCATGCACAGTTGTGTTGTTCTTGGAGCGTCTTAGTTTTTGTTTACTTTGCTTAGTTTGTTTAGTTTGCTTGAATAAAGTAGTTTGGACCCCCGTTCTTGATGTGTTGTTTCAAATAAGTCGACTGGTGTTGGAAAGGAGTAGGAAGTTCCTCCTTGAAAGCGCAAGAGGATCTTGCATTGACTGTGACTTAGACTTTAGCATGACATGCTAGGTGTTGTTTTGACCTTATGCTTAGTGATTATTGATGTAACATGTCTTGTTCCAAACAATTGGGATTGCTTAGTGTGCCTTGAAGAAATTATTCGTTGTTTTAGCATGTAAAGGCATATTATTGTGGTATTCTCCTTTGATGCTTTGTTTGGGTTGACTTGGTCACATGCTCACACCATGTATGACTATGACAAGTCACCATAGCCTCTATGATGATTTAGTCCTTGACTTGTAGTACCACTCTATGCTTTGATTAGTAATGTTTTGTCGCTCTGCATGATTATGGCCATTATTGCTCTCTTAGTTGGTTGCTCCAGTATTTTGCTAGCCTCCACTTGCATGACTAATCTCTACTCATGCTTCCAACTCCCAAGAAACCCCGTTATTCCAAAGTGTCCATTATAAACTCCTATGTATGGTGTGTTACACCATTCCAAGTATATTCTTGTTTTTAGCTATCTTCCAATTAAAAACTATTTTGTTATGTGAAAACTTAGTGATTAAAGCTCTCACAAACTTGATGGCACACTTTATATTCTTTGCCCCTAATAAACTTGAACCATTGTATCGTCTATGTTGTATATGCTTGCACTTATACGTTAGAATTAGCAGAACCATGTTGTCATGGGGAACATTTTCAACATTGCACTTGTACTTTGTACTCAGTTGATATCATGCTCTTTTTGTCTATGGATGTCACCCGTGTGAAATAAAGAGGGAATTTGTAAGTCCATGGAGTATGTATTTTGTATTAGAGAAAAGCCTGGGCCGCTAGCCTAAGCCATGCCTAATCATGGTGGAAACTTGCAGCATCACCATAGTGATCTATCTATGAAGCATCCTCAATAAAAAGCTATGCACATAGTAAATAAAAAGATCGCTGAGATGCTCATTGTCTGCTTGCCTTGTCATTTTGGTTACGGGATAGCTCATGTACCATGTGCGAGGGTACCCCGTTGGCGATTCTCTATGATACATATGTACTTACAATGACAAGAACTTACAGGTGACTGAAGTTGAGTAGCATGAGGTGTGGCCCTCGTATTCAAGGGACTTGAGATTGCTAACTTATACTTTGTCAAGCATATACTACATAGTTTGTTTACTTTAACCTTAATCACTTCAAGATGCTTATGATAGGGGCAATGAGGGCTGAAAGCTAACAAGTACCATAATTTTTGGAAGCTCTTTTTGAAACTTGAAATCCCTGCTTCCCTTTATGAAGGGCCTTTCTTCCACTATTATTGAGTCTCCACCTTCTACCTTTAGGCACCATTAAGAGAGCATAGTTGTCATTCTTAGTTCTATGTGCAGTGTTCCAAAACTTATTGATTGATGCATATTGTGATATTTCTTGTTCTTGTGCTATTTGTTTCTAGTCACCCTTATAAACTTTGAAAGTGTCCTATGCATCTATTTGCTACTCTATGAGGGACAAGCTGATTGCCACTATGCCATGTTTTCTATATGTGAAACAAACAAACGTTTTTTAATGCATGCTATCCATGATCTTTGTTTGTAGCCTTTCATGTTGCATGCATAGTTACTTTATCTTATTGTTAGAACTTCATCTTTCATGCACATGTTTAGAGTTCTTTGATCCCAGCTTTCAACGCTTGCAAATGGTGTGATATTTATTGTGAAGGTGCATGTCACCTTAAAAATTATTCTTTTATCACTTACCTACTCGAGGACGAGCAGGAGTTAAGCTTGGGGATGCTTGATACGTCGGAAACGTATCTATAATTTTTGTTGTTCCATGCTTGTTTAGTATCTACTTTGCTTTGCTTTGTCTACACTTTGAGGTGTTTTTATATCTTTTCTAGAACTAACCTATTAACAAGTTGCCACAGTGCCAGTAGCCTGTTTTCTTCTGTTTTTGGTTCCAGAAATGCAGAAAATCAATATCCTCGTAATTGGACGGGACAAAAGCCAAAGTCAATATTTTACCGTAAATCACGATTCCGGAGGAGAGCGGAGAGGCAAGCCAGGCGGCACCCCTAGGCGCGAGATAGGCGGGCCGCCTGGCAGTGTGCCCCTGGTTGCCTCCCAGCCTCGCCTCTTCGCCTATAAGAAGCCCCTAATGCAGAAACCCTAGACACCCGATCAGAACTCCACGAAACCGTCTGTAGCCGCCGCCATCGTCCCTATATCAGGGGATCTGAAGTTCTTCTCGGCACCCTGCCGGAGGGGAAATCATCCAGGAGGCCTTCTTCTCCGGTATGATGCGTGAGTAGTTCCATCTTGGACTACGTGTCCATGTAGTAGCTAGATGGTTGTATCTCCTACTTGTGCTTTCATGTATAGAACTTGTGATCTCCGTTCATGATCAATATCTAATATATTTGTAATCATGCATGTTGTGTTTGCGGGGATCCGATGGATATTGAGATTACTATGTCAAATTGATTAATGGTTCTGTCTTTATGATTCTATCATGTCTGTGTTGTTTGTGATCTTGCATGCTCTCTGTTGTTAGTAGCTATCTTGGCCAAGTAGTTGCTAGTGACTCCAAGAGGGGGTATTTATGCTCGATAGTGGGTTCATGCCTCTAGTTTCCAAGGAAGTGACAATCTCTTGATTGTAGATGTGCTATTGCCACTAGGGAGAAAACAACGGTCTCTTGTTCATGAAACAAGTGGATTGTTTACCTTACACACTTTGCTTAAAGCAATTGTCTGTTGCTTGCAACTTAATACTAGAGGGGGTTCGGATGATAACCCAAAGATGGACTACTAGTCATAGATGAAGTTGGATGGCGGTTTATGTATCTTGTTGTATTGCCCAATCGAATCTCATAGGATCTTTTTTGTCAGGTATTGCATTATTATGCCTTCCTTAGTTCCTGTCAATTTACCTGCTGTAATTTGTTTACTCTTCATGCCATGTTGTTTATCTAAGAAGAGCACTTCTAGTGAACTATGAACCCCGGTCCAATCTTTACCATTGATACATCTTCCACTGTTACTGTTTACTTGTTGCAAACCACCATTACCTTCCACACCATACATTTAATCCTTTGTTATAATAAACCGGTGAACTTGACAACCTCACATATTCGTTGGGGCAAAGTCTTGACTTTGTGTTGTGCAGGTTTTCATGTTGCTTGCAACACCTTTGGGACATTTCCTTCCTCCTACTGGTTCGATTCTTACTGAGGGAAAACTTGCTGTTGTGCTCATCACACCTTGCTCTTGGGGTTTCCAACGAAGTGCACCAAGCACAGCCAACACTCCCCTCCGTCTCTCCTCTCGACTCCGTGTTCTCCTCGGTCAAATATTGACTTCGGCTTTCGTCCCGTCCAATTCCGAGAATATTTCCTTACTAGATTTTCTGGAACAAAAAATAGCAGAAAACAGGCAACTGGTACTGTAGAAACTTTTTAATAGGTTAGTACCAGAAAACATATGAAAAACACCTCAAAGTGTGGACAAAGCAAAACAAAGTAGATACTAAACAAGCATGGAACATCAAAAAATATAGATACGTTTCCGACGTATCAATGTGCATGGTCATGTCTTTCCATGTTCCGTGGCCAGCATGAACAATATGCATCTACCAAGTCTCTAGGGTTGAAGTCGTGAGCCCAAGTCAATCTTTGATCATGATTCAAATTTGAGTGGAGTAAAGACAGTTGAAGAGGAAGTGGGACCATAATACCCACATATTTTCATGTTTCATTAATGCATTTATGGGGATGATGATCCATGTTGATCTAAAAATAACTTATTTATTTGAACTAATTCTTGGTAAAAACACATTTTTTAATAAGCGCCTTCTTTGTTGGAATGGAGGTAATATTACTCAAACAAAATAATATAGTGGGATTGAATAAATTGAGTCACACATTACCAATAAACTTACTAATGTCTCTACCGGACACACTCCCTCTCACTCCCGGTTATAGATCGGATATCTCATGCACTAAATTGTTTCTTTACCCGAATGATCGTCTGTTTGCACTAGAGCTCGGTCTCTACAAGAATTATGAGACGAGTTTGATCTCGGGATAAATTGGAACTCCAATTCTTCTAGCTTACTCCTATCCTGACCGGACAAAAGAGTGTGTATTGATTTCAGCCTTATATATATACTGTATATGAGATTGTGACTAGACAATGAAATATATAGGAATATCATTCAATGCTAGGAGGAATACTATTCTTGAAATGGATTCCCTTGGAGATAGACTAAAAAAAATATGTTGGATGGGTGGATGGATGGGGGAGGGTCTATCCATTGTAGGGAGTTTGACAAAAATCAATGTGTGTTTGTCTTCGATGGTTGTATTCCATTAGGGATATTATAACTGAGCCAAATAGGAGGCTTCTCACGCCATCTTTGACCGTTCGATCGCGCCTCTCAGTGATTTTCTATTGCATAAAACTAACTTGGAGGAGCTCGATAAACCTAGAAGATATTCTATGTAGAGGAATATAAATGAGAAGAGGAAATATCACCTTGTCAAGTGGAAATTGATATGCAAGCCAAAAAAGAAAGGTGGCCTGGGAGTGAAAGATCTCATGAAATTCAATTTGAGTCTAATTTGTAAATGGTGGTGGAAGCTTGAGGCTGAAGATGGTCATTGGCCAACAATTCATGAGATCCAAATACTTGGTTGAAGGGGGATAACCAATATTAAGCATAGATTCATGGACTCCGCATGCTGGTGAGACATTTTGCATGTTAGGAAAATGTATCTGCTAGGAAGAACGAAAATCGAACTCTACTCATACGTTAGGGTCAACGTCTTATCTTTGGCCATTCATTTCCTGTATTTGCTTTGAGATTGGTGCACACATTTTTCAAATAGACACTCTCAATTATCTCAACCTCTGATATTGTAGTCCCTATAATTTTGTACAACATACCCTCCCTTCTTCCCTTATTTCTCACTTATTTTGAAATACAGGGAGCACCGAACAGAGGAGACCAGAAGTAATCACGTATCATTTTTTTACTGGAATCACAAATCAATTAATCTACGATTATATCATAGAGCATTCTGAATCAGGAACGAGAATTTAATTAATGAACATCTGTTCTTTTGTTAAACACAAATTATGCAGATTCCTCCACGTAAGTACGGTTAGAGAATTAGTTAGATTCAGTACATAAAATTTCTCGACAAAGATATGTTCCAATTAATGAAAAGAATCCGGAACAACAAGAGCAAATGAAATTGAATTTGACAACAAGCAGTTTTTGCAGCTGATAAGAACAATACATATATATTCTTATCATGTTCTGACCAAGAACATATAGCAAAAAAAAGTCCAATAAAAAAAGAAAGAGGAGGAGGTTGTGGATCCAATAAAACATAGACCAATGAATAAAACATGAAAGAAATTAGAACAATTCATACATGTAAGAAATTCCAGGAGAATTTCCTCCCTCCATACATGGAAAAAATTGGAACATCTTTCTTCTCTGTTCTTCTTGCCAACAGATCGGGAATGGAGGAACCTGGCCAAAGGCAATAGATCAGCAACGGACCAGGGCTGTTCGTGGAGAAATCAGACGGGAAGGGCGGAATCAGATAGGGAATAGGGAGGCAGCTTTGCTCATGTCATCGACATAGGTGGTCGGGGCTGATGTGGTCGAGCTCGTTGGCCGGTGGAGGTTCGCAAGAAGTCCCCGAGCGGCGCGTGGGACGAAGAGAGACTGCAGTGAGGACGACGGGACGGAGGCGGCACCGGCCTGGAGCTCGGGGAGTGAAGGGTTCGCAGCATAGAAAACAAAATTTTTCCTACGATGGGAACAACTATGTACCAAGATCTATCTACTAGATACAAACAACGGGCGGATGTATATCGGTAGAGAACATACCCTTGAAGACCGACAAAGCTTAACGAGTCCAAACTCGTGGTTGATGTAGACGATCTCTTGCCGATCTCAAGATCGAGAGGAAGTCCTAGTGCCGCAAAACAGCAAGCGCGTTGCGCACACACGTTCGAGGCACTGAGCAACCTCCGCCTCCTCGCTCTAGCGATGCAGCGGAAGCACAACTCTTTCTTGCCGAATAGCCACAGGGAACATGTATCTCGCTAGTCCGAGACCATGGGGATAAATTCTAGAGGGGGAGAGAGATCCTTCACGAGGAGGTGTGAGTGAAGTGAGAGGAGGGCTCCTTATAGGGAGGGGGCAGCCCAAGGGGGCATGGCACGGCCATGGAGGGTGCCCCACCTCTCCCTCATTCATGTGGGTGGACACTCCACTCACAAAAGGCCCTTCAAATTTCTCCACTCAAAACCCACTCAAAATCCCATTAAATTTCCACCAAATTTAATGCAAACTCTCATTAAATAAAACTCTTTTATTTTATTCAGAATTTTGTCAATTACTTTAATGACAAACATTCACAATAACCCTTGCTAGAATTCTATTTCACATGCATAACCACTTTATGCAATTTCACCAAAACCTTTGGTATCTAGTGAAATAAATTCCTCGCTTATTCATTCTTTCGGCATGAAACTTTTGCTCCAATTGGATGTCGGTGTCTCTTAAGTGTGTCACCCTACGGTTCGTGAATAATGCGGACATGATCGAGACCCCTCTCGGATCAATAATCAGAAGCGGGATCTGGAGACCCATATTGACTCCCACACATTCAACGATGACTTTCTTGTGATCGTCGGAACCTTTCACGCTAGTATCTTAATCCCTTTGTTTCACGATATATTACATGTCCGAGATTCGATCATCGGTATCTCCATACCTAGTTTGATCTCGCATCGACATGCACTCTTTTCTCGTTCCCGTGATATAACATTCTAGTGATCAAATCACTTGCTTGCAAGCTAATCAATGTGATATCACCGAGAGGGCCCAGAGCATATCTATCCGTCATCGGGATGAACAAATTCCACTCTCGATCCATGGGCCTCAACATAACACTTTAGTAGTTCTGAATCCATCTTTATAATCACCCTGTTACGGTGTGACATTTGATGTTATCAAGAAACTCTTCCGGTGTTAGTGATTGACATGATCTCATGGTCTAAGGATTAGGATCACTTCGTAAGATGTTATAGCAATATAAACTCAATGACTTTGATCGTAATGCTATACTTCGGATGAATGTTCATCACACCATTACACTAATGTTGTGACCTCGTTATTAACAACATCCAATGTCCATGATCAGGAAACCTTGATCATCTTGTTAATCAACGAGCTAGTTTATGAGAGAGACATAACTAGGAACTACCTTTTGTTTATTAAACACACATGTATTAACGTTTCCATATTAATACAATTATAGCATGCAAAATAAACATTTATCATAAATAAGGAATACGATAATAACCACTTTATTATTGCCTCTCGGGCATATTCCCTTCAGTCTCCCACTTGCACTAGAGACAATAATCTAGTTTGAGAACTTTGTGTATTGAACACCTATGGCTTTCTGGTGTTCCATATACACAATTGCAAGTGGTTAACATAATCTCTGGAGTGGCCTTCAGTCCGTGTGTATTTGCATGTCTTTGCGTCTTCACGCATCACTCATTCTCCAATGAGATGGCATTGTATTAATTTGGTCTTTGGTGAGACCTTTAGTTCCTTGGGGTTAAAACACGCCGATACTATTGTCATACAATATATCTTTAGTGTTAGCCGTTGTGAACCACACCTTAGTTTGATAACAAACTACTTGACACAAATTCCTCCTTTCGCTACTATAGCAGTCATATACTTAGCCTTTTGTTGTAGTATTCGTCACAATGTCTTAACTTTGGAACTCTTCCAAATCCATCATGGAATCTCCTTTCCATTACATTGTGCCACCCATAGTTTAAATCGAGATAAACTTAATTTGTATCTTGTGACAAAACTAGTATCAATGTAACGCTTTACAATGAACTATTTGTAATTGTTTGTCACCTCTACACAAATATATTCTTAGTTCTTCCAAAAGATCATAAGAATATCCTCACTATCGTCCAATGATCATTTTATGATTCATTCTGGTATATGCTCATAACACTTAGAGCATAGGACATATCTGGATGTGTACATATCATGGTATGATTGATCAAAACATTCTCGTGATTGCACTCATCAAGTGTCAAAGCACTTGAATCTTGTTTCACTTATCAAGTGTCGATACACTTGAATCTTGATTCAATTCCTTTCCATGCAACAAGAACCGTTTCTTGTTGATTCTATATTGAACTCCTTCAATATCTCATATATGTACGTTTGGCACATATTGGCGTTACGATCATCCACTATAGACATTCACGCTAAATATTCGGGTTTTGCCTAAGTCTTTCATCGAAATGAAATTCTTAACCTTTGTCAATAAAAGATACATCATTTCTAATCAACAAGATGTCCTTCACATAATGTATTAGAAATATGTCTTAGCGCTCCCACTTAATTTCTTGCAAATGCAAGCATCTTCATCGTCTCCTGATGAAAAACTCCTTTTCATCATGGTGAAGATTCCAACTCATGATGCTTACTTCAACCATTGAAGTTTGCATGTCCTTTAGCATCCTTTGAATTTAACAAAACCCTTTGGACCGTGTCATGTACACGTCCTAGGTAACCATTCTATTAGAAGAACTTTGTTTTGTTTATTCATCTACCATATACCAAATTATATGTAGTGGTTGCTACTTTAATCCGTTCAGACTAAATATCGCTATGAAAGATCAAATCTTGTCATAGTCAACTCTTTGAACATTGTCATAAAATACTTTACAACATGTCGAATATTTCATAGATGTGAGACATCCATGTCTGTTTCTTTATAGATCCAAATACGACCGATAGGTTTTTACACCTTTCCGGAGGGTCTTCCAAGTTCAAAACTTGATTTCTCGTATATGGAACTATCACGGATTTTATGGCTTCAAGCCATTTGACGGAGTCAGGGCCCATCATCGCTTCTTTGTATGTATTCGGTTCATCATTGTCAAACAATAATGATTTACTCTCAAATCTTAGCATTTGATTGTTTAACCGACCTTCTTGGTTCAATAGGAACTTTAGACCTCCGTGACCACAACCTTTGAGGCACATAAGCTATGAGCATTATGGAAGCCTCGAGCGATTTCCATGTTGCAACTCAAAGACATTTAGCTAAGGTTCGTTAACCTTATCAAAGTTCTATTGTCCTCCCACTTAACTTTTATGAAAAATTCCTTCTTCAAGAAACTTCACATTTCAAGCGACAAACCCTTTTGTCCTCGGTGTTAAGGAGGAATAACCAATTGTTATTCTAAATAACCTACAAAGACATGCTCATCCGACTTTGGTTGTAAACATCTTACTTATGTTTAGCATACCAAAATTTAAGAAAGGACAACTTGGGTTTTACCCCAAACCATAACTCATATGGTGTCATTTCAACGGATCAAGATGGAGCTCTTTTCAAATGTAAAGCGGTAGTCTCTAAAGCTTTAATCTTTTAAAACATAATGGCAGTTTTATAAATAACACCTTTGATCCAACCATGTCAAACAAGGTTTCATTACAAATCTCAAAACATTCCATATTCCTATGGTGTTTCAGGAGATGTAAATCTAGGTGTTTTGCTAAAATTGTAACTCAAATAAATCCCTTTTATGATAAAATCATAATTCATTTATTTTTCTTATTACACTTGTAACTCAAATAAATCCCTTTATGATCAAATCATAATTCATTTATTTTTCTTGTCACAATGATTTTCACTTCATCTTGAAAGTCTTTGAACATTTTCAAACATTTCACACTTCTTTCTCATTAAGTGAATTATTCACTCAAAATTCCGGAGAAAGCATATGAAGTTGAAACCCATCGCTTACGACTGCACATAATGGACTACATACATCGATATGTATAAATTCCAATATTTTAGTCGTTCGTTCTTCTTTGGCCTTTGAACGAAGTTTTAATTATCACGTTGAAAGTCTCACAAGCGTCACTTGATCAAATCAAAGACTCCAAAAATCCATGAATATGGAGATTCTTCATGTTCTCTTTCCAATATAATTTAAACAGCGATGTCACTTCGTAAGTGATCTTTCAATCATTTGTCTTGCGACATTTTAGCATTAGGTTTTATGGATGTGATTTCTCCAACTAGATTTGTAAATCATCCATCTTATATGGAACACGGTAATTATTTGAACAATCTTTATTCTCATAATACCTGATTTAAATAACAATTATTAAAACAAATCTTGAAGTCAAGCTTTGATGTCAACGAGAAATACAAACAACGGTTTGTTTGTTTTCGATGAACATCATCACATATTCTCTTGCTAGTTACTTAGGTCATTGTGGTTCATGAATTGCGTGTTCGTATGAAATTTCATACCAACCAATTCGGTATCCAATACCCAAGAACCACATTGTTTAACAAGCAAAGAATACAACCATAACATGTATATCATATATATACCTAAATTGGATATTTCCAATCTTTTCTTTTCTGCCAAATATATTTTATATATTCTCTTTCAGCATTTCCTTTTCCTTTTAAAAGAATTTATCAACATCAAAAGTGGCGCCATATACATGACACCTAGTCCAAAGCGTGTATATTCAAATAATAATACCTTTGGACTTGCACTTTGAAGTAGATCACCATCATCAAATGATCAGTATTCTTTCAAAATCCATTGTTTAGTAATCTTTTAGTGTAGTAAACATTTTACATACATATTCTATTCACCCTTATCATGACGACTTTCATGATCAAGCTACTTTAGCTTATAAAGGCGAATCGTGAGTATAACAATACTTTCCAAAACCCTTTTGGATGATTAGGATGTCTAGCATCTCCAACCTTCGTAAATTCTCATCCAATATGAGAACATATATTATACTCTATCATATTGCAACCAAAACATTGTTTCAGATATCGTTATATCTGCCACACATGATGGTTTCTGAAACAATTCTTTCAGCTCCAAGATAATCTTGATATTAAAACAATCAAGAATCGTGGAGGCAAACATGATACTTAAGATACTAACACTGGAATTTTAACTCTCGATTTAATACCAATTATTAAATTTCACGGAGTAAATAAAATTTGCTGAAAGTTTGCAATAGGACTTTAAACTTTAGATTGACACTCAACACAATACGATACCAGTTCGTAAAGTATATATCCAGAATTTTATAGTTCTATTATCTCAATTACAACTATGCATAAGGTGGTGAACGAATGCCAATGACTACAACAAATTATGCAAATTCACTTTGATTTAATTTATGATAAATTGAGTTCTACTAATCCAAATTAGAAATGAACTCCCACTCAAAACGACATCCTCGTGTCTTTTGGTGATTACATGAACCAAATCCACTACACCAAGTCCGATCATCACGTGAGTCGGTAGCTTCAAAGGCGAGCATCCATATGGTCATCATATCAAAACATATGACTCATGCTTAACCTTTGGTCCGTGTTCCGAGGCCATGTCATACATGCTAGGCTCGCCAAGTAAGAACCTTAGTATTCGCGTGTAATCATCTTACACCGAGATATGCTCGTGGATTCAAGTACACCCGATCATCACGTGATGTCTTGAGCGACGAAACATTGTCGGTGCATAATTAAGGAAGAACACATTTTTATCTTGATATCTAAATGAGGATCATCTTATTATGCTAATAAAACGCCAAACAAGCAATATAAGATGCTATCAAACATCACATGTTTATTAGTGGAATGATATGGTTCTCGCATATGATCTCTATCATGTGCATCGTGGTATGATCACTATCATACCTTTATGTGTAAGTCCAAGGTCTATGGAGATTACACGTTATGTGTGTTGTAAGAGTATCATCTTATACTTCTACTTACAACATCACCATATCATAACACCAACCCAAAGAACAATCTAAACTAGACGCCTCTAATTTATCCATTGCAAATTTTACGTGGCTTAGGGCTTTCAAGATAGAACCGTTCTTACCTCTGAACATGAACCACAACGAGGATAACCAAATTGTTGACAACTCGTTGCAAATTAGATATTGACTATAGTAGGAGACAGACACCGCTAGCCACTTATGCAAAACTAGTTGCATGTCAAGCGTGGAACAGGTCTCATGTGCGAGGACATGTAAAGTTTGTCCGGGCTTCATACCACTATGCCACCAATATCCAAAGTACAACTAAGAAGCAATAAAATGATCATCATCGCCCACATACTCATATGTGTACTACCCGTGTAAAGTATCTACGCATAGATCCGGCTCTGATACCACTGAAGGGTTCGCAGCATAGAAAACAAAATTTTTCCTACGATGGGAACAACTATGTACCAAGATCTATCTACTAGATACAAACAACGGCGGATGTATATCGGTAGAACATACCCTTGAAGACCGACAAAGCTTAACGAGTCCAAACTCGTGGTTGATGTAGACGATCTCTTGCCGATCTCAAGATCGAGAGGAAGTCCTAGCGCCGCAAAACAGCATCAAGATCCGTGCACACACGCTCGAGGCACCAGCAACCTCCGCCTCCTCGCTCCAGCGATGCAGCAGAAGCACAACTCTTTCTTGCCGAATAGCCACCGGGAACATGTATCTCGCTAGTCCTAGACCATGGGGGATAAATACTAGAGGGGGAGAGAGATCCTTCATGAGGAGGTGTGAGTGAGAAGTGAGGAGGGCCTTATATAGGGAGGGGGCAGCCAAGGGGCATGGCACGCCATGGAGGGTGCCCCCACCTCTCCCTCATTCATGTGGGTGGACACTCCACTCACAAAAGGCCCTTCAAATTTCTCCACTCAAAACCCACTCAAAATCCCATTAAATTTCCACCAAATTTAATGCAAACTCTCATTAAATAAAACTCTTTTATTTTATTCAGAATTTTGTCAATTACTTTAATGACAAACATTCACAAATAACCCCTTGCTAGAATTCTATTTCACATGCATAACCACTTTATGCAATTTCACCCAAAACCTGTTTCGGTATCTAGTGAAATAAATTTCGCTTGTTCATTCTTTTTCGGCACGAAACATTTGCTCCAATTGGATGTCGGTGTCTCTTAAGTGTGTCACCCTACGGTTCGTGAATAATGCGGACATGATCGAGACCCCTCTCGGATCAATAATCAGAAGCGGGATCTGGAGACCCATACTGACTCCCACACATTCAACGATGACTTTCTTGTGATCGTCGGAACCTTTTACGCTAGTATCTTAATCCCTTTGTTTCACGATATATTACATGTCCGAGATTCGATCATCGGTATCTCCATACCTAGTTTGATCTCGTTACTGACATGCACTCTTTTCTCGTTTCCGTGATATAACATTCTAGTGATCAAATCACTTGCTTGCAAGCTAATCAATGTGATATCACCGAGAGGGCCCAGAGCATATCTATCCGTCATCGGGATGAACAAATTCCACTCTCGATCCATGGGCCTCAACATAACACTTTAGTAGTTCTGAATCCATCTTTATAATCACCCTGTTACGGTGTGACGTTTGATGTTATCAAGAAACTCTTCCGGTGTTAGTGATTGACATGATCTCATGGTCTAAGGATTAGGATCACTTCGTAAGATGTTATAGCAATATAAACTCAATGACTTTGATCGTAATGCTATACTTCGGATGAATGTTCATCACACCATTACACTAATGTTGTGACCTCGTTATTAACAACATCCAATGTCCATGATCAGGAAACCTTGATCATCTTGTTAATCAACGAGCTAGTTTATGAGAGAGGCATAACTAGGAACTACCTTTTGTTTATTAAACACACATGTATTAACGTTTCCGTATTAATACAATTATAGCATGCAAAATAAACATTTATCATAAATAAGGAATACGATAATAACCACTTTATTATTGCCTCTCGGGCATGTTCCCTTCAGGGAGGACGCGGAGAGGACACCGCCACATGAGAGGATAAAGAGGAGACATGGGAGGAGAGAGAACCTAAGATGCACATGTCCACTATCGTTCCTATAGTAGTGCGAAGTTGTACAATGTCCAGGTTGTTTGTGAAAGTTTGCTCACACGAATCTTTGCATGCATTGAGGCCGTCGGATAAGACCGGAACGCCCACACCATGGTAGAATCGCTGCGTTCCTAGGAAGAATGTTTGCTATTGGTAATGGAAAAAGAGATTTTTTCCGGGATGCATGGTGTGGAGTTGTATCTTTGAAAGATAAATTTTCATGATCTCTTTGATATCATTAATGAATAGACTATTATTGTGGCTGATATGGCATGGCAAGCAGAACATGGAGAATGAATTTCATAAGATGGTTGAATGTCGATGCAGAGGAGGACAAAATTGCAGAGCATGTTGATGAGTGTTGCTTTTAATGATTCTAATGATATACCTATCTCGAAATGGACCGAAATTGGAAAAATTTCAGTCAAATCAATTTCTTGTGCACAAGTGGGATGGACATGTCATTTAAAACCCGTGGAAAGCAAAGATTCCATTGAAGATCAAGATTTGGTTCTGGGTTATCTGGCATGATGCAATCAATTGCAATAAAACATAGCATGACAAGGAAAAAATGGGTGGGAATACAAGATGTTAATTCTATGATAAAGAGGAAACGATTTTGCATCTTTTCTTTGAATATGTGGTGGCAAAGTATGTCTGGAGTATGGTAGAAGTTTGTGTTGGGGAAGGGAATAAACCTGGCAGTTTCTCTAGTTATTCTGGTGGATGCCCCAAGTCCTTAATATCAACCGGACCAAATAAATATAGCATGTTTTGATAAAAAAAATTAATAAAATCTCGTGTTTAGCTAATTTGTTACATTTTTGTCTTTATGACATATTGGGCAGCTTTCACCCGGAATAGGAGAGACGTAATATAAGGGAAGAAGCTGCTCTTCTCCAACGAACCGCGATGGAAGCTTCTATCAATCGAGGTCAGTTCATGATGCTAAACAATGTGGCACTAGGATCCTGGAGAGTTGATGACGATGAGATGGAGAAAGATGATTCTCGGAGGATAGCCAAAGACTGAAGTATATGGAGGACGTGTTCAATAGTTTTTTTAGCATCGGCATCTATTAGAGAACTTGTTTTCAGCATATTGTGCCCTAAATATCGACGCGACGAACACAGAGTCGACACATCGGTCATAGTCGACGTGGTGGTCGAGTAGCCCATGAAGCGTACGGAGTCGACGCGGCGAGCGGATGGAGTTGCGGCAGAGTGGTCGTCTGCATGGCTTCCATATCCATTTGTACTGTTCTTTTCTTAAAAATTTGATCGATTGATCCGATCTGAATGCTTCTTTCTTTGCTTTTCATCTTTATTTTTTAAAAAATTGTTTAATTTTTTAAACTAAAATGTGTAAAAGGTATCCTAATGGTGACCCACTTCCATCTATAATCCGGCCGCTCGTCAAATCATCATTTCCTTCCTTCGGAACAGTGTTGTGCTCTTTTGAAGAATCGAACTGAGTATTGAGCATGTCTTTCTTTTTTTACATTTTCTTTGGTGATTGCCTGCATAGCCCCGCCTGGGCCGGTCTGATTTGCACGTTGCTACTGTTTTGAATGGAAGCAGACTCGAGACGAGCAGGGCCGGCCCTGATATGATCAGGGCCCGGTGCAAGACGACAAAATGGGTCCTTTGTGCAGTAATTTTAGAATCGAAACTGTAATAGAAATATTTACTTGTACTCACAATAGATACATTACATAACACAAAGTACTTATCTTCTTATTTGTCACAATGCTCAATTCAAGAAAAAGACCGTAAAATTATCTCATCCGACGAATGTATTGTATGCTTGAATTCCAACGCAAAATCAATGAGCCATCTTTAACAATTGCTAGAGCCGGCTCCGGACAAATACTTGTAGAATTTCTGTGCATCCTTAAAGAATTATTGATGGATTCCTTTTGAGACATTTTAGCACACAAATAGTACAGATAAATCAGGGCATGAGATTGAAACAAAAGCACCTAGAGTAGTCCAGTAGAGTACTGAAGCTAGTTGGTTGCTTGCTTCCTGCCGTGACTTTGTCGTGTCCACCACTGGGCACCAGCAATCGCCTTGTCGACCTACCCTGAAAGCCCGCCCAGATGATGGGCGACGTCTATGGGTAATCGGCTGCCAATTCCTTTGTCGTTCTCTTGGATCAAGTTGAGAGCGTAAACAAGCATATGGAGAATTTGGGAACTGGGAGAGTACAGGAAACTCGTACGGGATGAAGTAAATAAGATGACTTTGAGAGATTTACTTAGCATTGGAAATTGATGGAGTCAATGCATAGGGAATCAACAGATCTTGGCCTCCTCCATTTATTTTGGGGAAAGGGCCAGAAATCGAGAGCGGGGCACCATGATTGGATGGGAGACGAGGAGGCGAGACGTGACCGCGAAGGCGAGATGAGAAGGAGGCACCTCGGTCAGGGGCCTGGCCTGATGCACTAATTAGGTTCGCTGTATTTTATCTGAGTAATAATAGACTTATACGTATACGTTGACTAACAAATCTTGGTCGGGGCCCTTTGTACGTCGGGGCCCCTGTGCGTGTGCACTCCGGCTCAGGGCCGGGCGTGGAGACGAGACGTCGTTTTGCAGGCTAGTCTTGACACGCGTTTTGACTGATTTCGATCCGGACATGATGGATGATGCCCTTTGATTCGAACAAGACACAGGTAGATAATCCTTCCATTTAAAATATAAAATATTTTAAGTTTGTGAACTAAATGTATCTAAACTTCTATTAGTACATACTTACGCTTAAAGTAAATCTATATACTAAAAAAAATCTAGATACACTTTCTTTACGATCTAAAACATCTTATATTTTGAAACGGAGGGAGTATTTTTTGTCGAATCTGATGAAGACTTTGCGAGCGCAACGTCTCGGACTCCACGGAAAACTCGCCCGGCTGCCGTTTTGTAGTCGTACGCAGGGTGCAACGTTGATGTCGAGTCCTTATGTGTGTAGTCAAAGTAGACGTGGATGATCGCTAGTTTCGTGAGCCATTGAAATTGTCACCTCAGCGCATAAATTTTTCCACGAACGACGCCAATTAATGTGGGGTCTCCACGACAATGCCTATGGTTTATAAACTTAGGTTTCGGAAAGGAGGTATGCCCTAGAGACTTTGTCAGACAAGAGGACACGAGTTTATCCAAGTTTAGGCCTCCGAAGGAAAAACCCTAACCTGTTTGTTTGTTTTTGATTGATGATGAATATTGTAAGTCGCCAAGATGGCAATGGCTGCGCAGATTAAATCTGCGTAAGCTTCGGGTGGTGTGTTCTGTATGTCTATTGTGGGTTGTGGAGATCTCTCTTCCTCGAATGCCCCTACTAGCCTTTATATACGGGGAGACTGGATCTTTGATACCGTGTCCGAGTAGATTCGAACTCTAGAGTTTTCTAGTCTTGAGCTTCATAGTCGCCAATTTGCCTTGGGCTTCAGGATACTTAGTAGGTCGTCATGTGGGCGTTCTGTTGGGACGCACCATATAATGTCAACAGTGGACACCCGAAGGGTCATGCCCATGTCACAAGGTGGTTGGGATGTCCATGGACACCTCCGAAGGCATTGCCGCTGTGCGGTGACACATGCTCCGGGTTGGACGTTGATGAACAAGAGTAGTCGATGACGCGGTCGAGATGAAGCATCACGTCATAGCTCAGTGTCTTCACCGGTCCTGAGTGCACCGGCATGTCCACCTCGATCCCCAGCTCCGGGAAGTGGAGAAGCGGCGAGTCCACCTCTAAAGGCTCTTTCGGATCCAGCCGGCCACGGCGAGCCATGCTCGCCATGTTCTCCATCCACACCCAAACCCTGCAACATGTCGACTTCTCCTTGGAGTTGATGGCATCATCGAAGCCTTCGATGATGTTTGTCGCTCTGAAAGGCCCTTGATCATGTCGATCTGGTGAGCATCCGCCAAGATGCCCTCGATGTAGACACACGAGGCCTGTAGCGTGTCCCTCTGAACCGTGACCACGTCGACAGCATGAAGGCCACGCCGTCGCTCGCCACCGGCCCTTGCCACTGCACCGCCCGTTGAGAGCGACGATGTTATCGAACACCGGCACATACTCACCACTCGTCGGCATGGAGACCTGAACCGTGGCCGCGTCGAGCCAGAAGTGATGCCCGGTGAAGCGGCCCATGTCCGCCAACTCAAGGTCCGGGCGGCTACCCACGGTCACCGCGACCACACAAGGAGAGAAAACCTCCTGTCCGCCTCCGCTATGTTTTTTGAATCATAATATATTAGGTTTGCAAACCGCCTCATTAAAACCTTCCAGTCCCTTAGGTACGTATCCTGGTAAGGAAAAAGAGTACGTCTAAAACTTACAGCCTTCAAATCAAACAATTGTTACGTCATTCAGGAGAGAGCTAAGGAGGAAGTTAGGGGGATCATCGTCCCAATACACAATAGACTTGTTTTCTTATAAATAACTAGCTAAATTATGAGACACTTGATTAGCCTCTCTTGGATAATGCTTAAAAACTATCTCCTTCATAAATCTAAGTTTTAAGAAACACTCTGCCATGATTGCAGCATAAGGACTCCAAATTTCATCAATTCCATTGCAAGTTTGGATGAGTTCAAGATAATCTGACTCAATAGTCAACTTTTCACACCCGAGTTTCTCAAAAATTCCAAACCCTCTAGGCATTTCTTCAGCCGTAGTCGCATCAATTTTGTTTTCCATTGGGCAAGCCATCCCTGCTAATGCTTCTCCACGAGAGTTTCGAAATACCACACCCACAATACCTGATCCATCTATATGAAATGATGCATCTATATTCATCTTAAGAGCATGTACATTGTTAGGTGCTTACCGAAGGTGCCTAGAAAAATTAACCGGGTTTTCACTAAGCACCGGTGTTTATTTATACTAGATAGATGTCTAACTAGGCACCCCATATACAAACAAGCACCAGTACTTATGCAAATGCTTGGTTTATGTTTCTAAACACAAGGCTTAGCACCTTGCATTGTACATGGCCTAACTGTTCCACCCTCCGCGACGGTTAACCTGCATGCATGCCCGGAACACTGCCGTTGAGCGCGCCGGTGGGAACCTAAAATAAGGGCATCTCCACCGGAGCGACCCAAACTGTCACCCCAAACAGTCCATTTGGATCGGGCCCCGGTCAGTATGGGTAGGGGGTCCGGCCTTGGCCAGCGCTGGCCAGGGATTCATATGTTTGCAAATTTTGTCACAAAATTAATTTTTGGATGCAAATAAACTAGATTAGATAATTAAATTGAAATAGTGCTTATATATAAATAGTTTAGGCCCGCATGGTTTGATACAAAACAACTAAACAATTATTCAAATTACACAAAACAAATAAAAGATTAAACATTGAGATTCCCGCACGAGCCCATATATGCTCAACCAAATCCAGTTGAAGCCGTTCATGAGTTTGCCTGTGACGCAAATTTTTATGCACTCACATGAAATCTTCCCAAGATGCTAGACCTGGCTCTGACTCAACCAACTGACCCTGAAAGTTCCAGCCTTGGTCCAACTTGGTCCAACTGCTACTGCTCGAGACCGAACGATATGAAGTGCGCGAGGGTTTGGGGGAGGAGAGCGTCTGATGTGCCACTGACGGAAGGGCCCGGACGAATTATTGGAAGGACACCCCACGCTGTCCGGACCGACGCAAACAAGCCCCGGATTAGTTGCATGGATGAATCGGTTATACCGAATGGATCGGCCGGCTGGAACGCCACATATGCCGCACGCGTCCACACAGACTGTTTTAGTCGGCCCGATGAAGACTAAAACTGGAGTCCCAATAGATCTATCAGGCGTCCGATACCGGTGGAGCATACGGGCGGCTATGATCAAATTCGGAGGCAAGGCAACTTGATGTGGCCGTCAGAACTATAGCTCCTCATCAGGCCGAGCCAGGCAGCGGAACCGTCCCGCGCCACCACGCCGCGCCATCGTCCCGCCTCGCCGCGCTGTCCACCAGCCACCGCTTCCCTTCGTGCACCTATCGCTGCGCTGCCTGCTGCTACGCCGTCGCTCCCCCGCTCCACGATCCTCAAAGCCCTATTCGTCCCTCCTGGCCTCTGCCGCTATTTCCGACATCCCTTGCGGCAGTGACATGGCTCGATCTCACGACGACGGCGGCGAAGGCAGAGAGGCAACCAAGGCGCTGCGCGGGGAGGATGACCGGCGTGTAGCCCGCGGCACGGGGCTGCGGAAGAAGGATAAGAAGAGGAAGAGGAGGAGTGCCAACGCCGCCAAGGCTCTGCCGCCTCCACCCGCCCCATCCCAGGAGGAGCACCGCGCTACCTCCAGCGCCGACGATGGGTTCGATTACAGGTTGCTCCAGAGGATGCGTGACATAGTTGCCATGCAAGCAAAGAGCGAGCCAGCTGCCGAGCAATGTAAGAATACCTGCGTTGATCAAAGATCTGTTTTTTCCCTTCCTCTTTTTCGAGTTAGATTACTTCCTGTTCCTAACCCGTACCTATTCAAGTAGTAGTGCTTTCTGGCTTGCACTTGTCTGTATAGACTGATTCCTTTCTTAGTTTAGTTAACGAGCTGATACTAATAACACTAGATAGCATACATCTGCTTGCAGCTGTGTAATGTTTCACTCTTTGCCAGTTCTCAACTAATCATTTACTTTGTCTTGGGAAATTGAACTAATCGCTCTAGTTGTTAGTTGTAGATATCTCTGGGTCTATTACTGTATACATGGATATCAAGTATTATTATTTTTGCGGGGCGGATATCAATTATGTTACATCCTCTGTTTTTTTTAGATTATTATGTTATATGCTCTGATTGTGTAGACAATTAGCAAAAAGATCACTTGTAGTACTTGTTATTTTTTTTTTGCCAAAGACACTTAACACCCCTGCTTTGCATTAGTTGGCCATATTTAGTTTGCCTGAATTTATTGCCAAAGTTGACTAATATGTTCTGTATATGCCTTTTGTATTCTCTGCATGTAATTGTTCATGACTGTGCTATGAAGCACCTGGTCAGATTATAAGTCATATGTGGAAAGTGCTCTCTCCCTGAAACTTCATGATTTTGGATTGCTGTTGTATGTTACCAAATAGATGCTGTAGATGTTAGTCTGGAAAAGTAAAGCAAGATTTGAGGTGGTTAATATGCATAATTATGTACTCTAGTTGGACATCAAACATATGCTTATACGTTTCTTGCTGACTGTTATCCATGGTTATAAATTACTTATTTTAGTTCAAAGGCTCACCGGGGAACGTGATTATAGTCTAGAGAATACATTTGGTGACTCTGATGATGGCAGCCTTGAGAGTCTCCAGGCTCGTAGAGTTGCATTATTGGTCTCAAAGTCAATCGCCAGCTTGTCTTCTTATGCAGGTACTTCATAGGTTTACCAACTAGCCATATTTTCTGCATTTGGTTTAAAATGAAGCTCACTAAGGTGGTGTTGGTAAAATTCAGGTGCAAAGAGGGTCCGTGTCTGTTCAGGATTTGTGATGTTGCAGACAGACAATACTGGTACAAGTATGATCTTAACATCAGCAACACTTGTTAGATCTCTGAATGGAGATAATAACGTGATGCCCAATGTGAAGGTAATTGCTGCTGTCAATCCTTGCCAAACATGTAGCTTTATTCTTATAACTTAATCTTGATTTTTTTTCCTTTTTGGATGACTGATTTCAGGTCAAGGTGCTTCTATCTGATGGGCATATAACTGATGGCCATATCTTTCTTGTGGATTTTCACTATAATGTAGCTGTTGTCAAAGTTGCAGCTGATTTGGCGCTCCTTGAAGTTGTTCATCTGAAAGGCACTACCCACAATGGAGCTGTACTAGCACTTGGACGTGCATATGAAGGTGGTAACCTGATGTGTTCGAGGGGTCAAGTTGTAAACCAAACAAGCACCTTTGGGTGTTCGGAACTCTTGGTGTCAAGCTGCAAGATTTCCATGGTACATAACATATCGTACTTAATTTATTCAAACTTAATGTGGTCATATTGCATTTCTGATAGAAAAAGGAAAAACTTTGATTTTTTTTCGATTGATCTACTTTTCTACCACATTGCAATTCTAGGTCATTTCTACTGGGATTTTTTTGGTGTGGCATTATTCTTGATCTCACATTTTGGTTGTGAGCTAAGTTAGCTCATAGTTCGGGTAGCAATCACATTGGCAAAACAACCTTGACTCAAAGAGAAGGGGATGAAACTGCTGTGTCACTAATCAAGTGTCACCAACTATCTGTCTGCTTGAATCTGTGCACTAGATTTAGGACACTCAACAACTCAAGTAGCTGCCATAGGCTAACCACCTCTCACACACCCTGGTCATATTTTCGTCTTGGGCACTGACCAATTGGCTGCATCAATTGGGCCTGGCGGTGTTCTATGCTTTGTCAGCCAATTGTTGTCAATGACCTTTAGAGTCCGTTTCAAAAAAAAAAAGACCTTTAGAGAGTTAGCAACTTGGGAAAGGTACCCTAGGGAGCATCTGGTCATCCCTCACTTGCGCATTTCCTCTTTTGCTTGTGCCAAGTAGTGGAATGAGTAGTCCGAAATGAGCCCAACCAGTCAAGGTATTCTTTGGTGTATGAACTTGATTATGTCAAAATTATGTTATAATAATATAATATTGGCATAAAAAAACGGCACACCTGTCTTTTTAAAATCTCAGTCTGCTATCCAGTACTGTATTGTGATACATGTAAGCAGCAGTGACGTGGGATGCATAGGTCAGACTCTGGTTTTTAAAATGGTGTTTGCGTCAGAAGGAGCAAGTGTGGATTAGAAGTGAAGCTTTTGAGTTAGTCCAATTCTCATCCTGTTAGTTGATTAGTCACTGTTATTTGGGACTCTCTATGAAAGGTAGCATTAATATCTTTGAAAAAAAACTTGGAATAAACCAGATCTACATCTACTCTTATCGTCATCTATCATCCTGCTGAGCTGCATCTTCACCTCTTCCTTGATGTTCATTTCTACCCTATCATCTTCTTCCTCCACCAAATTACGACAATCTTGTCTGTATCCCAAGCACACATTTGAAGCCATTATCTAGTCTGGGAATTAGTCTAAAATTTGCTTGTATGATTTAGTTTTAGGCCCTTTTAGGCAATGAAACTATTGTGTGCACTGTGCACATGGCACATCATTTAGTGTGTTGTCTTTGCATAGATGTTTTGTTCATTCCAACGATGAAATTATTGTGTTTCCTAACACATGGACACACAAGCACAAAACAGTAAGGGATGAATAAAACATGAATCGGCTAATCCAAGGAGACTGCAAATTCTTCTTTTATCTCTCGATCGCCGTGACAGTTTTTTCCATTGCTTTTTTTGCCATTTGGTAGGCTGGTTCTGGAGGACCTCTTGTCAATTATAATGGCCAAGTTCTCGGCATCAATTTCTACGAGAAGAATCAGACATCGTACCTTCCAATGCTGATTGTTTCAAGGATCCTGGAACAACACCAGAGCTTTGGGTAAACTATTTTATGTGTGACGGTTCTACTGTTTCCTTTTATTATTGGTTTTCCTTGGCACTCTTATTAGGGAAAATGGATCCCTGTTTTCTTGTACTGTTCCTTTTTGCTTTTGTTGAGTATGCGTCAAATAACTAATAATATGTTTTGTTATTTTGCAGGAAAACAATTAGTCCTTGGCTTGGATTGAAGTACACTTCTCTTCATACGATGCCACTGAGTGTCCTGGAGCGCATCTATCAGAAATTCCCAGATGTTGACCAGGGTTTATATATTTCAAATGTATCGATCTATTCTATTTATTTACTCTGTGCTTTCTTTGGTTTTTCTAGGTTAAAAGTTACTCTTAAGAATATGTGTCTTCAAGTTTTAGCGTAAACTGATAGGCATAGCATAATGAAATCTTTATCTCGAGTGTTAGCCAAGTTCATGATACTGTATATTGGGTTCATACAGCTTTCATGATTGACCTCCATGTTGTGAATCTCAGGTGTTATATCAGATGCTATGGTCCTATACGATAAATTTAATGTCAACTTTAATTGATCTGACAAATCCTTGGAGGGGATGGTTGTTGGGGCAAGAGCTCCTCTGATAACTAAGTTAGGAAGTGGGAATAGGAAGGCACTCCTTTTGGGAATAGCCTTGCCGCTATCCGGAATAGCTCCGTTGCCATCCCTACTCACAAAACAGCAAGCTGATGGCTTGAAATAACAATGGTGGTGCATCAACACTCCTCGAGCAACTCTAGATAGGCAGTATTCAGTATGGGTCGTTTGTGTTGACCTGATTTATTTATCTAAAAGATGGATAGCAATTGATTAATGCTCAGAATGGCATATCGAATAAGTATTGCTCCTTGGCCCATGGGTGATACTGAAATATGGGATGCTGCAGCAAGCATTTAGAAGCTTGAACCGGACTCTTTGTTGCTCATCTAGTAAGGGTGTCTTCGTTAATTATTACTTATAGCCTATGTTTGCTGCGCGTGCAATGTTGAATACACAATAAATAGTATGAATAACTAAGCACATGCAAACAATTGTTTGCTGAATTTTCAAAAGTTCAATATATGCATTTATTTTTTATTATTTGACCTATTATTTATTTGCTTCAGTAGCATGCTTGTATAATGGACCAAATAAAATGTCAATCAGGTTGCTAAGGGGTCACCTGCTGATGTTGCTGGATTATGTAATGGTGATGTTCTTGTCGAATGCAATGGAAAGGTTCTCTCCAGTGCCCCAGAGGTATCATCTCCCTTATGATCGTACTTTTTGTTTGGCTGCACGCTTCTTTCTATTCAATCTACTTACAAAATGCACGGATCAGTTTGGTGCGATGTTGCTAGATGTTTGCACGGAGCATTTGGAAGCCACTGGAGAGTGTGCAGGGAAAACCATAATAGTTGAGGTATTTAATTTATGTTGTTTATCTTTTCTCTTTGTAGTATTCTGTATTTATCAAAAATCCAGCTCTTACTTTTTTACCTATAAAACATCTACTAGGTTGTCATAAAGCGGCCACGAGATGGCAGCACAGTATCAAAAACTATAGCTGCAGAGATGTTGAAAGAGTCCAATTATAACAGGTAAATTGCTTTTCTTTTGACGCATGTTTCTTGGCATATAAGTTTAGAAGTAGTCTGGTCCTACAAGTGGAATGTGTAGACTCCAGACTTGGAGAGAAAAGGAGTAATTTTGAGTAACTTTTGTTGCTAAAAGCTGCACATCACACGCATGTTTTCATATGATGTTGCTTTGTTTGCATCCAGGTGGCCTGCCCCGATGCCAAGCTACAAGGTTCGCGTGATAAGCATTGGTGTGTAGAGGTGCCTACCGGCGTTAACAAGTACTCTGCTGTTTATCGGATTCGTCGACTCCTGTAAATTATGACATCCTTTTGAGAGGCTACTTGGCTATCCCCTCGTGTTGTCCCCTTTTTTTGGAAACTCATTTAAACTTTATTGATTAACCAAGAAGACTTGGTGTACTAGTAAGGCGTGGCGCGGCGCATGCCACACCTATAAGATTGCTGTGCGTTG
This sequence comes from Avena longiglumis, assembly GCA_030063025.1. Taxonomy (NCBI): domain Eukaryota; kingdom Viridiplantae; phylum Streptophyta; class Magnoliopsida; order Poales; family Poaceae; genus Avena; species Avena longiglumis. The sequence goes on from CP125976.1 coordinate 17,266,756, forward strand.
AAGAAGGGAATATAGTTCTTTTTAGGGGGTGCCTTGTCTACTACTGTCTGGATTCAGTTCTTTAGCATGTGCATCTTTTTGTGATGGTTGCTATGAAAATATTGTACTCCCTCCGTCCTAAAATATATGTCTCAAATTTGTTAAATTTTAGATGAATGTAGACACTATTTAATATATACTCCCTCCGTTTTAAAATATAAGATGTTTTAGGTTTGTGAAGAAGATGAATCTAGACTTGTTTTAGTATCTAGGTTCACTCAACTTTGGGATGAATCTACACACTAAAAGAAGTCTAGATTCATTTTCTTCACAAACCTAAAACATCTTATATTTTGAAACGAAGGGAGTAGATTCATCCAAAATTTGAAAAATCTAAGACATCTATTCTGGGACGGAGGGAGTACTAACTAAAATTTGGTAGATGTCTGTCCTGGGCTGTGCGAATCATTCATTCTGTTTTGTTTGGTCGATGGAGGCAATGTATGAATCAGAGGGTCTATTGCAATTCACATTTGATCAGTGCACACAGAAATATCAAGTTTATTGGGTGTGTCGGTGTGAGCAAGAGAAGTTGACTGGGAACGGGCACTATACTTACTTGCGTGACCTTGAGAGTTAATTCTTCTGTTATTTCTAAGATTTGGCATGATATTACTACATTGCACAACTGGAGATCTGTATCTGACACTCTTAGCAAAGAGTTGAGTCTCCCCAACCTATTAATAAAGGTGGCAATGATAATATCTGAATAAAAAGTTACAAACATGCTTCAAGGTAAAGCAAAACAAAACAGGAATGAGTGTATAGCATTTTGACAATCCTCTAGAGAAATATGCATATTCAGGTAGAATGATATAGCATGAGCTGCAGCTCACCACCCAACATTCAGATATTCAGGTTTCTATGAGAACAGTTCCGAGTGTCAGATTGGACATCGAGAAGAATATGAGCGTTCGCCGGCATGACGGCGTTGGACGCATCATACGGGATCTACACCACAACAACCCATACTGTACTCATCGAATGTGCTGATGTCACGGAGCACCGTGTTCAGTCCTACCGTGCCGGACATCAAACACGGGACAATCACATGCTCTGGCCACACACGACGACTGCAAGTGGTGCTGGAGTGACCGCAGAAACATGAGTAGCAACATCCCTCCATACATAATTTCCCCTATCCTATTTTTCTCTGAATTGCTAGGGCAGTAGGTACTCTAATTAACTGAATGTACATGATGACATGGAGGTGTTTGCTTTGGCAAGAAGAGATTTTGCTCTACGATTCTTCAGGCCCTATTCGTTTAATCGATTAGAGGCCTGGATAGGTCTGGATTTCGTCCTAATCCAGGTTGGGGTGTAACATCCTGTTCACTGGCCTCGGGGTGTCACTCTTGGTAGCTTAATAGGACTAGTAATCAGGCACGTGCAACGCACGTCTCCGTCAATAGGCTTTTAATTAGACATAATGAAAGGGTAACTAATTTGGAAGCTATATTTCATAATAAAATGTATGCAATTTTTATTAAAGAGAGACATATTCTGCATTGACACTTCCTAGTCAAACTATAACATAACAAGAGATATGTATACAATTTTCATTAAAGGGAGACATATTCTGCATTGACACTTCGTAGACAAACTATAACATAACAAGAGATTGGTTGCACAAAACTAATACATGGTCATCTTTACATATATGGCGACCTATATTGCATAATCATAGACAACCTTCAATAACATGATTTGTGCACCGGCTATAAGAAAAGAAAATTCAGAACATAGCGCGTAATCATAGTGCAGGTGCAACACACGTGTAAACCCAGACCTATCTTGGTCTAAAATACAATCGATAGACATAATTCATCAAGCTGAAGAAATGCAAGCATAAAATATCAAAAGAATGTTCTAGTTGGTAAAAGATTTCCATGTTGTTTCTTTAGCCACATTATCATTGAGGAAGTAAACCGCGAAACATGCAGATCATTTAATACCCATATATGTGCTATGCATCTAGCAAAATACCTATTGGTATGGAATAAAAAAAGTATCTGTCAAAGAATAAATAATCTACTTTGTGGAATTCGAGCACCAACATAAGTATCATTACAATCAAATTTGGTTCCAAAAATATTCCACTATGTCTAAAATGCATATAATATTTATACATCTTAACCTTTGATAAAGAAAACATGGAAGTAACAAGCTCCTAGTACAATTGGTTAAGTTAGAATAAACCAGTCTAGCCGAAACTATCTTGTATAAATTTATGCACATACATTACTCCAAAAGGAAAAAAAAATATCTAAAAAAATTGAAGTTCTTGGATGTTCATAAGAAGCCGCTAAGATTGTTTAACTTCTTCTCCACTTTCATTCTGATTCCAGGCATATTGGTAGCTCCTCCCTAATCGATTTCAACCTTGGTGTCTCCTTGTATTTTAGTAGACCGCTTTGCCTTGATATATAAACCAAACTCGATATAAAAAGGCATATAACACTTGCATATATATAAATTGATGCCCGGCAATACCTTTCTTCATGTATGCTTTCTTCCAATTAAATCTTCAGCAATAATGAACTTGGAGTCCCTCTATGTATGTATCATCGCTGATTCTACAAAAAAGAAAGATAGAGAAGGTGTTTATACTTGTACCTAACAAATAACCAAGAAAGTAGCAACTAATTTTAGGAAATCCACATACCAGCAACAAGAAAGATATATGGTCCAAGAAACATAAAAAATCAACATTGGATATGAGGCTTCCATCTGTAGGCATTCTCCCTTCCTAAAGTCTAAAAAATACGTGTTTTCCCAATTGTTTTGAGCACCGTCTACACCGAACTACATATGAGAAAATACTCAGATTTCAGCCGCATGAGGCTAATAAGGAAACGACGCTCTTTTACTCACCAAATGCATGAAAGGGCATGGATTACGTATTGTATATATTAATTTTTTCTCTAAAAACTTGGTTAAATTTTAGTTGGTTTGACTTTTGAAAAAATTTATATGCCTTAAACCTTGGGACGGAGGTAGTACACGATAACTTCGAAAATAACAATGCACATACAAGATTCCATATATGGTTTTTAAGGCGGCGTTGCCTGAAGCGGCCCAGCGCGCCCGCGCCGCCAAAAAAAAAAAAAAAAAAGCTTTTAACTTAGGCATCAAGCCGCCGCCGCGCGCCTCGCTAGCTTTCAGGCGCCCCTACATCGTCTTATGATACCTTAACGCCTTAAAAACCATGAGAAACGCAAATGCATACATTGTATCGTTAAATACTTTATGTATTTCCTGCAATCTTGACAAGAAGATCAAGGCTGACATTTTATCAAACAAGTTATAGCTACTTCAAAAGATTCAACTTCCATGGCCTTGATACTAAGACAAGCATGCAATATGGAGTTGGAGTCCATCCATCAACTAAGGCTTCCCACTTCCATGGACCTGGGACATTAAAGTTGGGCAGTACTTTCCAAATAATAACTCAGAAATGATAATACTTCATATCTTGCATGAGAATAGGGAAGAAATGTTAGGCCTGATGCTTCAATCATAATTAAAATCATTAGTAAAATGTCATTAAATATATGCAAGTGAAGAATGGAAAAATAACTTAAAAATACTAAGGCACTAAATATAGATAACTGAGAAGAGGAACATGTCTACCTTGTCTTATGCATATTTCATACAACCTCTAATTATGCATCCTTCATTATGTACTCCTCCTTGTAGACGATGGTATCCTAAAATTGATAACATATTCATACAATCCACAATACAGACGTTAATCGATTAGTCGCTAATATAATACCATGGATAATTTAATATTGATGTGCCTGTTGGTGATGACACTGCAAAGTTGAGAGGTTTAGGTGAGAAAACATGTATCAAGAGCTATAGTTCAGATAAGATCAACCTATCTTAGGTGAGAATGACATGAGAAAATCCAGGATGCTGCCGATCACCACAAAGCCATTGTACCATCCGAGCAACTCCTCCATTGCTTGGACTTGTTGTCGACTCGCCTCGGTCATCGTTTTTGTGAAAGACATCCATTAGGAACTTTTGAACTATAAATAGCACAACATCAAAACTCTTCCACATTGTATTATCAACGTCTCAATCCAATCAGAATATATATGCATCTAATTTATAAAAGAGCTGTCGTGTTTCAATTGGGCTTATAGCTCCTATGCTACGTCTTTACATGGAATTGGAAGGAAAGCGACATCGTTGAAAAGAATAGCTCGCATGCGACGGATGTGAGGCAACTAATATCCCAGGGCCACACGGGCCTTAAATCGGTCGTAAGGACACATTTAACTTTGTTCCAATATTAGGGTTAAGCCAAACCGGTTGGTTGGGACAGCCAGTCAAACCAACCGCTTCCGACCGAGAGCGCGCGTAACACTGACTGTAGCTTCCCCGACGGCGGCGGCGGACCTCACCCATCGTTCTCGGCGCCGGCAGCGGTGGCACGGTAATTAATTTAGGCGGCGGAGCTTTCGTTCGACGACGAAGGTGGTGAGTGCCATTTGAAAGCTAATTCCTCTCCCATTCTTCTCAATTCGAGATCTGAGCGTGCCCATTGATGCTAGATTGTGGAGGCGAGGGTGTCTTGAGCAGGGGAACGATATGGAGCATGGAGGGGACTTCTAATCGGTATATCCCGTATCTCTGCACTTAATTTCTCTAAGGTTGAGCTCTCTGTTTGCTTCCGCTAGCTCACAGTGCCCGCCAAAAACAGGGGATACGATGTTGCGCGCCAAACCTTCGAATTTCGCATCAATTTCTTTCCCTCTAGGGCTGTTTTAGTTGATGGAAGCACACAGATCATTGAGAGAGACACGGTTGTTAAATGGGAGGTGGAATTAGAACATGTTGATCCCCAAGAGCTAATAAACATGGGAGAGGAGGCGAAGGAAAATGGTGGAAAAAATTGGGGATAGTGTGGTTTGGGGCGAGCAAGAAGTTTCTTTGTTACGATTTGATGATTGCAAATGTGACTATGTTAGGGTTGAGACAGGGGAACATATAGTTGATGAAATCGATGAGAGAAACAGTTGGACAAGCAAAACTGTCTGCTTTTTAGCAGAGCTCATTGATCGAAAACCTGATTCGAGGGTTGGATATGTGGCCTCAAGTTGGCTGCCAGATGGTCGAGGATGATTGGGCTGCACAAAGGCAAGTAATGCCTATACTTACGAGTTGGAAGTGTTATGATGGAGGATGATGATGCTAATGCACAAGGAGGCTGCAGATGGTAATGCACAAAGGATTGTAATCGTTGATTGGAATTCAGTTGAGATACATGACCGCACCGATTTGGTCATTGCACCAATAGATGACATTGAAATGGCAAAGCTTTTGGCATTCCTATAGATGATGAGACAAGGAGAAGAAGAGGGATGAAGCTGCAAATGATGGTGACAACCATTTAAGAGATGAAGAGGCGATATAGATCTAGAGTTGTTGGAAAATGCTGCAGTTCATGTAGATGATGCACATGATGATGAGCTAGTAATGCTTATGACAAAGAGGACCAGTTATTGAAGTTGGGAGATTGTTTCCAAGCATGGATGAATTGGATGTGTTTCAGACATATGCATCAAACGTGAGTTTGCTACCAAGACTATGTGGATGAAAAAGAAGTTCTATGCAAAATGCATAGGTTATGATGATGGTGCCAAGCCTTGCAAGTGGTATATATCTGCTAGACACCAACCTGATGGAAGGACAATAAGAGTGAATCAAATTCCAAAACCTCATACTTGCATTACAAGTTCTCAAACAGTTACAAAGATGACATCACAATTATGGGTTGCAGAAAAGATCAAGCCCATTTTAGCCACAACACCAAACAACACTGCAAAGAGACTGAAAATAGACTTGGAAAAGCGACCCCATTAAGTGAATTATACTACGGTGGAAGGCAAAGCAAAGGGCAATGAAAGAGCTATATGGTGATTGGGCAAATACCTTTCGAATGCTTTATAACTTCAAAGGTAAGTAGAGAAGAGGTCACTGGCAGTGTTGTGGAGATAGATCTTGAGGTAACAGCTGATGGGAAAGTCTTCTTCTCTAAATTCTTCATGGCTTTAAAGCCTTGCATCGATGGCTTCAAAGTAGGTTGCCGTCCATATTTGAGTATAGACTCATCTTTCTTGACTGGAAAGTGGAATGGTCAACTAGCATCATGCAATGCTTTATATGGACACAATTGGATGTTCCCTGTAGCTATTGGCATGTTTCAGTCTGAGACAAAGGCATCATGGACATGGTTCATGATGCGATTGAAAAGATGCATAGGGCAGTCTCTCCATTGGCGGCACAGATGCATGTAAAGGTTTAGAAAATGCGGTGAAGATTGTTTTCCTCATGCCGAGGAGGGAGTGCTTGACCATATGTGGATGAATTTGATCAAAAAATTCAGAGGAGATGATTTTGGACGATGTGGCAAGCAGAAGATCTTACACAGTAGACACATTCATATCACCTTGAGAAGATTAAGGCGGCATGCTCGAGGAGGATAGGGTCAAGTTTTGTACATGGTTGAAACCTACCATTCTCTTTTATGGTACAGGTCTGTTTTAACACGCCATCAAATGTGATCATATCAACAATAATTTGGCGAAAGTTTCAACAACAAAGTGAAGGAGTTAAAAGACTTGCTGTCCATGACATGGTTGACTGATCAGGATCATGATCATGAGGTTGTGGAATTGAGAAGAAGGCTTGGTGATGTTCTTCAAGGAGATAAGCTTCCGATGTTGTGCAGTGGTCAACAGGAGCGTAAATCTTGCACATTTGCGTGTTGAGAAATCCTCATTGTGGGGTGAAGTCGAGATACAAAGATCGGCAGAGGCATGTTGTTGACACTCAATTGCATGAATGCACATGCCTTGAGTGGCAACACACTGGGAAGCCTTGTGAGCATGCCATACTTTTCTTGGCCTCCAAACACAAGCTAAATATGCACCCATATTTGCATGAGTATTATTCTGTAGCAAAATTCAAGGCTGCATATGGAACACCAATTCCAAAGACTTACAGATCGCCTCGGTGGCCTGAAGTGGACATTCAGCCTCCTTGTGTCCTCCTTTGATGAAAAGAAAGGTCGGGCAGCCCAAGCAGTAGTAGATTCAAGGCTTGGTTTGAGAAAGGTGGGAGCAAGAAGGGAAAGAAAGATGAAAAGAAAGATGCCAAGCCAAAAGGGCCCAAAAGGTAACAAGAATAGATGCAAACTCATGAAGAACTTGGACACCGAGCTGGCTCTACCAAGTGCGATACACCTGAAAAAGCCAAAGTATGTCCATCCAAAATCTATCCCATTTCTTGTTGATGATTTTTCTCCCCAGCTAAATTGCTTGTTTTCGGAGGAAGCGTGGAGAAAAAGGCCCACCTCTTGTTGTTTAATCTTGGCAGTGAAAAGGGCAAGAATCAATGGCCAAAGAAAGAAGAGAACTAACCAGATCATGTTTGGTGTCTCCGAGGTGCAATCTGAACTTGTTTTGGAGGATGATGTGCAAACTGTTGAGGCTTTAGGGCACCGCTTCGATTTGGAAGCCTGTGCAAAATGAGGGGCAAAATGAGCACATTGTTGAGGCTCTAGTGCAAAATGAGCCTGTTGTTGAGGCTCTGGTGCAAAATGAGCCTGTTGTTGAGGCTCGGTGCAAAATGAGCCTGTTGTTGAGGCTCGGTGCAAAATGAGCTGTTGTTGAGGCTCTAGTGCAAAATGAGCCTGTTGTTGAGGCTACTGCAAGCCCGACCAAGTTGTTGAGGCTACGGTGCAAAGTGACCATGTTGTTGAGGCTCTGGTGCAAAGTGACCATGTTGATGAGGCTACGGATCATGATCATGAGGTTGTTGAGGAGGTGCAGGAGGTGAAGGAGACTCTTGGACGGCTGTGGGAGGCCAGATGGTAATGGTAAGAAAAGAAGAGCATAAACCTATTGTGTGGTGTGAAACTTGTGAAGGAGAAGAAAAGGGGTAAGAAGAGCCAAAAGAAATAGACATTTGTTATTGTAAACATTTGTTATTGTTATAAACATTTGACACTTGTTGTTGTAATAATTTGGCACTTGTTGTTGTAAACATTTGTTATTATAATAATTTGTCACTTGTTGATAATTTGGACAAAATTCAAATATGATGGTAAATTTGAATTTCAACATATGTAGCTATGTCACTTTTCTATGTTTGTATGAGATTCCAACGCTTTTTCTCATGTACAATACAACTCATCCTCACCTCGATCCCTTTTGTGAAGTACAACTCACCTCACCCAAAATGGGTAGAAATGGGCTCCAAAGCTAGGGTAAACCACCCCATTTCTAAGCAAGTTTTTTTCGACCATTTCTAAAACCAAGTTAGATATTTTTCCTCGAACTATGTCACATAACATGACACCATGCGAAGGTTTTGTATTTTTTGATTTTTTGAATTAGTTATGCACATTTGAATGTCCGTCAAACTTGAAGGGTTTTCATAAATATTCTTAGCTAGGGCTGAGGCTCATAAAACTAGCATTGGATCTCGATGAAATAGCATGTTGTGAACCTAAAATTATTTTTACAAAAATCATCAGCATGGAATCATGTACATGTAGTTCATATCTTACCCACTTCCGTAGATTCTACAGATTTGTCTTTTCACTGTGGATGGAATAAAAGGTTTGAGATACCCAGTTGGGAAATTGTACATTCTAGGTGGTCTAGTATTTTTGAAAAATAGGATGTTACCATTTTGAAACTTCAATTTGGTGGTTGCTTCACAAATCCCCTCTTCTAAGACTCGTAAAATAGAAAATGATTTTTCCGTATGAAAAGGAAAACTTTGTGCTACAACATTGTTAGTCATCCGATTATAGACATGCATGCCAAATATGGGCACATTATCACAAACTATGCCTTGATTCTAGCCATATCATTGGTCATTTGACAAAGCCGTAAAAACCTCGGAGGAGATAGGTCATTTTGTGAAGGGTTTTTTGAAATATGATCAATAGACCAAGTTTGATATTTTTCCTCATAACTATGTGCCATAACATGACACCATGCGAAGGTTTTGTATTTTTTTGATTTTTTTTGAATTAGTTATGCACATTTGAATGTTTGGTCAAACTTGTGAAACCCCGTTGACTGCATCCTAAACCCCGCTAACCCTAAGGCCGAATGAGGACCGTAGATCTAACCCTAGCGCGACACTGTGGCCGTCCGATCGCGTCTTCTAGAAGGATTCCGCGGTGGCTCGGGCGATCCGTGGAAGGGCTTGTTTTGCAACCCGATTGGTTGGCGCGCCTCTTAGAAGGATTTCGTGGCTAGCTCTTGGCGATCCGTGGGATGGATGATTCTCGAATCTGATTGGCTTCATCGTTTTTACGCAACAGCGTGGCATGCGTGCGTGGCATGCGAGGGCTTCGGACGGGCTGCACCATGCGCATGCTGTTCCCTAAGCGTCGCGATCTAGCTATTTCGTCCAACAGCCGCAGCGTATTTACTCCTCCGTCGCATTAAATAAGTTTACGTGTAACAACTTTCTCCAATCAAACTTACTCCCCTCAGGTTCACTGTAATAAATGAGACTTTGCATGATACCACATCTATGTTATTTTGGCTTGTGGATAGCCTTAGGCTGGTCATAGTGCTAAGTAACTAAGACTAGTAACTTGCACATGTTACTAGTTGATGTTACTACCTTCATAGTGGGTGATAACATATGTATGGTGTCATGCAAGAGCTAATTAATTAGGTTGTAGACTCATATGATCTTGGTATGTGATGTTATGGTAACTAGCTAAGTTACTACCTCTCTCTCTTTCTTCATTAATTGTCATGCCATGTCACCAATTTGCCTAATTGGCATTGCATGTACATGCATGTTACTACCTAAGTTACTCCCACTATGACTAGTCTTATGGACTACTTTTTGGCTTGTGGATAGCCTTATGGACTACATAGTGGATGCCCAAGTGCATTGGAAAGGTAGAAGTACATTTTTTGTGGACAAATTTTGAAGCCAAACGTACACTTATTTGTGGACAGAGGGAGTATGCATGTCACTATGACCAGCAGAAAAAATATCAAAATCTAAAATATGTAATAAATATAACGTACAGCGTTGGCACACTCGAGACCGTTGGACCGAGCGTGGCATGCGAGGGCGCTGGGCGGGGCGGGCTGCACCATGCCCGCATGCAGCATGCAGGGTCGGGGGCGGCAGGGTTACTGACGTCACATCCTAGCTATTTTTTTCTCTCTTCGCATTGATCACGTCCGCTTCCCACACGCAACGCATGCGCGTCTCGTCTCGGCTGCGGGCGGGCTGCACCATGCATGCAGCTGCCCCTAGCGTCGCAGTCTAGCTATTTTGCGTGCAACAGCGCTGCCCCACTAAATAAGTGTACGTCGAACAACTTTCTTCAGTCAAATTTACTTCCATCTGGTTCATGCGCCATACAAAAAGTCAATATTGGTACTAGATTCCTGCATTTATTACCGAAGTAAATCAAGGCCAAATTATATTTTCCCTTTTATTTTTCACTGCCAATGAACAACTACCTTGGACGTTTTTTTCTCTCTTTCGCATTAATGCACATGCATGCATGCAGGGGCGTCGCATCCTAGCTATTTTTTCTCTCTTCGCATTGATCACGCCCGCTGCCCGCTTCCGTCTCTTTCGCATTGATCATGCATGCGGGGGCGCATGCGAACAGGGCAACGCAGCAACGTCTGTCTCGGCGTCTGCGCCAACGCGACGGATTCCCACGCCGCCTTCACGCTCCGCCCTCAATAAATAGGCAAAACGCCTTTGCCTCCTCATCTCATCTTGCCCTCATCTCTTCAACCTCGAGCCCGCCCTTTGCCTCCTCCCACCGCCCCCAAACACTCCGACCATGGCGACCTCCCCTTCCGCCTCCCTTCCGACGAAGAACTCAGACGAGGACAACCACCGGACCACAAGCGGTGGGAGCAGCCCACGCCCTGGCCCCAAGCGTGGCAAGAAGGAGAAGTCCCCGCCTCGGGGAGACCAGGGCCCCATCGTCCACAACCCCGTCCCCAACCTCCCCGGCGGCGGCGACCTCCCCTCCGAAGCCTACTGGGCTAAGGCGGCGAAGGAGGAGGCAAGGGAGGAGGCTCGCATCGCCAAGTGGGAGGAGAAGGCGGCCCAGCGCGCCTTGAAGAAAAGGCGCAGACGGCGGGAGGAGGAGCAACGGGAGGCCAATGGCCGGGCCTTCTGGGAGGAGCAACGGAAGCGGGACCAGCGGGAGAGGCTGGCGGCGTGGAATGCGGCCCGGAATGCGGCTGCACCGGCACCGCCTCCACCGCCGATGGAGTAGGGGGTTAGGGTTTAGGGGCTAGCCCAGGGTTTAGGCGGGGCGCCTATTCCGCCCCTTCTATATTATTGTACCTTTTTATTTTTATTGTAATGTTATCGATCCCCCTATCTAATATAAGTAATGTTATCTGTGTTTTATTGTAATATTATTGCGCCTATTCCATCCCTTGTTTCATTGTAATCTGTGTTTATTGTATTGTCATTTGTCAAAACACCCAAAACAACAAGTGTATAAAACAAAAGACACAAAAACAAGTTCATATAATACTCGTGCAATATTTATATATTTACAAGTGTATAAAACAAAAGACACAAAAACAAGTTCATATAATACTCGTGCAATATTTATATATTTACAAGTGTATAAAACAAAAGACACAAAAACAAGTTCATACAACACATGGTTCATTTTCAAATAAGACATTTACATATTTACATAGGTTAAAGGAGCGCCCAAGTTATGTTAGTTAAATGGATGTCCTTGGACTTCATTTATATATTTCTTTTGCAAAAAAAAGATTGCAACTGAGCACAGTATCTAGATCCACACGTTCCTATTTAGATTGTAACGTGAGTACCATTTTTTGCCCAATCAACATATAGTTACTATTGGGCCTGGATCGTCCATTTTGGCATGGCTAAGTTATATTTGGGCCTGGCCTTTTCAATCCTCGTCAATTGTTTTTTACTTTTCAACCCTCCCTCCTCGCACACGGCCCGCACACTGTGATAAAAGGAACACTTTAAACTGAAGAAACACTGATTTGAAAACAGGCAGCTCAAAATTAGCCCAATTTGTGTTGCATTTTATTCAAGCCAAAGACATAGACCATTACATCCATTACAAAGCATCACTCGAACACCGATTACTGCCTAATGACTAACGATGATGAGATAAACTAATCCGAGAGAAATTACACAAATAAAAAAAAAACCGCCATCAGTTGTCTGCTTCTTCAATTCGATGATTTGCCTTAGCTGCTTGTTCATCTTCTTTAGCTCGGCCTTCACTTCCGCATCCACCGTAGTACCGGGAAATGGGGTTGCCACATCCCAATTGCTCCACCACGGACGGTTTTCGAGCTCCGGGATGCTACCTCCACCCCAATTCGCTCGATGTACTCATCAAGCCACTCAAAATGCCCACATTTTGGTAGTTCCAAATCGCAGAGATGAACCCTAAATCCCAAATTCGATGAAATGCATGAAATTTGAAAGAAAAGCGAGAAATTGGCGCTCGAACACTCGAGATCTCACCTTTCCCGGCTCGGGCTTGCTCTCACACTTCACAAATTCCCGACCAATGTTGCCGTTCTTGTCGGATGTGACAAGCCGCCTGTAGCGCACGGGGCAATCGGGCACCTTCATCGGCACCGCACCATACCGAGACCATGAGCGGGAGGAAGCGAGCTCGACATCCTCGCCGCGCCGCACTTGCTCGGAGAAGAAAAGGGATGAGATCTGAACGGTGGCGGAGTGCTCGCGGGACGGATCGGGGCCAACGGCTCTTCAACCACGGTGGGTCCCACGATATGAGGTGGACATCGTGAGTTCCGTGACGTGGAGAGGCGTGGGTCCCACTGCTCACTGATTCGAACTCGTTGACGGTCTCGTGGGGTTAAGTGGAAGTGTCGCACGGGAGCTATTTGCCGCTTCAGAAGTGTCGCGTGCGAGCTATTCTTTTCAACGATGTCGTGTTCCTTCCAATTCCATGTAAAGACGTCGCATAGGAGCTATAAGCCCGTTTCAATTATACATGAGAACGGATCATAAGTTAGAAACAGAAAATGTGAGAAGTACAGATTGTTTCTGCTAGGAACTCGATCACATAACCCTTGAGCCATAAGCGGGGCTGGAGCGAGGGGCAGCAGACTGTACCATCAGATCCGGACGGCCAATGGTTACATCCGGTGGTTGGACGACATAGTGTTATGTCCAGACAACGCGGCCTTGGACGAAGAAAAGTGGACTACGGCGGGCGACCGCTCGGGGATTAGGCACTCAACGTCTGATCATGCAAGGAGAGTAGGCGGGCTGCAGGATGCGACGGTGAGGGGAGGACGACCACTGCAGCGGGGCGACGGCGGGCGGCGCTTGGAGAAAGCGATTGGCGAGGATGGCATCAGGTGCGGGTGGGTACGGGATTTAGGGGAAATTTTGTTACCGGATCACGTGGGATTAGCGGCGGTTTTTTGGGTGATTGTGGCTCGGGAATTGCGTGATTGTAGGGATGTGAAGACGGGATTGGGAAGTCAAATTTTCCTCTGCGGTGGAGTATAGTCAGTCAATCAAAATTGATATGTGCACACAGTGGCTAGGTATAGTCCATGTGACTTCTCCTCTCTGAGACGTAGTACAAAAATTTGAACAGCGCTCCCCGCCGCCGGCTGGTAAGGGGCCCAACTCGCATCTGAGGACCTCCTCGGGCTCTACTGCGCGCCGTCGCCGTCAGGTCCTTCCTCCTCCCCCCCCCCCGGCGAAAGCCACTGCCTTTGCAGGTTCCCCGACCTCGACCGAGGGGGCAATGGCTCCTTCGCCGTCGCGCGCCATGACGGAGACCGCTGCGGACCTCCGTGGCCGACGCTGGGCGGACGTCACCGACAAGGAGGAGGAGGCGGAGGCGGAGGCGACCCGCAGTGCTCGCTTCAGATCTCCCACGCTGGGCGGAGTACACCGGCGGCGCTATCTCGCTCTCCCCAGACCCGGCAGCGGCGCAGACCCTTCCCGCCACCGGCTCGCCGCTCTCCTCAGCCGCCGGTCCTCGCCGCCACAGGGGCCACCTCGAGGCGGGGTTACGCCGCTGGCAACGGAGGGATCACCGGGTCCTCACGAGATCCATCCTCGTCGGCCATGGCGACCTCCTCGGCGGCGCCCGGTCCCTGGAGTCCTGACGCCCCTGGTTCCTCTGTATTGGGTCGTGGGATTGGGCGTGGCGCCCAATCCCGATCTGGCCCGGCGCGGGCGACGTCGAGTTGCGGCGAGTGGCCCGCCTGCAGGGCGGACGTGGGTGGGGCAGCGACTCCGTCCCATTAGGGTTTCGGCGTGGACCCACCGCGCTATCATGGCGCCTCGCGTTTGTACTCCCTCCCCGACGCCGCCCCTCTGCACCCCTCCTCCTCCCTCCTTCCTGCCGCCGGCCGCCGATTCGCTGCCCCCGCCGCCGACGCCATGACTTACGCGGACGCCTTGACGCGCAAGCGCCCGCGCAGCCCGCCGCTCGCCGGAGCCGCCGCAGTCGCCGTCGCTGCGCCGGCGCCGCTCGCTGGCCAGCAGCCGCCAGCCCCACAGGCGCTGGGCCGCCGCTCTCCACCCAACGCCTCGAGACACCTCTCCCCGTCCGCTCCACGGGGACATGGCGGTCGCCCCCATGGGTACCAGCGGGCGGGGCTGGACGCGGATTGCCGTTCGCTCGGGCATCCGTCCCGAGGGCGCCATGAGCAGCTCCGCAGATTTGCTTCAAGGAGGGCCTCGGAAGCGCAGGACTATTCGAGTGGCGCCGGGACCGGGAGGTTCCCCGTCCTCGTTCCCCCAGGCGTGGCTCACCTCCGCCCCCCCGGAACCGATGAAGAAGAAAAAGAAGAAGAACAACAACAAGAAGAAGAAGTCGGGCTGCCCCGCCCCAAAGATCGCGCATCGGTCGCCTCGCCCGGGCCTCCCAGCAGTTGGAGTATCTCGCACACTCCATTGCCGGGGGGTTCTACTACATCGACATCGGGGGGTGGCGATGTCGGTGCCCAAGAACTTGGCGCTGGTCACCGTGGTGGAGGGACAGGAGCTCCCAGCCTCGGTGGTGATCTCTGCGGAGTTCATTCAGGAGGAGCTTCGGCAGATGATGCCGGGCCACACCTGGAGTGCCCGGGAGATCTCCCCGACCCAGTTCGCGGTGTCCTTCCCGTCGGCTGCGATCCTCTCCCTCGATTACTGCATACGCCTGACCTTCCGGCCCAAAGGTGCAGATCTCCATCGAGCCCTCGACAGCCCACCCCGCGACAACCTCGACGCTCTCGGCGGTGTGGGTGCGGATCCTCGGCTTTCCGGAGGAGGCGCGTGTGCGGACGTTGCCCATCCTAGAGCTTGTCTCTTAGGCCGTGGGTAAGCTAGTTGTGGTGGACGAGTCCTCGCGCATGGGGGCGGGTCCGATCCGCATGCAGGTGCTCTGCCCGGACCCAGCTCTGCTCCCAGGGCCTCTCCCACCCTTCTACTTCGGAACGGAGGGGAGGATCCTGACAGTGGAGCTGGACGAGGACCAGGCTGTTGATGGACTCCCCCCTCCTGCGCCCCCCCCATCCGGCGACCACTCTACAGGAGGGGGGAGCTCATCGGGAGAGGACTCTGACGACGACGACCTGGGAGGGGAGTCTCAGACTCAGTTCCTCCCTCCTCCGCCTCGGCCGCGGGCTCGACCGCTGCGACTACGTAGGCCTCCCACCAGCTGCCCATGCTGCCTCCCAGGGCCCTCGACCTCCAGATCGCTCGGCTCCAACTTCCAGTGAGGGGTTCACCGCCACATGGCCCTAGGCCGCTCTCCGGGACTGACGAGGCACGGAGGAGCCACGGTTGAGTCCGACAGGGATTACGGGAGCGTGGGGATGGTGGTCACCGCCTCGTCCCCCGCCCCTGTGAGTCCTCTACTGCTCGTTGTCCCTGGCTCTACTCGGCCTCGCCTCGGGGATCCCGTCCCCTGTCCCTCATGACCCGGCACCCGGAGGAGCCAGCGGCGGTCTTCCCCATCACCCCCGTGGCTGGCCCCAAGACTCGTCAGCCTCGCCCTCCCCGCCCGGTGCCTCCACCCTCGCGCCAGAGTGCACGTCTAGCACGGGTCAGAGCGGAGAGCCCGGGGGTGGTGCCTACGGTGTCCCAGCTGGCGTCCCAAAGGACTGCGGCACGCAACCTTGACTCAGGTACCCCCAAGAAAGCACCTCCCTCCTGCCCCTCTGCCCCCCTATCCTCTCCATTAGGTTCCAGGTTCTCGATCTTAGATGACTTCCCTCTCGAGCATCTCGCTCAAGTGGTTGCGGACAGTGGCGTGGTCTTCCGCGGGGAGCGTGGGCCGAAGCTCGAGCAGATTGAGGCGATTAGAGCTAGGGAGATTTACAAGGGGTCCTCGCAGGCATGCGTACGTCTGACGCCGGTGGGGAAACCTCGACACCGTCAGGAACTGGGACATCTGATCCTGGATCCGAGATGGTGGGTTCTCCTCAGCAGCGCCCTTCTGCCGCCGCCCAGGAGACCCCCCTAGCTGGGGGGTCTCTAGGGAGGCCGCCTAGACAGAGTTCTCTGCCCTCGTCGTCCCGGAAGACTCGATCTGTCCCCCAGAAGGGGACCAAACCCGAGTAGGTGGTCCAGTGAGTTGGCCTGCCATCGTCTCACTCATCTGGAACATCCGGGGGTTTGGGAATGACGGTCGGAGACGCCAGATTAAAGACTACATGCGCCAGGAGAATGTTGACATCGTAGGATTCCAGGAGACTATCAAACATGACTTCCAGATCTCGGAGCTCCAGGGCTTGTCGCGACACAATTTCGCTTGGAACTGGCTTCCGGCTGTGGGTCACTCTGGAGGCATCCTCCTTGGCGCCAAGGAGGATACCTTCGAGGTGGAGGATATGGATCGCGGGGAATTCTTTGTGAGCATGGCGCTCACCCATAGACGCTCCAACCTCCGGTGGGAGGTCATCATCGTCTATGGCCCCACGGACCATAGCCGCTCCCCAGCCTTCCTTGAGGAACTAAAGGCTAAGGTTGAACGGTGCGCCACACCGGTGGTTGTGGCGGGTGACTTCAACCTGATTCGGTCCCACGCGGATAAGAGATCCCACAACGTGGATGTCCCGCGCATGCGGATGTTCAACGATTGCATCGCTGATCTCGCTCTTAGAGAGATCACCAGGGTGGGAGCCCGCTTCACGTGGACGAACAACAGGGTTGACCCTGTCAGGAGCGTCCTGGACCGCGTGTTGGTCTCCGTGGACTGGGAAGTCGCCTTCCCTCTCTGCTCTCTCCGCGCCATCACCAGGGTTGGCTCAGACCATGTTCCACTACTGCTCTCGACGGGGGGGAGTTCACCACCACGACTGAATCGCTTCCACTTCGAGAACTTCTGGCTTCAACAGCCAGGGTTTGTGGACGCGGTAAAGGCCAAGTGGTTGGCGGCGGCTACCCCGCCCCGACGCTTTAATGTGGTGGACGTCTGGCACCATTGCGCTAAGATGGCCCGCCAATTCATGAAGGGCTGGGAGGCCAACCTGGGTGCAGCAACTGCTCTCGTCTCGGCTCACATCGGAGGAGATCCGTTCGCTGGACCTAGCGGGCACTTCGGGCCTCTCGGGATGAGTGGTCCCACCGTTATGCCTTAGAGACTTCGCTCGTCGAGATTTACAAGGGAGGAGTTGTTACGGCGACAGCGTAGCCGCGAACGCTTCCAAGGAGATGCAAACACAGACTTCCACGCGGTGGCTAATAGTCGCCAGGAAATGCTCAATCCCCGCCTGCAGGACGGGAGCTACTCCTGGAGGAGCCGGGGGCGCTATCCGCCCATATTTACTCCTTTTATAAGGAGCTTTTTCTGGGACCCCTACGGGGTCGCGTTGAGGACTTTTGGCCTAGTGGGGCCAGAGTCACAGCTGACGAGAATGTGGAGCTCACCCTCCCATTCCTACCAGAGGAAGTTGAGCGGGCGGTGAAGGCCATGAGGACCAACTCCGCCCCTGGCCCCGATGGCCTCCCGGTCTCCTTCTTCCAGACTTTCTGGAGGGAACTCCAACCGGTCATCATGCCCATGTATCAGGAATTCTACACCGACACTCTTGTGATGGGGCGTCTGAATTTGGGTGTGATCACTCTAATCCCCAAAGTGCTGGGGGCCTCGGACGTTCGCCAATTCAGACCCATCACGGTTCTCAATGTCATCCAACGGATCCTCGCGAAAGTGTGCGCCTCTCGTCTCGCCCCGGTCATGGAGCGCCTCACCCACCAGTATCAATTCGCCTTTCTAAAGGGCAGATTTTGTGGCATCCCGCAAAACCACTACTAGAAAATCGCGTTGAATTTGTGCATTGCATCGTCATCATCATGTGTTGTTTGTCTAAAACTATTTTCGCAAAGCCCGTTTTGTTTTCTAAAACGCCCCATCTTCATTCAAACACGCAAACCCGGGTTCCCGGATTATTTTGTTTTGTCCGATGTCGGATTGCAAAAGCGCTGGTTGAATAAATAATTTAATTATATTATTTTTAGTGGGGCAGTCGCACGGGCCGAATGACCCGAACGACCACCCCTAAAAATACAAACGGCCCAACCCATAATTCCTAAACCTACCCAACCCCTCTCCACCTCACCCCCACCAATGACCTGCTGCCACCTCACCCTATCCCTATCCCCCAACCAATTAAACTCTGCCACCTAGGCTAACTCACCCCCACTTCCTCCACCACACAACCCACTCACGCACACACGCACGCTCAGCACCCACCAGCCCTGCCGACAACCCCCCTGGCGCGCCCCGGGACCCACCTCACGCACGCGCCCCAACCCACCCCGACCGACCCCTGTTCTTCTTCCTCCCTCTCCCTTTTCCTTCCCCCGACCCGCACGCGACCTCCCCGGAGCTCCTCTCCGCCCTCCCGCTCGGCTCGCTCCACCGCCACCCTCCGCCTCCTCGCCCTCTCCGCGCCTCCTGCCTCCCAAGGCCTCAAGCTCCTCCGCCCGCCAGCTCGCCTCCCGCACCGCCTCCCCGCCATGGCGCCGCCACTGCGCTCCTCCGGCCTTCCTCTGCCTTCGCGTCTCGCCTCGCCTGCTCAGCCGGCTCCTCCCGCTCAAGGCGTCCTTCCGCTTCGCCGCCAGCCCCGCCTGGCTCCCTTCCTCTCCTCCCCGACGCTGCTTCCACGCCCGCCTGCCGTCCTCCTCCTGATCCGCCTCGCCTCGCCATGACCTGCCCGCTGAGCTCCGCCACGGCGACCCTCCATCCGCGCCGGGTCCCTCCATCCGTCTCCTCTCCCCAGCCGACCGCCTCGCACCAACCTCCTCGCCAACCTCCGCCGCGCCTCTGCGCCTCTGCCGCCTGAAAGCCCCCGCCCATCTCGCTCAAGGCCTGACGTGGCCCATCCCGTCCCCGACCGCCGACCTCTACTTCATCCCGAGCCTCTGGTTTTCCTTAGATACATGTGTGGTTTGATTCTAGTTTGATGTTTGGCGATGGTGATATTGCGGTGTGGTGTTGGACTGCTTTGGAGGCCGACGCGAGCGGCTGAACCCCGAAGACCATACCGATCCCGACGCCCGAAGACCGAACCCGGGCATGCCAATTCTTCGGCCCGAAGAACACCGAGGCGACAAGTACTGCTTCCCGGGATTCGACGCCCCGAGACCATCTCGAGAAGGTGAAACGCCAGGGCCTTCGACACGGAACGGCAAGACCTTTCCTGCACCGATGCCCGACGACGTCGCACACAAGTCCTTCACCCCGAACGTTAACACCGACTCGATGGCGCGAGCCCGACAAGATCCTCGCAACGGCAAGATCGACCCCGTGGGACCCGACAAGATCGGCACGACGACAAGAACGGCATCGGCCCGGAAGAATCCGACGCGCCCCGACACCGACCCAAGATCTACTTCCCGGATTCGAAGATTCCGGTACTCGATCCACTCAAGTTCGCCTTCGACGACAAGATCTACCTCAGTTATCTGAGAACGCTTCCGCCAAGCCCGAATCCGTCGAACCCCGAGACCCCGAACCCCGGAACCCCAAGACCGTCGAGACCCTAATGTGTGACCCTTATCCGAACCCTTATTTTTATAAATGCTAAACATAAAACCTGTTGCATATTAACTTGTCATTCTTGCATGCATGCTTGTCATGTGGTTTGGGGGCCTTATGCCGATTCACCTAATAATTAAATATGGGGCCCATATGCGGGCAAATCTAGCCTTATATGGGCCTCATTTAAATTTGTGTAGCGAACCCGGTGCTATCTTCTACCATGTTAAGACAACATTTAATTGCGGGTAGCTAAATAACTTGAACCGTTTAAATAATTGTCGGACCCCGGTTCCGCTTAATATGACCTAATCGATCGCATCTTTGCCATGCCCCATCATACATGCATCATGCCGATCTTCCGCCGTTGTATTAAATATTGCATCCGTGTTTCTTCTAGTGTTTTGCTTCATGCGGATAAGGCCGTTGAGTTGATGTGAGTGACCCGATCTTGGTTGAACCTTCGACAATGTTTTCAAAGTAGCATCTCCCTTTCTACCTATCTTACTTTTATAGTATTTATTCCTCCTGTTGATCTATTGCTATCTGTGTTGCGATGCTCTAGATTCCGCACCCGTGATATCCCTTGCAGCCATATATTGCCTTGGACACATCCTATTACTTGATGTTTGGTAGATAGTTGGACTTGCGCGTCGTAGTCGCTTGCTCAAGTGCTGTTGCGTGTTGTCAAATGCCACAGTTGTTGGAGCCTTGCCGCATGTTTGATGTTGGAGTTGATCATAGCTTTACTTATCGTTCACTTTAATTCCTGTTTAACAACTAAACTTGAAATAAGCAGAGGCATCGGTGGGTGATAGAAAATAGTTGGTTTCGAACGCCCACTTGTGTCCTGTGGGACCTCGAGTACTTGATACATTTCCTTGATTTATCGCTATCCACATCCGGAGGTATATGGGACCCCCGAGCGAGCTTGATTCATCTTATTTCTTGGGGCCACAAACTAGTTTGAGGTTTTATTTACTATCCTGTACTTATGCCATGCTACTCAGATTTAAATTGCGAGGGAGCACACTGCATCTTAGGTAAGCGGAGTGTTTTCCATGTATCGACAAGCCCAGCCACACTTTCGGGTTCCCATACATGCCATTGACGCAAACCTTGAGTCCGTCTCAAGCTTGCTTACTGCTATGGTCTACTCAATGGGTGGCCTCAAACATTTCAATCTTGTGATTGCTCACCGTGAAAGCCTCTGGGTTTTGTTTTGGTTTTCCGAGGTTGATCGAGCGTGTGTTGCTATTGGTGCACCCCGCCGGGTAAAACTTTCAAAGCCGTGTCCGCGGATATGGACGACTTGGAGCACGATTCTCGATCATAGACAAGCATAACTAAAGTTTATTGCTATAAGTTTGACTTTATAATGACTAGTAATCAGCTTCACTATAATGGAATGGCTAATAATACCGCCCACAATTGCTTGTTTGAATTGTCGCCATGCCATTGTACTGACTAGTAAATCTTGCAACTACAACGGAATGGTGAATAAAAGTACCAACAACTGCTGGGTTTTGGGTTTATCTCATGATATCTCAGATTCGATTAGTAATTGTTGCAACTACAACGGAATGGGTAACTAAAAGTGCCCACTGCTTATTTTATCAGGACGATTATCTAACCTGACTAGTAATTGCTGCAACGATAACTGAATAAGTAAAACTGCCAACTGTGTGGGTTCCTCGGTTGACTTCCTCGTTTGGTCTCGAGGGGGAAACACCAGGATGGGTTTGTTTGGTGCTAGCTTCAGGTTGGATCCGGATAGGTCATTATTACCCCTCTCTGATAACCGCCAGTTGTATCGAGTCTCTATAGGTTGTTTAGTGCCTGCTGCCGCTGCCGCTTCAGTCCACCATACCTATGTAGGCGAGGACCGCCGAATTCTAGCCTCGCTGCATCGCCTCAAGATCGACGCCTCTTTCCTTTCCTTTGGCCTTTGTCGGCACCCCTTTTTGTTTAAGCAGGTGTTGAGATCGACGTCGTTAGCAGGGTTACCCTTTCGGCTTGGCCTGGTCAGGGTTATGGACGCCATTGGTTATTCTTCAGGGCTCTTAGACCCATTTGCATCTTGTCCGTAGCTGGACGCTCTATCGTTTCAAGGTGATTTGGATCTTTGTATGTTATATCTGTATTCTTGACTCTTCGAGTCGCTGTTATATATATCTGTTCTGTGGGTCCCATCGAGGACTGTTGTGTAATGTTATTACTTCGTTTTCCACCCGCACGAAAGTGCCTGGTGGGCACCTTTGAATCGTTTCTATGCGGGTTTGGCGGGTTTCGCTAAAACTTGCATAGGTCCGATTCTGAGGGTGTTACAGATTTATACATGATGGGATACTGGCCCTCCATGAGGTCATCCACGAGATCAAGTCCCGACGATTGAAGGGCATCTTCTTGAAGCTGGACTTCCAGAAGGCCTATGATCGTCTGGACTGGCGGTTCCTACGTCAGGTCCTCATTAGGCGAGGATTTGACGACCGCCTGATCACCTGGATAATGCAGTTCGTCATGACCGGGAGCAATGCGATTAACATCAATGGCGAGATCGGACCTTACTTCCGCCCCTCCTGTGGTGTCCGGGGACCCCCCTCCTCTTCCACGCCATGATCGATGCCCTCGCGAAATGCTTGAGAGAGCGGCGGCCATCTCCGGGTGGTAGGCCACCTTATCCCCGGGGGAGGCATCACCCAGCTTTAATACGCTGATGACACGATGATCATGATTGAAGGCTCGACCCTGGACATTGCAAACCTCAAGTTCCTCCTCCTATGCTTTCAGGAGATGTCTGGCCTCCGTATCAACTTCGACAAAAGCGAGATCATTGCACTGGGTTTCTCCTTGGACGAGCAACAGAGGATAGATGACAATTTCATCTGTCGGCTAGCCTCCTTCCCCATCACCTACCTGGGGATGCCGATCCGCGACACCAGGATCCTTATCAGGGACCTGGAACCGCTCGCGGAGAGGGTGCGCTCGAGGTCCTAGCCTTGGCGTGGGAGATTTACCTCTAAAGGTAGCAAGACCGTCCTGATCGACTCGTGTCTGTCTAGCCTGCCTATGTACATGATGGGCATGTACCTCCTCCCCGAGGGGGTGCATGGGACCTTTGACAAGGAGCTGTCGAGGTTCTTCTGGCAAGACTCCTTGGGTCGCCAGAAATACCACATGGTCAAATGGGCAGACATTTGCGCCCCCAAGGATGTTGGGGGCATAGGTATCCTTTCCTCTCGTCATTTCAACAAGGCCCTCATGCTCAGATGGGTTTGGCGCATCCTGCGGGATGATGGTGGCCTATGGCTCAAACTCATCAAGGCCAAGTACCTGCGGGGCCGGCCCCTTCTGGACTGTGATCGTCGCGAGGGGTCCCAATTCTGGCACTCCATTCAGGAGGTCAAGGGTGAGATCAGGCATGGTCTCGCCTTTTCCATTGGGAATGGGGAGGGGACCCTGTTCTGGCTGGATCCCTGGCTCAGGGAGCGCCCGCTGCAGGAGGTTTTTCCGGGCTTATTCGCCATCTGTTCCGACCTAGCGCTCCGTGTTTCCTCCGCGACACTTGGAGGTACATGGAACATCTCGTTCCGCCATACCTTCGGCCCGGAGGAAACGGAAGCATGGAGAGAACTCAGGGCGGAGCTCCCGGCCTCCTTGGCCAGCGAACCCGATAGTGTTCTGTGGACCCTCACTCCGTCTGGATCCTTCTCGGTTGGCTCGGCCTATCGGTCCCTCTTTGGCCAGGCGCCTATTTCCTGGACCAAGCACCTCTGGAAAGCCCCTCTCCCGCTGAAGACTAAAATCTCTGTGTGGCAACTTTTACGCGATAGGCTCCCTTCGGGAGTTGAGAAGACCAAGCGACATGGGCCGGGGGATGGGCTATGTCCACTATGTGGGGTCCCTGAAACGGGCACCCACATATTGTTCAGCTGTCCCGCGGCCCGGTTTCTGTGGAATTTCGTCCGAGAGGCGTTGGGCCCAGACTGGCTGGCCCATGACCTCGGGGAATTCCTAGAAACCCGAGCTAACCAAGCTGGGAAGGATCGTTGCCTTTTCTGGCTTGTGTTCGCGGCCATGTCGTGGTCCCTCTGGAATATTCGGAATAAGATGGTTATTGAGAAGATTCTCCCTCGGCGTGCGTCTGACTCGGTTTTCCACTTTCTGGCTTCTCTGCAGCTTTGGTACCCGTTGTGTAGACAGCGGGACAGGGTGAGGTTGGACGCGACTCTCCGCCGGCTCTTGGAGGCGGCTCAGCGGCTCCCCCATAGCTCGTCATAGTGTCTTCGGCGTTCACGCTCTCGGCGAGACGTGGGTTCTTGTTTTTCGTTGGATTCTGTCCTAGTTGGGCCGTCTTGTGCTGTGGCCCCAGCATGTGTTGTGTGTGTGGATCTGTACTGTGATGTTTGTTGCGGACGGTTGCTTTATTTATAAAGCGGGGCGAAAGCCTATTTCGTGATATGTGCACACAGTACAACCATGGTGAACGTTGGTTGTTAGATCAATATTAGTGGGCCTAATCATGCGGTGCTGATTTGTTTGTGTACAATAAACGGGGTGTGCATAAGAAAAATCATGTTTGCTTGTTTAATAGTAGTGGAGATATCTAGACTCGCTTCACATACCAACACTAATTTTTTCTGTGCAAAATTTGTCCTCACTCATGCGCACCCGGTACCCACTTTCCGATCAGTCATCCATCTAAGAATTGCTCTAGGCCAAGCACGCTTAACCTTAGAGTTCTTTTCGAATGAGCTTCCGAAAAAGAAGTTACAACTTATTGATATGAGTATCCTATCAATCATATTAAGCCATGTGATTAGTCCTCACAATGGGTAATTATTCCAGCCCAGTAAAAATGATGTCTTCGTTTAGCCATAGGCAATATCATGGCCTAGCCGAATCCAATAATTCTCTTCACAGTGGGCTTGGAAATAAAATATCTTCACCTGACGTTTGAAAACACGGGTTTGTCTCTGTGCAGTGTGCACGACCACACACGGGGCCTAAACCGAACAAGTTTTGTGGAGAAAGGGTTCATAGTGGATCAGGAATAGGGGATTAGAAAGGATCGGGTGCAATCATTGGATCAACCCAATCCATGATAGATTATATGTCTGGATTTAATCCCATCAAAACGAATGAGGCCTCAGTGTTTTTTCTCCCAAATGGCTGCAACCATCAGTTGAGTCATATGATGTCGCCGTGATATACAGAGGAGTTCTTCAGTTTTGTTATATACACATAAGCCACTATGTTATTTATCGTTGTTTGGTTTCTGCATGGACCAGGTGGAATTTAATTATGAATCATACATACAGGTATATATGCTCTGCACTCACCATCAGCATGATAAAGCTAGGGACTGATTCATTCTGGCTTTTCCTTACCAATTTTCTTCATTTTTTTAGCTTTTCCTTGCCAATTTTCAGCAATTGGTATGTGATCCACATTCAACTACTCACCATTTTTCCATCTTGGATTGTAAATTACTTTTGTTACCCACATTCAACTACTCAAATGGCAACTCTTTCTATTCCACGTGTCCATATTTATCATGGCTCTTTTTTCAGTGTGGTGAACAGACCGATGAGGGATATTTAAGAACATAACTAGTGATACAAGGGTAGAAGGAGGGCATGTTTTTCATACCGTATCAAAACTCAGAGAACTATGTACACAAGAGAGCTAAACAAGAGAAGTATTACAATGGTTTATGTTGTATCATATGAGATTTTGCATTCACACGAGAAGCCAAATGTATGTTTCATGTTCATCTCAAACGTGCATTCGTGTTTATACATTTTCAAGGTTGACCCTGTAGGTTTTGACCATATTATATACAAGATTATTATGCACTATTTTTCAGGAGAATATTCTTAATTATCACCTCTCAGATCATACCACGATATAATCATGTTTTGATATGCTTTTTAGTTGTACATAAAATCAACTATTTTATTCATAAAACTTCTCGCAAATAGAGTTTCTAAAGAGATTCCCCCGTTTTAGTTCATATATACTCCCTTGTTTTAAAATATAAGATCTTTTAGATTTGTGAAGATAATGCATCTAAACATCTTTTAGTGTGTAGGTTCGGAGTGAACCTCTCTGGATCTACACACTAATAGGAGAGTCTAGACATATTATCTCCACAAAGTTAAAACATCTTATATTATGAAACCGAGGGAGTAGTTTTTTAGGGCAATAGTTCATATATATATAGCGTGCATCCAATGCAGATTATATTGACACATTTAGCATATGATGAAATAAACATAAAAAAATAAGTTGCCAATCGCAAATACTCCTATAACCGATACCAAAGTTGCAGATTGGGACGCAACGCCAACCAGGTCGATCGAGTCAGGGCCACCTGGTGCGGCCGTCGACCCAAACACCTGGACCGAACCGCCCTTCGACCGATCACGACGCCGCGCCGCCGTCGCGCCTCGCCGCGCTGTCCGCCAGCCATCGCTCTCCCTCGATCGTGCCCCTCTCACACCATCTGCTGCTGCTACGCCCTCGCTCCCTCGCCGCCCCCAAGATCATCAGATTCCCTATTCGTCGAGTCTCCTCTGCCGTTCATGGCTGGGTCTCAGTCTCACGACGACGGTGGCGATGGCAGGGAGGATGGGGATGCGCTGCGTGGAGAGGGGGGCCTGCAAGCGGCCTCCGAGACGGGGCTGGTGAAGAAGGATAAGAAGAGGAAGAGGAAGAGGAAGAGGAAGAGGAAGGGCGCCAATGCTCCGCCGCCTCCACCTACCACCTCCAGCGCCGACGATGGGTTGGCTTACGCCAGGGCTATTGTGGACAAGAGGATGCGTGAGATACTTGCCAGAAAGGCAAAGAGGGTGCCATCTACTGAGCTATGTAAGAATATCTGCGATTATCAAAGTATCTGTATTTGTTCTCCTTTTTTTTTTCTACAGTTAGATTAGTTCCTGTTCCTAATCCGCACTTATATATTCCAGTAGTGCTTTTTTAGCTTGCTCTTGTGTTTATGGGCTGATGCCTTTTCTTGGACAAGTTTATGGGCGTATACTAATAACACTGGATAGCATACATCTGTTGCAATTATGAAATGTTTCACTCTTCGTTAGTTCTCAACTAATCTATCAGTTAGTCCCGGGAAATTGAACAAATCACTCTAGTGGTTAGTTGTAGATATCACTTGGTCTATTACTGTATACATGGATATCAATAATGTATACTGTATCACTTGGTCTATTACTCTTTCTTTTTAGTTATCCCTTTGGTATAATACCAACATGTAAATATTCTACCTTCTATCAAAATCGATAGCCAGCAATTGCTGGATATTTCAAAATAATGTTGCATCCTGTGATATATATTTTTAGATTGAGCAAACAATTAGCAAAAATAATTTATTTTGTTCGTATGAGTTGAGACTTAAGAGAAACTTTGATTCTCTTGTTCAAAGCTCTCTAGTAGGCCTGCTGCGGATCCTAGAGCACCTTTCATAGGATAAACTGCGTTAGAGACTTGGTTGCTGTTGTATATCGTAAAACAAGGCCGCTGGAGATGCTTATGCATCCACTAATGTGTCTAAGGTAGCCCAGCAGCTCTGCATATCAAGGCTGCTTACCGGCATATCAACACCAGTATCAAGGCTGCTAACTTACGAAGTGCTTTCAAAGGGCACATCTAGGGGCTCATGTGTGTCAGAGCATGGCAAAAGTGCCTCTCGCAAACTGCATATCATACTTAGATCAATTGTTACACTCGTTATTCTTAGTTTTTGCTGAAGACACTTAACGCCCATGCTCTGCATTATTTGGCCATATTTAGTTTCTATCACTTTACTGCGAAAGTTGACCAGTATGTTCTATATGACTTTTGTACTCTCTACATGTAAATGTTGATGACTTTGCTATGAAGCACCTAATCAGATTATAATTCATATATGGAAAGTGCTCTGTCCCGAAACTTCATGGTTTTTGATTGCTGCTGCATGTTACCAAATAGATGCTATAGACTTTAGTCTGGAAAAATAGAGTAAGACTTAAAGCGGTTAATCTGCATAATTGTGTACTCTAGTTGGACATCAAACATATGCTTATAGGTTTCTTGCTGACTAGTTATAAATTGCTTATTTTAGATCAAAGGCTCACCGGGGAACGTGATCATAGTGTGGAGAATACATTTGGTGACTCTGATGATGGCAGCCTTGAGAGTCTCCAGGTTCGTAAAGTTGTATTATTGGTCTCAAAGTCAATCGCCAGCTTGTCTTCTTATGCAGGTACTTCGTAGGTTTACTAATGGCAGCCATATTTTCCACATTAGGTTTAAACTGAATCTCACTAAGCTGTTGTTAATAAAATTCAGGTGGAAAGAGGATCCGTGTTTGTTCAGGATTTGTGATGTGTCAGACAGACAATACTGATACAAGTATGATCTTAACCTCAGCAACACTTGTTAGATCTCTGAATGGAGATAACAATGTGATAACTGATGTGACGGTAATTGCTGCCATCAATTCTTGGCTCCTTGCCAAACATGTAGCTTTGATTTCATTATTTAATCTTGTTTTTTTTCTTTTTGGATGGCTGATTTCAGGTCAATGTGCTTCTACCTGATGGGCGTATAACTGATGGCCATATTTTTATTGTGGATTTTCACTATAATGTAGCTGTTGTCAAAGTTGCAGCTGATTTACCGCTCCTAGAAGGCGTTCATGTGAAAGGCACTACCAACAATGGAGCTGTACTAGCACTTGGACGTGCATATGAAGGTGGTAATCTTATGTGTTCACGGGGTCAAGTTGTAAACCAAACAAGCACCTTTGGATGTTCGGAACTCTTGGTGTCAAGCTGCAAGATTTCCATGGTACAAATCATATCATACTTAATTTATTCAAACTTAATAGCCATATTGCACTATTGGTAGAAGAACAAAAAAGCTTCTCGTACAAGAAATTTTTGATTTTTTTTTGTCGATCTACTTTTCTATTGTGCTTTTTCGGTATCATTATTCTTGATCTCACATTTTGGTTCTGAGCTAAGTTAGCTCATAGTTAAGGTAGCAGCCACACTGGCAAAAAAAAACTGACTCGGAGAGGAGGGGATGAAACTGCTATGTCACTAATAAAGTGTTGCCAACTATCTGTCTGCTTGAATCTGTGCACTAGAATTAAGACACTCAAGTAACTGACATCGGCTAGCCACCTCTCACATCCCTCTGGTCATATTTTCCTCTTCGGCGCTGACCAATTGGCTGCATCAATTGGGTCTGACGGTGATCTATGCTGTAGGCTTGGGCAGCCAAATGTTTGGAATATCCACTAGAGAGTTAGCAACTTGGGAAAGGTGGAGCTGGCACCCTAGAGAGCATCTGGGCATCCCTCACTTTGGTCATTCACTCATTTCCTGTTTTGGTTGCGTAAGTAGTGAAATGAGTAGTCGGAAATGAGCCCGACCAGTCAAGCTATTGCTTTGGTGTGTGAACTTGCTTATGGCGAATTTATGTTTGTTATAATAATATAATATTTGGCATCATAAATCCCAGTTTACTATCCAGTACTGCATCTTTTGTGACGCATGTAAGCAGCAGTGACTGGGGATGCATTACTCATACTCTGGTTTTTAAAATGGCGTTGGTTTCAGAAGGAGCAATTGCGGTTTAGAAGTGCAGCTTCTGAGTTAGTCAAATTCCCAGCCTGTTAGATTAGTCATTGTTATTTGGGACTCTATGAATGGAAGCGTTAATATCTTTGAAGGGAAGCTTGCAATAAACCAGATGTGCATCTACCTATACTCTTATTGTCATCTATCATGCTGCCGAGCTGCATCTTCACCTCTTCCTTGATGTTCGTTTCTACCCTCTTATCTTATTCCTCCACCAAATTGTGACAATCTTTTATGTATCCCGAGCACACATTTGAAGCCATTATTTAGTCCGGCAATTAGTCTAAAATTTGCTTGTATGATTTTGTTTGTAGGCCTTCTTTAAGCGACGGAACTTTTGTGTGCACATGCATATATATCATTCATTAGTGTGTTATTTTGTCTTTGCATAGATGGTTTGTTCATTATCACGATGAAATTAATATATCCAGATAAATCCACTGTTTCCTAACACACGCATACACAAGCACACAACAGTAAGGGATGAAAAAACCCTGAATATTGGTTAATCCAAGGAAACTGCAAATTCTTCTTTATCTCTCGACCGTGACAGTTTTTCCATTTTTTTGTCTTTTGGTAGGCTGGTTCCGGAGGACCTCTTGTCGATTACAATGGTCGAGTTCTCGGTATCAATTTTTACGAAAAGAATCAGACATCGCACCTCCCAATGCTGGTTGTTTCAAGGGTCATGGAACAACACAAGAGCTTTGGGTAAGCCATTTTATGTGTGATGGTTCTACTGTTTCCTTCTATTATTAGTATTTCCTCGGGACTCTTATAAGGGTAAATGGACCCTGTTTCCTTATACTGTTCCTTTTTTCCTTTGGTTGAGTATGCGTCAAATAACTAAATAAGATGCTCTGTTATTTTGCAGGAAAACAATTAGCCCTTGGCTTGGATTAAAGTACACTTCTCTTCATACGATGCCACTGAGAGTGCTGGAGCGCATCTATCAGAAATTCCCAGATGTTGACCAGGGTTTATATATTTCAAATGTATGGATATCTTCTACTCTCTCCGTCCTAAAAGGAGTATTTATTTACTGTGTGCTTTCTTTGCTTTTTGTAGGTTAAAAGTTACTCTTAAGAATATGTGTCTTCAAGTTTTAGTGTAAACTGGTAGGCTTAGCATAATGAAATCTTTATGTCGAACGTTAGCCAAGTTCATGACACCGGATATTGGGTTCATACAGTATTCATGATTGACCTACACTTATGTCAGATGTTATGTTCCTATACCATAAATTTAATGTCAACCTTAATTGATGTAGTTTCTTATTTGGAACATGTTTCTCGACAAATCCTTGGTGGGGATGGTGGTTGAGGCAAGAATTCCCCTGATAATTAAATAGGAAGGCACTCCTTTTCAGAATAGCCTTGCCGCTATCTGGAATAGCTCCGTTGCCAGCCCTAGACTCACATAGCAGCATGTTGATGGCTTGAAATAACAATTGTAGTGCATCAACACTCCTCGAGCACCTCTAGATAGACGACAGTATTCAGTATGGGCCATTCACATTGGCCTGATTTATATCTATCTGAAAGTTGATAGCATTTGGTTGATGCTGGGAATGACATATCAAATCAGTATTTCTCCTTGGCCTGAAGTATGGGACTGCAGCAAGCATTTAGAAGCTTGAACTGAACTCTTTGTTGCTCATCTAGTTAGGATGTCTTCGTTAATTATTACCTGTAGCCCATTCTTTGCTGCATGCCCAATGTTGAATACACAAAAAGTAGTATGAATAACTAAGCACATGCATACAATTGTTGCTGAATTTCAAATTGCAATATATGTATTTGTTTTTTATTTATTATTTGGCCTATTATGTATTTGCTTCAGTAGCATGCTTGTATAATGGACCAAATAAAATGTCAATCAGGTTGCAAAGGGTTCACCTGCTGATGTTGCTGGATTATGTAATGGTGATGTTCTTGTCGAATGCAATGGCAAAGTTCTCTCTGGTGCCCCAGAGGTATCATCTCCCTTATGATCGTATTTTTTGTTTGGCTGTATGCTTATTTGTATTCAATGTACTTACGAAATGTACGAATCAGTTTGGTGTGATGTTACTGGATGTTTGCAAGGAGCATTTGGAAGCCTTTGGAGATTGTGCAGGGGAAACCATGATAGTTGTGGTATTCAATATAGGAGTATGTTGTTTATCTTTCTCTTTGAAGTATGTTGTATTTTTCAAAAATCCTCCATCTCCTTACTTTTTAACTATACAAAACATCTACTAGGTTGTCATAAAGCGGCAAAGAGATGGCAGCACAATATCAAAAACTATAGCTGCAGAGGTGTTGAAAGAGTCCCATTATAACAGGTAAATTTACTTTTTTTAAACACATGTTGGTTGGCATATAAGTTTAGGAGTAGCCTGGTACTCTTTCACCGTTCATCACGGTCCTACAACTTGGAATGTGGAGACTTCAGCCTTGGAGATAAAAGGAGAAAGTTTCAGCTAAAAGCTGCACGTCACACATGTTTTCATATGACGTTGCTTTTTTTTTTTTGCATCCAGATGGCCTGCTCCAATGCCAAGCTTCAAGATTCCCGTGATAAACATCACACCGTGCAGAGGTGCCTACCCGCGTTAACAATTGTACTCTGCTGTTTAACGGATTTGTCCACTCCTGGATAGCATCAGACTTAGGTGTACTAGCAAGGTGACGGAAGACAGTTCTTTTAGGTGGCGCGTTGTCTAGTACTATCTGGATTTGAGGTTTTTAGCAGGTCCATCTTTTTGTAATGGTTGCTATCAAAATCTTGTAGGAGTAACTAAAATTTGGATAGATATTTGGCCTGGGCTGCAAGGAGAGGTGTGAATTTGTTTAGCTAGGTGGATGCTACAGCGGCATGCTGCATGATTTTTCGGCAATCTTGTTTATGGTGGAGTTATGTGCATGTGTGTATGACGTCTTTCATTCTTCTTTTTGTTGATGGGCAATGTATATGAATCAACTGGTCTAACTTCTGCAATTCACATGAGATCCGTGCACATACAAATATTGAAGTTATTGCGTGTGTGGGTGTCTTGTGTGAGCAAGTAAATTTGACTGGGGAGAGTTCATTCTTTTATTACTGGCATTTGGCACCGATAGTGTTTTTATTTTTTGCATAACTGGAGATTCGTATCTGATAGCAAAAAGTCTGAAACCTAGACCGATAGTCTCCCAAATCTATTACTCCCATATTAATGGTCTCAACTTTGTGTAGACATCGGCGAAGCTCCTGGTAGGGCGAGGTCGGGCGCTCGCCCTACCTCGACTCGGTGCAAAGAAGTTTTTATGTTGTATATTGATGTTTTTGTTTCGATCGATCCGAGAAAACACATAGGAGAAAGCAGTCGTATGCCCGTTGGGCCATGTAGATTCGGCCAGGCCTGGTCTAGACTGCCCGACTAGCTCAAGTCTTGAAGTGCTCATCTGCTCGTGAGCCATACCGATAGTCAAGGCGGCGTGACCTCTAGGCTCCACCGCTCCAGCACAGATCGGAGGGAGCCGGGGATGGGCAAGCGACTTGCAAACGGCAGCGGGATTCGGGTAGGCGAATGGCGATCCGCTCCACACAATTACAATCGATGAACCTTGGGGCTGCGGACATGTCCAACTCCAAGCCTCTAGTAAGGTCTAAGATTTTCGCCATATCAATCATAACAAGTCAACAACACACGCTTGAAGGTTTGCTCTAGTTTGCTTAACCTATGTTTTGTTCCATTATTTGGTTTATTATAAAGATGAAGTCTTTTATTTCTCAACAATCTAAGAAGAAATAAAAACTAGAACCTACTCAATCACAATGTGATTGGGTAGAACGGGATCAATTTATTGCTCGAATACTAGCATTACTCTTGAGTTAGAATTCATGTTGCTATTTCAGCATTAACATTTCATATAGTACCACGATGTAGTTTAGAAAATAACAGATGCTGAATTTGAAGTCATATAACTCAGTTATTTGTTTCAAGTTATATGTGAAATTAATTTTAAAATCCTATATTTCATTTTCATGCTGGGGTTTCCAATTCGTGGGGAGGGCCCTGGTATTATTTTGTCTAGACTATTCTAGTTTTTGGATATACAATTTCTTTTATACTTTTGATATGCCCGACCTTAAATTTTCTTCGTCCTTCGCCACTGTGTATAGATTCGTATGTATCTAGTTGGATCAGAGGGAGTAATACAAAGTTACAAACACGCTTCAGAAGTAAAGAGAAATGAAACATGGACGAGTGCAATAGCATTTTGACAATCTTCTAGGAACTTCTCATCTCCCCATCCAGTTGGATCTCGATTGTTAGCTAAAACCTTGACGACGCATATCTATAATATAATAACTAAATAGCTAGGAGCAACACAATAGGCATATTTCTCTCAGCTGGTAGACTATCCACCTCATCGAGCATTTGTGAGCAATCCTAGAGTGCCATGTGTTATCCATTCAACCACCTCACCCTAAAAAGTACACTTTTCGACATCAGTCAGGGTTGTTATCTCTTATTAAGAATTATCATTCAATCATGTCAATTAAATACTACTTCCTCTGAGGCATAATAAGGATCACCGATTTAGTGCAACTTTGTCCTAAATCAGCGATAGTTATTATGGATCGGAGATAGTACAATATATAAATCAACCACATTGTTTCTTTTCCCATGGCCCTTCCCTTCCCCTTCCACCAAGCTTTCCATATCCTCTTCTAGGTTAATTGGTTTTATGTCACTCCCAATTCAACCGGTTCCACATATGCCATTATAAAACTAGACTTGACTATATGCCACTAACTTTGTAATAGCTCCACATATGCCATTCTCTACACTTAAGAGCATAACAGTTAAAAAAATATGTGTATTTCAATATGTACTGCAACACTTATGGTAATAAGACGGTGTTCAAATTTTGGTAGCACTTTTGGGGTCATTTGGGCGCCAATTTTTTTAAAGCATCCAAATTTTTGCAAAAATTTAACTTAAAAGAATCTAGAAAATAAAAATTATTTAAGTGAGTCCACTATTCTAATTGTATCCATTTCTAGGCAGATTTGGATCGGTAAACTAACATTTTCTGTTCTGTCTAGAATTTTTTCAAATTTTAGCTAGAAAATCGAACTTCTCAGAAAAATCTGAAAGATTTATAGAAAATCATAAACACTAATATGAGTCCGTGTTCTAATTTGAACCATTTCTAGGCACATATGAGCACTTAAAACTGAGGTGCGAAGTTCTGTCCAGAAACTTCAACACCTAAAAATCCAGCCGAATTTCCACACAATTTGTCACAATTTAACAATTGCATAAAAATCCAGCCGAATTTCCACACAATTTGTCACAATTTAACAATTAGAATTTAAACATGTTCATAGATACATTACAATAACAAATTAAGAAGTTAACATAAGAATTTAAACATGTTCATTGGTAGGTCCATGGAAAATAGTTCACAGCAGAAGTACCAAAAGCAATTTAACAAGATATATAGTTTCACAAGCATGATTGAATAAGTCACAAAGACAATAAAGGAGGCTTCTTTTTGTAGCATATGTAGGCTACACTACTCGAGGTGAAGGTGGCAGAGGTACAATAGGCGCAAATGGAACATTCTTTTTTGGGTTTCTTCCCTGTAGATGTAGTATTCTTCATCGGTTTTTCTCTTGGCCTTCTCTTGTGTTGTAGCTATCCTCATAGGTGTCTTGTTCTTTGCCTTCTCTTGTGTTGTAGCTTTCTTCACAGGAGTTTTTTCTTGGCCTTCTCTTATATTGTAGCTATCTTCACATGTGTCTTCTTCTTGGTTTGTGTGTTGGGATTTTGTGGAGTTCTTGTAGCCCTTTTCCTGCATAAAAAACATATGGGGTTTAGATTGAGTACTAACATATAGTAAGACAAATGCAACAATTTACCTTATAAGGTTGATAAGGACTTCATCTCCGATGCATCGTCATCTGTTGTAGCAGCTGTTTCATCGTGTTTCTTCCTGCAATACGAACAAGATAAATCATATTTATGATATACAAGTTATGGAAAAGAAATTTAGAAACACAACTACCGAGTCATCTTTTTTGTCGATATAGATGGATCTGGTTCATCTTCAGGTATATCATCATCTACTAGCACATATTTAAGATCAGGAACCTTGCATGTCTTCTCCATGTGTTTAGGTTCCTTGCGTCTCTTGAATTTTACTATTTTACTTCTAGGTTCTGGCCAGGTTTTACTACAATTACTTGAAATGCGTTTGGATAATATCCTTTTTGATTGGGTATTAATTCTTCGTACTCTTGGCCTACCTGCCATTGCCTTCTTCAAAAGAGGGTGCACCTTGAATTCCAAATCCACATGTATCCACTGTGACTTGTCTGTCACGGAGGGGATTCTCCTAGCATATGCTTCGTTGAAATTTTCCATGGAATATTAATCATCCACATATATCTGAATCATTAGCACCATTAATGCTATAAATGAAAGTGGATGTTTGCAAGCACAACTTTCTAGAAACTTGCCAAACTCTACAAGTACATGTGCATTTTTTAAGTTGACAATGTGCTTTTTGAATTTTTTACTTCCAGCAAACCTCTGCCTCATGTTGAGCAGTCCAAAGAATCTTGTTTTGGCCAATGGTTTTGCTAGGAGCATTTAGCTGCTTAATGAAATGAGGAAGAATTCTACTCTTTAGTCTTTCACTAATTTTTCTTCTAACACAAATTTTATCCATGGCAAGCTCCATAATTCTATAAAAAGGTTGCAAACATTGAGGCCTTCGAAGTGTTTTATTTGCTTGTTGAAACTCTCAAAAATGTTGTTTGTCGAATAGTCAACCTTGCTAGCCTCTTCAAACCCACATATGTACCACAACCTATGGTGATGAATATCTAGATATTCAATAGCTGATGAGTTTGCTTCCTGGTATTGCACATAATGACACTAGTTAAAGTGGCATATCCTCAAGTTCTATTTTTGTAATGGCATATGTGCAACCCGTGGAAACTGGAGTGGCATAAAACAAATTAACCCTCTATAAGGGGAGCTCCCTCAGGTGGGTTCTTTGCACCGCATTATCTAGCTCAGGTAGGACGCGTTGATACGTTGGAAACGTATCTATAATTTTTGATGCTCCATGCTTGTTTAGTATCTACTTTGCTTTACTTCTCCATACTTTGAGGTGCTTTTTACATGTTTTCTGGTACTAACTTATTAACAAGTTGCAACAGTGCTAGATGGCTGTTTTCTGCTGTTTTTGGTTTCAGAAAAGTTAGTAAAGACATATTCTCGGAATTGGACGGGACAAACATCAAATTCAATTACTTTCCGTGGGGAACAAGAAGTCCGGAGGAGAGCCGGAGGGGCCAGCCAGGGGGTCCAGACCCACCCCAGGCGCGGGTGGGCCCAGCCCTGCGCCTGGCTAGGGTTTGGTGGCCCTGGCCGCCTCCTCGGTCTCCCCCTTCGCCTATAAGAAGCCCCTGATGCAGAAACCACAGTACCGATCAAAATCCACGAAACCGCCTGAGCCGCCGCCACCATCGTCCCTAGATCGGGATCAAGTTCCTCCGGCACCGCCGAGGGGAGATCATCCCGGAGGCCTTCTCTCCGGTATGATGCGTGAGTAGTTCCACCTTGGACTATGGGTCCATGTAGTAGCTAGATGGTTGTATCTCCTCCTTTGTGCTTTCATGTATAGATCTTATGAGCTCTATTCATGATCAAGATCTAATCTTTTTGTAATCATGCATGTTGTGTTTGCGGGGATCCGATGGATATTGAGATTATTATGTTGGTTTGATTAATGGTTTTATCTTTATGATTCTATCATGTCTGTATTGTTTGTGATCTTGCATGCTCTCCGTTGCTAGTGGTTATCTTGGCCAAGTAGTTGCTAGTGACTCCAAGAGGGGGTATTTATGCTCGATAGTGGGTTCATGCCTCTAGTTTCCAAGGGAAATGACAATAATCTCTTTGGTTGTAGATGTGTTGTTTCTACTAGGGAGAAAACAACGGTCTCTTATTCATGGAACATGTGGACTGTTTACCTTACACACTTTGCTTAAAGCAGTTGTCTGTTGCTTGCAACTTAATACTAGAGGGGATTCAGATGATAACCTGAAGGTGGACTTCTAGTCATAGATGCAGTTGGATGGCGGTCTATGTATCTTGTTGTATTGCACAATCAACCTCATAGGATCTTTCTGGCTAGTAATTGCATTGTTATGCCTTGCTCAGTTCCTGTCAATTGCCCTGCTGTAATTTGTTTACCTTTCATGCCATGTTGTTTATCTAAGGAGAGCACCCATAGTGAACTATGGACCCCGGTCCAATCTTTACCATTGATACATCTTTCACTGTTACTTGTTTACTTGCCGCAAACCACCATTACCTTCCACACCATGTAGTTAATCCTTTGTTACAGCAAACCGGTGAGCTTGACAACCTCACTGATTCGTTGGGGCAAAGTCTTGAGTTTGTGTTGTGCAGGTCTCCGCGTTGCTTGAAACACCTGTGTGACGTTTCCTTTCTCCTAATTGTTCGATAACCTCAGTTTCTTACTGAGGGAAACTTGCTGCTGTGCTGCTTCATACCTTGCTCTTGGGGTTTCCAACGAAGCGTCCCAGGACAAGTGCGGGGCGCCATCAAGCTATTTTCTGGCGCCGTTGCCGGGGAGGCTAAGGACGTCTTCACTAGGGGAGTCCTTCACTTCCTTTCTCTTTACTTTGTTTTTAGTTTGCTTTGTTTCTTTTGTTTGATTTTGTTTGCCTCTTCTCAAAAAAACCCAAAAAACAGTCTAGTTTGGCTTGCTTGCTTTATTCAAAAACACAAAAAATTAGTTCCTGCTCTAGTTGCCACCTTACTCTAGCTCACCATGTTGCTTCCCAAGTTCACCTAGAAATACCTTGCAATAGGTAGTGGCTCCATAATTGGGAAAGATAATATTGAATGTCGTGGGAATGACCACGGCAGATGCGGCAATCGGCAGCGAGTAGTAGAACGAGGGGCAAGGGCGGCCAGCCATCTGCGGTGCGAGATGAGGGCAAAGACACAGGGTTTTACCCAGGTTCGGCCCCCCGGAGGGTAAAGACCTACTCCTGCTAGATTGTATTATGGAGGTGTTTACAATGGGCGAACTCGGCGACTAGGCGGCGAGTTGCTTGGGTGTATGAGGGAACGTGTCTCTACTCACCCCATAGGGAGGTTTATATAGGCTCAGCTCCCCTAGGGTTTACATATCTCAACCGATTGATTACAGATGTAATCGCTTAACCTGGACCGACCGGGCCTATCTACCGCCTTGGGCCTTCAACTCCCAAATACCGATACCTTTGGCTTTGATCCACTGCCGCTCGCAGGCCCACTGCCAGCCCTTGGGCGCCGGAACGTCCAGAGTATACCCCAAGAGGCGTATCCCCATCAAGAGTCCCGAGGCCGTCGTTGATTAGGCGTGAGTGGCTGCCGGCCGGAGTATACGCTTCAAGTAGGCATCCAAATAATCGTCGGCGGGCTCTCGATAAAGGAAAAATCCGTGAACCGAGTCGCGTCTTGGGCGAGTCGAGCCAACAGACGCGGTCTCGGCGAGTGACTTAACGAGCCGAGTGGCTGGAGTTGACCGTCAGCGTGGTCAAACCAGCTTAAGGTAACTCAACGGTAACTTCTGGCGTAATCATCGCGCGGTAACGGCCCCCCGATTTGGCGGGAAACTCCTGCTATATAAGAGGAATGGTAGGCTATCGCAAAGCCAACCTCCCACCATTTCTTCCGAGTACGCACATCTTCCTTCCTTTGATTCCGCGATCCAACCGACCCGCAATCCTCCGACCTCCGAACAAATCCTCACCATGGCCCTCCACCGAACCTGGGGTAGATCCAAGTGCACCAGTAGCGCGCCTCCTTCGAGGAGGCCGAATCCCACGGCCGGCTGGCGATCCTCGCAGCCGGGAAGCGACCCCAAACCATGAGAGAGAGTTCGTCTGTTTCACCACCACCGAGCGGGGTTAGGGTTTCCACATCTTTGTTTTCGGCGTTCGCACCTACTACGGGATCCAGCCTCGATTCGGGTCCCCAAAGATCGAGCAGCTCGCCATCTTCGTATGCTCGCGAGTGCTACTTGGGCTGCCGCCCTACTTTCCCTTGTGGCAAGACCTGTTCCATGGACGGATCACCGCGAGGAGGCGGCGGCCAATGCTAGCCGCGGGCGGCTTAACCTTCCAACTCAAATCCAAAGCTTCCTTCGACCGATGCCGCCAAAGCAGCGGCGATCGGAAAGTCATGGTTCTACGTGACCGAGGCGACTCGAGGACGAGGCGGCGATCCCGATACTCGGCTAATCGCTCCGAGCCACGCCATCTCCAGTCGGCAAGCTCCCGACGACCAGCGGATGGTCGTCGACGAGATGCTCCGGACCATCCGCGTCTCAAGAAGAAGGGCCAGACGGTAAACTTGTACAATTGTTGGCTTGGGCGGCGGCTCGCTCCGCCTAACGCATCATTACATGTACCAAGACATCGGGCGGGAGACTCGACGAAAGCCTGCCTCGACGAGTGGAAGCTGGAGGACTACCTCTCAGCGCTGAAGAAGATCACCCAAGCGGCATACGCGGATGCGCAGGCTGGGATCCCTCCCTACACCGCGAAGCGTCCGGCTCCGACGGTAATCTTTTTATCTTGTTCGCAGTCGCAGCGTGTGCAGTCGCGGTAACTCTAACTCTGTTTCGTGTTTAACGCAGCTGTTCCAAGTGGTGGAAGGGTGGCTACCACCCGCCGACGACGAGAGCCCCGGGCCATCCGCCCAGGATACAAGCGAGTCGCCACCCGCCAGGGGTAACGAGGACGAATCTGAAGAGGAGATTGCCCCACTGGCCCGAAAGACCCGCGGGCAACGTCAGCGCGAAATCGAAGCGAGCAGGAGCCTCGAGCGTCATGACGACGACGACGAACTCCCAGAGACCACCTCGCCGGCCAGCTACTCCCGAAGAAGAAGAAGAAGGAAAAGGAGGCGAGGCCCCCGAGAAGGAAGACGGGCCGGCGGCCTCACCGCCGCACTCAACGAGCAGCTGACGCGCTCACAGCTCGGC
The DNA here is from genome assembly GCA_030063025.1 of Avena longiglumis. Taxonomy (NCBI): domain Eukaryota; kingdom Viridiplantae; phylum Streptophyta; class Magnoliopsida; order Poales; family Poaceae; genus Avena; species Avena longiglumis. The sequence continues at coordinate 17,307,558 of CP125976.1, forward strand.
CGGTGACGGCGCAGCCCCGGCTACAACCGCGCTAGGTGCGCCGTCTACGGAAGCGCCGCTGGCCTCAATGCCTCCACCATTCGCGCCGGTTTCTGGGCTAGGGAAAGCTCCGGTTGTGGCGACTTCGCCTCGCAAGGAGGCCCCGAGCGTGGCGGTCTCGCCCCGCAAGGAGGTTCCGGCCGCGGTAGCCCCAATTCGCGAGGAGGCCTCCGCCGAAGGCGCCCCGGAGGCGCCAACCGCTACCTCAACGTCCAAGAAGCCGTCCGTATCCTGGGCCCCCGACGTCCTGGAACTGGGGCTTAGTCGCCGATTGGGCCCTGAGCTGGAAAAACCGGCCGGCCTTCGTACAGGGCTGCGTTTCATTCCAGTCGCCAAGTGAGCCTATTCGCCTTTCTACTTTCTTTTAGTACTTCGATTGTCTTTTATTGATTTGATTCGACATGCAGGACCGGAGTAAAAAAGATGGGTCACCCGACCGTGGCCAAGGTACCCTCCGCCGCTAACGAGGAGGACCCTTCCCGCAAGAGGAAAGGTGACGAGGTCGCCGCCTCAGCGGAAGGCAGCAAGAAGGCCAAGGGCGACAACATCGTCGCCGTCGACGACGGCGCGGCCGGCCGGACCGCATGGAAGCGACCGCATCTACGAAGGAGGGCGTTCCCTTGCCTAGACCGGAGGAAGCGACTTCCTTTGGGGCGGGCGCCTTGATTGCTACCTTCCCCCGTTTCATGACCAAGGCGGCCACGACGAGTGGGGCTGCGACCCCGAGCCTCGCTCCAGGGACCGCCGACGCTGAAATCGACCAACGTCGCGGGCACACGCCGGCGCTGCTTGCGTCTGTGGACGCGATACAACTTCACGGCATGCTTGGTGCGGCCATCCAGGTACCTCCAGTCCCCGAGGATCAGGTCGGTGCTTAGAAGCGGCTTGATTCTTATAGTTACTTGTTTTGTACTTTCGAATCCAGTCCCCGAGTGCGTATGCGCTAAATTTTAGCGGGTATGCACTGAGGAATTTTCGTGGTCGCTAGCCCCGAAAAGCGCACTCGCTAAATTTTAGCGGTGGGCAAGTAATTTTCATGTGCCGACTTTCAAGATGCAGGTCTGGTCTGGAGTCGGCAGAGCGATTACCGAAGCGGCGTCTTGAGAAGGAGCCGCCACTATCCAAGAAGCAAACAAGGAGCTTCAGTGTTGTCGCAGCCGGAGGTGGCTCGCCAGAGCTTGTCCTCGCTGGTGATCTGGTGGCGGTCAGTCTGCGTTAGGCATCGCCGAGCAGGATCGACCCGAGCGCGAATGCGGGAGGCAAAGAAGAAGCAAGCTCGGCGAAGGCGAGCTAAGGCCGCCATTGCGCCGAGGAAGACCGAAAAGGCGGAAGCCCTCATTGTTGGGCTTCAGACGATCATACGCCGCTTGAGCTTCATCACGGGACTCGCCCCGCTGCTTGGTGAGTCGTCTTTCTGCCTTTCGGTTGTATTGTTTGTGGTTTCCATGGTACTCATAATTGTCTCCTTCGCGCAGGTCATGTTATTGGTAGCCAAGAAGAAGCGAGCTCTCTTGACGCTAGGGAGTGCGTAAGCATGCTTGTCGATTCGGCGACACTGTCGGCGACGTGCATCCGCGCCTACCTTCAAGAGATGTCGCCCACGGAGGTTATTCCCAGTGACCTCGTTGAGGTGTGGGTACTTGGAGAAGGCGCCCGCGTCGAGAGTTCATGACGCGTCGGCGTTTTCGCGCCGACAGCTTCTGAGCCGGACTCGCCCACTTCCCCGAGGACTTCGACCTCGACGATGTGACGAGTGGGTACCCTTCGCCGACCGCACGATGGATCTGTCCAAGTTCTCAAGCTGCAGAACGTGCCGCCGACTCGAGCGCGGTTCGGCGATGGGCGACCTCCTCCCCTACCAGAAGCGGTCGTCGCGCCAACGACGAGCCGCCGCATCGTGACTTCAAGGTCGAGCAGCCTTTCCGTGGCGGCGATGGCGGGTGGTGACGACGTATCCGTCAAACCCGTACACCGCGTTCATCCGTAGGCGCCGGATTCTGGTGCGTCGTCGTGAAGCCTCGCAGAATAGGGTAGTTTGCCTAGATATGTTAGCGTAGTTCTGCCAGCGCATAATTTGTAATGTAAGACAATGCGATATGCGATTAAATGGAACGTTGTGTTCATTTTGCTATTTGCTTGTGTGGTTTGGATTGATTTGGATGAGTCCCCGAGCGCGTCCGCCTTTTTGTGGGGTTCATCTTTTATACGATGTTTGTTGTTATCATGTGTTTTGTTAGTTTAGTCGACTACCGAGCTCGAGAGCCAGCCGTGGCGACTCTTGAGTGCTCAGATTTTTACCGCTTTCCCAGACGTGAATGGGTCGGGTGGCCGAGTCCCCGTGGTACTTGGTAGTTCAAGGCGCGACTCGAGGGTGGTTGAGGACTTAGCGTTGGTGAGCCACTCCGCCTGCCCGGAGGGTCACGGATGCAGTCCTGGCATGCTCTCTTACTTGGCGTTTTCCCGACCGCTCGCGACGAACCGGTTTCAGCCTCGAGCGTGGTACTTAGCCGTTCGAGTCGCTACGCCGAGGATGCGGAGGACCAAGGTCCGTGAGAAGCGAGGGCGCTTGTCTTGGTTCGCAAAACCCGAGCTAGGCGACTCCAATGGGGCTCGGATTGGCGTTTTCGTGGGCGACACAAGACCTGAAATGATTCGGTTCTTACATCGCACTACTTAGCCGTGCGGCCGCTGTACCAAAGGTTGACTTCTGCATTTTAGCATGACGCTGTTTATTACAGCGAGTGGCACAAGGCATGGAGAGTAGACGAATTTGCGATTATCGCTTTTTATTTCATAGCGATCGGAGAGTACATGTGGGGTTCTAGGAGTAGAACTTCCGGAGGAGATTTACATTCCATGGCCGCTGACGCCGAGTTCGCGTCCCCGCGACGCCGATGAGGTAGTAGCGTCGTTGCCGAGCACGCCCGATAGCGAACGGGCCTTCCACGGGAGGAGCTTGTGCATGCCCTTCTTGTCTGGATGAGGCGTAGCACCAGGTCGCCTTCCCGAAGGTGCGGGTTTTCACCCGTCCTGTGGTAGCGAGCCCTTGCCGATAAATGGCGGTGCGCGATCGGGCGAGGTCGCGTGCTTCGCCGAGTTGGTCGAGCCCATCTTGGCGGGCCAGCTCGCTTGCGGCCTCCGTATAGTGGACGACCCGCGCGAGTCGTGTTCGAGGTGGGCATGACTGCTTCGCCGTAGACCATGAAGAAGGGAGTGAATCCCGTCGACTTGACCGAGGTGCGGATTCCCGGATGACGGAGGGTAGCTCTTTGACCCAAAGATCCACAGCGCTCGAGTGGTATTTTGAGTCGCGGCTTTAGGCCGTGGAGGATGCTTTGGTTGGCTCATTCCGCTGGCCGTTGGATTCGGCGATCGACGCGAGGTCGAGCCGGATGTGGTGCTCTTCGCAATTCGCCATTGCTCCCTTGGCGAAGTTTGTGCCGTTGTCCGTGATGATGCTTGTTGGGAACCCGTGGCGTATATGAGCTCGCGAGGAACTTAGTGGCGGTCTTCCCGTCGCATTTCGGACTGGCTTGGCCTCCACCCACTTCGTGAATTTGTCGACGGCGACTAGCAAGTGGGTGTAGCGAGGGGGCCTTCTTGAAGGGGCCTACCATGTCCATGCCCCACAGCGAATGGCGGTGATGGGGATTGTTTTGAGCGCCGAACTTGGTACGTGCGTGCGGTTGGCGTACGGCATCCGCGCATCGCTGGACGATATCGACATCGGCGTGTCTGGCCAAGGCGGTAGAAGCCGTGTCGCATAGCTTTGGCGATCAGGCGAGCGGCGGTGGGCCGCAATACCGAGTGGATGTCGTGGAGGATTTTGGCGCCCTTCACTTGGTTGGGCCTTAACGTTGGAACACGCCAATGACGCTGCGCTGTAGCTCGCCGTCGATGATGGTGTAAGACTTGCATCGGCGAGCGATCATTCGAGCTTGTCTCGTCCGTGGTGCGGTTTCGGGTAAGCGATGTAGGGCTTGGTCCGTCGTTCGGCTCGGTGACGAAGTGCGACCAAGGCTGCCTCGGTTGAAGCGGGACTCGATGTCGATCTCCTCGGGAGAGGCGATGGTTTGAAGATTGTGTCGAGGAACACGCCGGGCGGTGGTGCGAGTCGAGCCGACCCGGCGAGAGAGGCGTCGGCCTCGTTTTTTCTCTGTCGATCCACTCGTGAGTAGGTGAAGTGACCGCCCACCTTGTCCACCTCTTGGCGATGCTGCCATGGTGGGGGAGACGCAGGTGCCGCGACTTGTCCTGAACGAGGTCGGAGTCTCCGTAGCATCAAGGCGATTGACGCTCATCTCCTTTGCTCGCATGTCAGGAGTAGGGCCTCGTATTCAGCCATGTTGTTGGTGCAGGCGTGAATTGAGGCGGAGGATGAAGCGGAGCTTGTCGCCTTTGGTGAGGTCAAGACTATCCGCTCTGCGCCGTCCGCGTTCTTGGACCCGGGCGTGGCTCCAATAATGGAGGTACGGCGGCTTCTCAGCTCTTGGGCCTCTTCCCGATCGGCGATGAAGTCCGCTGCTGCGACTTGATCGCCCTTCGTGGCTCGTATTTAATGTTGTGGACGCCAATTTCGACGGCCCACTTGGCGACCCGCCCGGTCGCCTCACGAGTGCGGATGATGTCTTGTAGTGGTGCTGAGGAGACGACCGTGATCGGGTGCTCACGAAGTAGTGTGGCAGCGCCATTGAGCTCAAGACCGCGTATACCAGCTTTTGATATCAGGGTATCGCTGGCGCGACTCGGTGAGGACCTCGCTGATGTAGTACACCGGCCGCTGGACCGGGCGCTCCTTTCCTTCCTCTGGTCGTTCGACAACCATTACGGCACTGACGACGCGTTCGGATGCCGCGACGTAAACCAGCATAGGCTCTTTGTCAGCGGGTGCGGCGAGTAGTGGTGCGTCGAGTAGCACCTTTTTAAGGTCGCGGAGCGCGTCGTCTGCCTCCTTGTCCCACTGGAAGGTGGGGTTCTTGCGCATCAGGCGGTATAGGGGCATCGCCTTTTCGCCCAGGCGGGGGATGAAGCGACTGAGAGCCGCTACACGCCCGCCAGCTTCGACGCCGCAGCACTCGGTTTGTTTGCCGGGCGATCGTGTCGATCTTCGTTGGTTTGCCTCGATCCCTCGTTTGGAGAGCGTACCCGAAAGAGTTGCCCGCGGGTACCGAAGGTGCACTTGCCTGGATTGAGCTTTATCTTGTACCTCCGCAGATTTGCGAAGGTCTCCGCGAGGTCGGCGAGTAGGTCGCCTTGGCGAGCGGATTTCACGACCACGTCGTCGATGTAGACGTGGATGTTGCGGCCAATTTGGCTCGCGAGGCATTCTTGCATGCACCGCTGGTAGGTTGCCCCGGCGTTCTTGAGGCCGAAGGTCATGGCGGTGTAGCAGAAGGCTCCGAATGGCGTGATGAACGCCGTCTTCTCCTCATCCTCGGCAGCCATTTTGATCTGGTTGTACCGGAGTAGGCGTCGAGGAAACATAGCGACTCGAACCCGCGGTTGAATCGATTATCCGATCGATCCATGGAGGACGAATCGCCTTTGGGCAGCGCTGTTCAGTTTGTGTAGTCGATACACATTCTCCAGTCCTGCTTTTCTTCTCGACCGGGTTTGCCACCACTTGAGTATTTGATTGGCGGATGAAGCCGTGAGCAAGGCCGCACTTCCTCGGCGATTGCTCGACGGGCGTTCTTCGTTGAAGGGCCAGAGCGATCGCTGACGGGTCGCGCTTTGGGGTCGGCGTTAGTTTGTGCTCGGAGCTCCCTAGGGACACCGTGCATGTCGGAGGGTTTCCATGCGAAAATGTCCCTATTCTCACGAAGGAACTCGATGAGCGCGCCTTCCTATGCTGGGCTCATGCTCGTCCCAATCGTCACCGTCTGCTGGGTCGCTGGGACCAGCTCGAGTGCGAGTGTGCGTCGTGGCCTCAAAGGTTGAGGTGTTTGTGCCCTCCGAGTTGGGCATCTTGAGTATTGTGGGTCATTGTTGACCTCAGATTTGGCGAGCTCGTCGGCGTGATTAGCTTCGCCGCGATGATGGCGTCGGCGAGTTCGCCTTTGGCCTCGCATTCGGCGCCATGTCGGGTCGCCGTTGATGGTGATGACGCCGCACGCCCGGAGCTTCATCGCGTTATGCCAGAGTGGGGCGCCGCCATGAATTTGGCGAACGCTGGCGCCCTAGGACGCAGTGGTAAGGTTGTCGAAGGGCACCGGTCGAAGACGATCCGCCGGGCGGAAGTTTGCCGGAGTACCGGTGACGGGTAGCGTGACCTTGCCGATCGGGTACGCCTTCCGACCGGGGACGATGCCGTGGAACGTGGTGTGGGTGGTCTCGATCATCGACTGCGGGAGCCGCAACCGCCTGAAGGTGTCGAGGTAGAGGATGTTGATGGAGCTGCCGCCGTCCATCAGTGTCTTGGGGAGCCGAGTCGCCGACCTTGGGCTTGACCACCAAGGCGACTCCCCGGGTACTGGCGCGTGGCAGTGGTCTTGCCGGCTCCAGGTGATGGGCTGTTCCGACCAGTTGAGGAACTGGGGGACGTCTGTTTGGGCCACCGCGTTGACGGCGACGGCGCGGGCGATGACCTTCTTCTCGCGCTTCGTGTTGAAGCCTGTGAAGGTGTGGAGCGAGCCGGCTACTTTGCCGAATTTTCCGCCATTTGGCGGTCGTTGTCGGTGTCTTCCGCGTGCGTGCCTTCTCGATTTCCACGAGGGTGTGGCGGTCGGCGGTGTGCGTATGCGGCGGGCTTTCCTTCCCCGCCGTGAAACGCATGGTTGGTTAAGGAGGGCCGGATCGAACCTTGGCTTGTTCTTGTAGTTCCCGCCATCGCCGCGTTGCCCTCCGTCGGGCGGTAGCTCTGGCTAGCGTTAGCGTGCCCGGCGTTGGCGGCGAAGTCGACTTCGCCCGTCGTGCAGCGCTTGCCTGAGGCGGGTGCCGTAGGTCGGTTCGGCGTCCGCCGTCGTTGCCGCCGTCTTGGCGTTGCCCTCTGACTCGTCGTCGGCGTCTTGGTTGGGATCCTCCTCGGCGTACCGTTTGGCGATCTCGAGGAGGTCGGGATGTTGTCGAGTGTGCGGGCGTGTCGCTGAGCTTGGCGACTAGAGGCTCAGAGCGCACGAGGTCTTGAAGCAATGGATCGCGGTGTCCGGGTGGATGCCGACCGTTGTACCGAGCTCTTGCCACCGTTGGACCCGATTATGGGTCGACTGCGGGTCCCCGGACGCATCGTTCAGGTCCTCGATGGTGGTGGCGCGGTGTAGGAGCACTCAAGTGCCCGACGGCGTCTCGCATTTCCTCCCGTGAGTCGTCATCGTCACGGGGAGCGTGTTGATCCATTGCGCACGTCCCTCCATCATCGTGGGAGGTAACGGCGGCGAGTAGATCGGTGACCCGCGATCCCCATTGCCATGAGGTATGTGTCAAGCGCATCATGGGTCGACGAGGAGTCGATTTTTCTATCTCCTTGGCGCCTTGAAGTTTGGCGGTACTTTTCGCCTCGGATCATTGGTCCGAAGCACTTAGGCCCTAGTCGATGGCGACCCCATAGGCTCGCCATCGCGCGTAGTAGTTAGGTGTGCCGCAAAGTCGTGGCTGGCGGCGCGCCGTTTTGGTTGTTGATGATGTGAGTGCGCGTCGATGGGTTCTCCGTTACGACGGAAGTTGGTCGCCGCCGGGATCGTTTGTGGAGAGTGCGGCGTTCGTGGGTCGGCGTTGGAGCTGCGGTGGCTCGTGGCGGGCAATTGAGGGTGTTTGCCGCCTGGCGGCCGCTGAGGCCGCCGCTTCCCGAGGAGCGAGTATACTCGCTGCGAGTCGGCGCCCGCTCTTGCTGCTCCACGGCTTTTGCGAAAGGACCTTGACGCATCGATCTGTAAGGCGCTGTCGCGGTGGCCGATGTTATCGGCTGCTGCTCGCTGCCACAAGGTTGTCCATCGGGTGGAGAATGGAGGCCGTCGCTCGCTCCCGTGAGGAGACGACTATCCGCTGGTCTCGGGAGGGTGCGGTTGGGTGGTGGTGGGGCACCCATCGCCGTTGATCTGGGGCCGAAGCGCTTCCTCACGGTGGCGTTCTCGCAGATCGCGCTCGCTATGCGAGCCGTCGTTGTCGTCGGTTCAGGCGCCCTGAACGGTGGGGTTCAGCGTGACTGATCCGCTGGTGGTAGCGTGACAGCTCCTCATTACTTGCTCGAGGCGAAATTTCGCGCTCGGCATGCTCTTTTATGCATCGCCCGCCAATTTCAGCGGAGTTCCTCGACCTCCGTTGCCGTGGCGTTAGGAGGATTGGGTGGAGAAAGGATCCTCCGCGGATCGGCGCCGGTGCATGTAGGTCGCGGCATGGCGACCGTTACGTCGTGGAAGTCGGCGGAGTTTTCCGACCGGAGTCAATCGAAGATCCCGAGGATGGAGGGTCTCAAATCTCCGCTGGAGACACAGGCGATGGAGCCAGCGACGAGGCAGCGGTGATGGATCCGGCGAGACGCCGGTCGCCGAGTCGGCGTCGTCGGTGAGGGCCGCATCTTCGCGGCGCTGAGTTCCCGCCACGTTCCGTGGGCCGAGTTGTACTGGAGGCGGCGGTGGATCGTGCGAACTGGCTCTCAGAGAGCCGATCGGCGTGGCGACTTCGCGGATGCGAGTCCTCCGAGGTGATGACGTCGGTGAGGCCGACGAAGAGACTGATCGTGCCGATCGGCAAGATTACGCCAGGCGTGACGGGTCGCTCCGCCGGGACGTAGCTGCTTGGCAAGATCTGGAGCATCTCGCCGATCGCTATCATGCGGCCGGTGGCGACCGACTCGTTGATGGGGAGATTGGATCTCGCCGCAGAACACCGGCCAGACCGGCCAGGCCCCAAGGTGGGCGCCACTGTCATGGGAATGACCACGGCAGACGCTGCAATCGGCAGCGAGTAGTAGAACGAAGGGCAAGGGCGGCCAGCCATCTGCGGTGCGAGATGAGGGCGGAGACACAAGGTTTTACCTGTTCGCCCGAGGGTAAAGACCTACTCCTGCTAGATTGTATTATGGAGGTGTTTACAATGGGCGAACTCGGCGACTAGGCGGCGAGTTGCTTGGGTGTATGAGGGAACGTGTCTCTACTCACCCCATAGGGAGGTTTATATAGGCTCGGCTCCCCTAGGGTTTACATATCTCAACCGATTCGGTTACAGCTTCGGTAATCGTTTAACCTGGACCGACTGGGCCTATCTACTCGCCTGGGCCTTCAACTCCCAGTCGCCTGATACCTTGCTGGGCTTTGATCCACTCGCCGTTCTGCAGGCCCACTCGCCAGCCCTTGGGCCAGTCGGAAACGTCCCGCTGAGTATACCCCAGTAGGCGTATCCCCATCATTGAAGAATTATTTAATTATGTTAGCAAGCATGATGATATTGAGGATAAATCTATAGCAGAGCTTGCTCCTAATTATGATATTGCTGCAGCTTCTTTAGTTCGTATGTTGGAGGCCAGGTTTGTTAGCCTTAACCCCTTCATACAATTTATTCCTAAAACTAAAAGAAGAGAAGAATGCTGAAAAAAAAGAATTCATCCTTAAAACCTTATCAAAAGAATTCCATGATGTTGCTAGGGAGGCCAAAAAGGTTTTTGTTTGCTTTTTGTGCCAAGAATGACCTCTAATGAGAGGGAAGTAAGATTTGGGGAGTTGCTGTCCCCAAACAGATTTCTGTCCTCCACCAAACAAATTCCTAAGGAAGTTCTCTAACTCGGATTGAGCTCAAAATTTACGAATAAATCCCCCAGTATGTTAGATAACTTTAGTTAGTTCAACACTTTTTTATTTGAGCAACATAAGATGTTCAAAAAATCGGTTTCTACCTGCTGGTCTGTTTTGATAGATTTCTGCCATTATTTGCATTTGCTTCTTATTGATTCCTTTTTGAGTTCTCTTCAGGTAAATTAAACTTTTTGAAGGAGTTACTACAGTAGCTTGTGTTCTTAGGCCCCGCTTGGAACGCACGTTTCATTTCCGGCTCCGGTTTGTTTCCGGAGGCATTTGGACATGCACAGGTATTTTCGGCTCCGGTTTGCTTCCGGGCGTATTTGGACGTGCACACACGGTCCACCGGAAGTAAATTCAGAGGTTATCTTTTCTAGTTAATATACTAGTATTTTTGGTAGATAATCAAATATAAATATGAAGAAAGTTAACTTACATAAAAACATCTCAGGTCATATTTTAACAGTTATTCATGAATAAAAGCTTCAGTTTTTTCAGATCAACAACAAAGCAGATTACTTAAATTACAAATAATAGCCGTTCAACAGACTTGAACTTTTATGGACTTCTGAAGACTTGAACTCGCATGGACTTCTGAAGACTTGAACTTGGCATCCTAGATTAAAAAATCATTATTAGATACTATATTAAGACAATAGACATTATTCTAATCTCAGGGACAGTCATGAATAGACCACATCGACAAGAATGAAAGAACAAAACAACTTGTTCTATGATTATCGATCCTCATTGGCCTGATATATAAAAAATAGTAGTAAATCAAATAAAAAATAAAAATTTGCATGATAAATAAACAACAAGCTTGTTCTACATTGGTATGATAAGAATGTAACAGCACACAACAATAAGAATGTATTAAGAACATCACATTTATTTATGAATTTAAGAATTGAATCCACCCAAATGAGGAGATGCATAGTTTAAGTGCATGCAACAAGTAGTAGCTTGTTTTCTTATTTCCCAGGGTACACCAAGACATGATAAGTAGTAGCTCTCTATTTCCAAAACAATCTCTAAGACATTCATCACATGCATTGAGCAAGCAGGGAGCTCAACAGATTCTACATCTAACTTCAGGAAAATAAGATAATTTGTCTCATGATTATATCATGCATGACAAGTGCAGCTGCTAAAAAGGAAAAAAATAAAAGCTACATGCTACATAAGTTTTGTTCTACCAGCAAGAACTCGGCTAGTTGGTAAAATTAGATAAGCAGCACATTTACTTGTTCTACTACTTGTAGAAACCATCAATCTACTTTTTCTACTACGTGTAGAAACTAGGCCATATCAACTTGTTATTTATTCTTCTGATATTTCTTTCCGATCTCTAAGATAGGAAACTGGGCTAATCCTAAGAAATTGTAACAACACATAACAATAAGAACAACAACAAGAAAGAGTAACAACACATAACAATAAGAACGCATTAAGAACAACACATTAAGAGTAACAGGTATGTATTAGTGTAGAACAAATATCTCAAAAAGAAAATCTATACAAACCAAAGAATATAAACATACATAGCAGACTGGTGCTGCTTTTTTCTCAACAAAAAAAACTGAACTTGTATCAACAAATGATTTTCCAAACAAGACCAAAGCTAGTATGTTCTAGCAAGCAGATCAACAGATGATTTTCCAAACAAGACCAAAGCTAGTATATTCCAGCAAGCTAGTATGTACCAGGACCAAAACAAGACCAAAGCTAGTATGTACCAAAGCTAGTATGTTCCAGCAAGCTAGTATGTACCAAAGCTAGTATGTTCCAGCAATCTAGTATGTACCAGGACCAAAACAAGACCATTGTTGTGGTCCTTCCCTACACAACACAATACAAACCTCCTATAAGTTCCTCCTAGATATACAAAGGGAAGCTAAAAACACGCAGAGAAGGCAACCGATTAATTAATACCAAACTCAGGCAAAACTAAGACAATTACTGAGAAAATCTCAACCAACCACTTTTTGTTTTGTTCTAGTAAGGAAAATATGCCACTAAAAGAAAATTCAAATCTTCTGAACGTGTATGAGAAGGATGGATGTAAGGGATAATTCAAAAAGGTAAATAAGGGCCATGGAAGGTTTAAATGACAAGGTAGAAGATAAAAAGTAGTACTCTACAATGAATATGACAAGGTAGAATGGTGGAGTTAACAGTACTCTACAGGATGATGAATACCTTAGAGTGTGCAAGACATAGATGCAAATGCATGAAACAGTACTATCGTGAACCTTCTCATTTTATTGCAGGCTATAGAGGGGCACCCACAATGATTAACTGGACCATCATCATGGCAATACCAAATTCAATCTTGACCAGGAGAGAAAAACTAAGCGCTCTAGACATTGCCGAGTGTCACACCTCATTTCAATTCCCTGACACAAAATGACTCAGTTTGTAGTATGATAAATGTTCACTGAATCTGAATAGGACATATCAGAAGTGAACCATTTATTCTTCTTTACCAGATAATAAACCCAACCAACCAATGAGTAAGTAAAACATGTGTACCGGAGAACACTACACCGCCAATCAAAACTTGTCCTAAGTAATCCTACCGCTTTGCATTATCTGGCATAATTCATGGATCCAAAACTATAGTCCTGCAAACAATGCGCACTCTGCAGCGTCTCCATCAGCTACCCATCTGACTATTATAAGGTAAGAAAGGACATCAGCTACCCATCTCATGATTATAAGGTAAGAAAGGACATCAGCTACCCATCACACGATTATAGTTGTCTCCATCAGCGTCTCCATCAGCTACCCATCTCACTCTGCAGAACTAATACAAAGAAGAGGTAAGAACTCCTAGATACGAAGCAGGGGTTTGGCCGCGTTACCAGGTAGTGAGGTGGCGGGAGGAGCGCGATGACCTTGCGCCGCCGGACGGGCTAGAGGTGGACCTGGAGCGGCAGACCTTGTGCCGCCGCCGGTCGCTTCCGCTGCAGCCTCGCGAGTCGCTTCCGCCGCAGCCCCGCGAGTCGCCGCCTCGCGCAGACCTTCCGCCGCCATTTGCCGCCACGCCAGTCGCAGACCTTGCGCCGCCAGTTGCCGCCTCGCCAAGCCAATCGCCGCCCCGCCCGTCTATCGCTAGGGTTGGGATGAGGCCGCCCCGTCTCGTCTGTCGGGTTGGAAAGGAAACTGACCCCCGCACGTCCGTGAGCTTTTCGCATGTAAATGGGCCGGAAACTATTCGGAGCAGAAAAAACACAGCTAACCAAGTGCCAATAATGCTGTCGGGCTGTAATTTATTGGGCTCCGACTAAAACAGATGTTTCAGGCTAAATTACAGCGAACCAAGCAGGGCCTTAGTGAAAATCCTTGCTGTTCCAAAGCTTTGCCAAGTGGTCTAATATCTTTTGAATACACTAATGTTGCTAATGAAGATTGTGTGAAGTTTTGTATGAAGGAAATTTTTTAGGTATAGAGAGAGAATGATGCAATGAGATGAAGAATAGACAAAAGCTCAAGTTTGGGGATGCCACCATGGTGTTGTAGGGGTTCGTAGCATGGAAAACAAAAAATTTCTATCGCATACAAACAAACAAGCCAAGATCTATCTACTAGATTGTAGCAACGAGTCGATGGAATAACTTACCCTCGAAGATTCCAAAGTGTTTAACGAGAGCGGATTCTCGTGGGTGATGTAGTCGTACTCTTTCCGATCTCAAGATCGTGTAGACGATCCTTCCGGCGCGTGCTCCTGCAGCGCTTCATGGGTCACACGTTCGGTACTCGACGAAGACCTTCCTCTCCCTTGTTCCAGCAGGCAACGGAGGTTGTAGCACTCTCCTCGCGATTCCGGCAGCACAACGGCGTGGTACCGGAAGTAGAGGGGAGATCCCGCAGGGCTTCGCCTTAAGCCGGAGCGAGTATGGTGGAGTATGAGAGAGCTATTAGTGGTCTAGGGATTAGACACACCAATTAGAAGGCTCTAAACCGAAGGCTAGGGCAATTAGAAGCTCTAAACCAAAACGGCTCTAAACCGGAGATTAGAGGATAGGAACTTGTGTGTCTAGAGGAGGAGGCCCCTCCTTTTATAGAGTGGGAGGGCCAAGGGAGGAGTCCTCCCCAAGTCGGCCTTGGTTGGCGTGCCGCTTGAGGGCCTCCTCCCAAGTCGGTTCCAAACACCTCTTGTTTGTTTCCCACAGTTTCTGTTCCCACAGTTTCGCTTTTCCACGCTTTCTTTTAGCCGTTTGACTTTCAAACTGGCAGTTTGACTTTTCAGTTTTGGAACAGCAAGAACACTTAGTACATGATGCAATCATTCAATATGTAATGACACAATCGTGTACCCTCCCGAGTGCGGACAATCCGGTACCTTCTAGAACATTCGATGAAAACACGGAATCATTCCCGAACTCAAACGGACTTTCCTTATATGAATCTTATTCTCGGACCATTCCGGATCACCTCGTGATATCCGGATCCCATCCGAGACTCAAAAACATTCGGTCTCTTTCTCATAATACCATAACTACTCAAACAACGTCAATCCTTAAGTGTGTCTCCCTACGGTTCGTGAATTATGCGGACATGATCGAGACACTTCTCAACAATAACCAATAGAGGAATCTGAAATTCATATGGCTCCACCATATTTCTACGATTAATTTGCGATCCAATGAACCACTTACATACGATACCAATTTCCCTTTGTCTCACGATAGTTTACTTATCCGAGGTCATGATCGTCGGTATCTCTGCATACCTAGTTCAACCTCGTTACCGATAAGTACTCTTTTCTTGTTCCGTGATATGTGATCCCTTGTGAGCTCCACATGCTTGCAAGCTAATTGGATGACATTCCACCGAGAGGGCCCAGAGTATATCTATCCGTCATATGGATGGACAAATCCCACTCTTGATCCATGTGTTTCAACCAATACTTTCCGAACACTCAATGCCACCTTTATAGCCACCCGATTACGGTGTGGTGTTTGATGTCATCAAAGCATCCATCCGTAAAGGTGATATGCATGATCTCATGGTCGAAGGAATTAGGTTACTATGTATCGTAAAGCATATAGCAATTGAACTATTGAAATGACTTGATCTTTATGCTATGCTTATCTATAGGAGTATGTCCATCATATCATTCTCCTAACGATATGACCCTTGTTAATAACATCTCTATGTTCATGATCGAAACCATGATCATATATTAAACAACAAGCTAGTTTAACAAGAGGCTTTACTAGGGACTCTTATTTTAGTTTACAAATCACACAAGTATTAATGTTTCCGGTTAATACAATTATAGCATGGTATGTAAACATTTATCATAAGTGTGAAGATATGATAATAACCACTTTATTATTGCCTCTTGGGCATATCTCCAACAGTCTCCCACTTGCACTAGAGTCAATAATCTAGTTTCAAACCTTTGTGTATATAACACCTATGGCTTTCCGTGTTGTATGTACACGATTGCTAGTGGTCAAATGATCTCGGATCGACACTTCCAGTCCGTGTGTAATTGCATGTCTTTGCGTCTCACGCATCACTCATTCTCTAATGAGATGGCTTTGTATAAATTTGGTCTTTCGTGTGACCTTTAGTTCTTTGGGGTTAAAACATGTTGATAATATTGTCGCACAATATATCTTCATAGTATTATCCTCTGTGAACTACACCTAGTTTGATAACAAACTACTTGACACAAATGCCCTCTTTTCTGCTATAATAGCAGTCATATACTTAGCCTTTTGTTGTAGTATCTGTCACAATGTCTTAACTTTGGAACTCATCCAAATCCATTATGGAACTCACTTTCCATTATATTGTGCCACCCTTAGTTTAGATTGAGATAAACTTAATTTGTACTTTGTGACAAAACTAGTATCAATGTAGTACTTTTACAATGAACTAACCATCTATTTGTCACTTCTACAAATAATATACTCTTAGTTCTTCCAAAAAAATCATAAGAATATCCTTACTATTGTCCAATGATCATCTTACAAATCATTCTGGTATATGCTCACAACATTTAGAGCATAGGACATATCTGGATTTGTACATATCACAGTATGATTGATATAAATACTCTTTGTGATTTCATACATCAAGTATCAATCTATACTTGATTATTTGTTTCACTTTACCAAATGTCAATACACTTGAATATATCATCAACATTGAACTCTTTCAATCCTTTCTGTGCGACAAGAACCTTTTCTTGTAGTTTCTATATTGAACTCATTCAATATCTCGTCTATGTACTTCTGGCACAACCATATTAGCGTCTATTGATGCCAAATATTTGGGTTTTGCCTAAGTCTTTCATCGGGATGAAATTATTAATATGTGTTAATAAAAGATACATTATTTCCAATCAACAATATGTCTTCCACATAATGTATTAGAAACATGTCTTAGCGCTCCCACTTAATTTCTTGCAAATGCAAGCATCTTCATTGTCTCTAATGAACTTTCAAACTCCTTTAACAGTTTCATCATAGTGAAGATTCCAACTCCGCGATGCTCACTTCAACCATTGAAGTTTGCATATGCCTTTAGCATCCTATGAATTAACAAAACCCTATGGACCGTGTTATGCACATGTCCTAGGTAACAATTCTATTAGAAGAACTTGTTTTGTTTATTCAACTACCATATAACAAAATTATATGTAGTGGTTGCTACATTAATCCGTCTAGACTAAATATCACTATGAAAGATCAAATCTTGTCATAGTCAACCTTTGAACATTGTTGTGAACTCTTTCCCAATATGTCGATTATAGATGTGAAACATCCATGTCTATTTCTTTATAGATCCAGACACAACTGTAAGGTCTTACACCTTTCTCGAGGGTCCTTCAAGTTCAAAACTTGATTTCTCATGTATGGAACTATCACGGATTTTATGGCTTCAAGCCATTTGACGGAGTCAGGGCCCATCATCGCTTCTTTGCATGTAGTCGGTTCATTATTCTCAAATAATGATTCAACCCTCAAATCTTGGTATTTGATTGTTCATCCGACCTACTTGTTTCAATAGGAACTTGGATCTCCGTGACCACAACCTTTGAGGTACGTGAGCCATGAGCTTTGTTGCTGCCTCCGGAACACTTTTCTATTGCGCAACTCCTCACATATAGCTAAGGTTCTTTTAACCTTATCAAAGTTCTATTGTCCTCCCACTTAAATTTTCACGAAAAAATTCCTTCTCAAAGAAACTTGACGCTTTAAGTGACAAACACTTTTGTCTCCGATGTTATGGAGGATTACTTAATGCTTATTCAAATAACATACAAATCTGTTCATCCGACTTTGGTTGCAAACATCTTTCTTATGCATAGCATACCAATGTTTAAGAAAGGACAACTTGGGTTTTATCCCAAACCATAACTTTATATGGTGTCATTTCAACGGATTATGATGGAGCTCTTTTCAGTGGAAAAACGGTAATCACTAAAGCTTTTAATCTTTAAAATACAATGGCAGTTTTATGAATTACACCTTTGATCTTACCTTGTCAAACAAGGTTTAATTACATATCTCGAACGCTCCATACTCTTATGGTGTTTCGGGAAAATGCAAATCCACGGAACGATTCCTTAAATCTTAGGTATTATGCTAAACTTGTAACTTAAATATCTTCCTTTATGATCTTATCATAAACTATTTATATTCTTGTTACAATGATTTTGCACTTCATCTTGAAATTTTTTGAACTTTTCAAATATTTCACACTTCATCCTTATTAAGTAAATATTCATATATTCACTCAAATTTTTGGAGAAAGCATATGAAGTTGAAATCCATCGCTCTTGACTACACATAATGGATTTCGTACAACAATATGTACAAGTTCCAATAAGCTAGTCATTCGTTCCTTTTGGCCTATGAGCGAAGTTTTAATTATCTCTAGGAAAGTTTCACAAGCGTCATTTGATCAAAATCAAATAGACTCCAAAATTCCATCCATATGGATTTTCTTCATGTTTTCTTTCCAATATAATTTAAACGGCGATGTCACTTCCGAAGTGATCTTTTAATCAATTTGTCTTTCGACATTTTTAGCACTAGTTTTATGGATGTGATTTCTCCAACGAGATTTGTGAATCATCCATCTTTTATGGATTACGGCAATTATTTGAACAACCCTTTTGTTCTCATAATACCTGATAAAACAAATCTTGAAGGCAAGCTTCGATGTTTAACGAGCAACACAATAACCCTTTATTTGTTCTCGATGAATATCATCACATATTCTTTTGCTAGTTACTTAGGCCATTGTAGTTTATGAATTGTGTTGTTTCGTATGATGATTCACACCAACAAATTCAGTATCAAATACTTAAGAACCACATTGTTTAATAAGCAAAGAATATAGCCATAACATGTATATCATCTATATACTTAAACTGAACAATTCTAGTCTTTTCTTTTCTGCCATATATTTATGAGATTCTCTTTCAGATTTCCTTTTCTGTTTGAAAGAATCTATCAACATCAATAGTGGAGTCATACATATGACACATAATCCAAAGCGTGTACAATTAAATACCAATGTCTTTGGACTTGCACTTTGAAGTAGATCACCTATCATCAAATGTTTGGTGTTCTTTCAAATTCCTTTCTTTAGTAATCTCTTGGTGTAGTAAATATTTTACCTACATCAAATATTCACCCTTATCATGGAATTATCCATGATCAAGCTACTTTTTAGCTTGTAACGGTGAATCGTGAGTATAATATTGCTCTCCCAAAAACTTTTGGAGGTTTAGGACAACTAGTGTCTCCAACCTTTTGCAAATTCTCATCAAATATGAGAACATGACTTTTGCCATATTATACTCTATCATGTTGTAACCAATACTGCTTTGATATCACAATATCTTCCACACATCATGGTTTCTGAAACAACTCTTTCAGATCCTAGATAACCTTGATATTAAGAGAATCCTTTGAATATCAAGAATCATGGAGACAAACATGATACTTATATACTAACACTTGGAATTGTTACTCTTGATTTAATACTAATTATTAAACTTCATGGAGTAACTGAACTTCTTGAAAGTTTGCAATAGGACTTTTAAACTTTAGATTAACACTTCAAAACAATACGATACCAGTTCGTAAAGTATCTAACCAGAATTCTATAGTTCTATTATCTCAATTATAACTAAGCGCAAGGTGGTAAACGGATGCCAATGACTACAACAACTATGCAATTTCACTTTGATTTAGTTTATGATAAATTGAGTTCTAAATAATAATTAAATTAATCTAGGTGAACTCCCACTCAAAACAATATCCCTCACATTGTTTTAGTGATCACACGAACCAAATCCACCACATTAAAACCGATCATCACGAGAGTTGATATAGCTTCAATGGCGAACAATCAACATGTTCATCATATCTACTATATGACTCATGCTCTACCTTTCGGTAATCCGTGTTCCTGAGGCCATGTCTGTACATGCTAGGCTCAGAAAGATCAAACCTTAGTTTCGCATGAGCAAATCTGGCTTGCTCACGTTGTATACACTTGTAGAATCTAACACACCCGATCATCACATGGTGCTTCGAAACAACAAGCTTTAGCAACGGTGCTAACTAAGGGTGAACACTTTATGACTTGAAATTCATGTGCATGAGGGATCATCTTATAATGCTACCGTCGTCTACTAAGCAATACAAGATGCATAAAGGATTAACATCACATGCAATTCAATAATATGTGATATGATATGGCCTTTCTTCTTTGTGCTTCCGATCTCCATCTTCAAGCACGAACATGATCTCCATCATCACCGGCATTGCATCAAGGTCAATGACGCTTCTCCATGGTTGTCGTCCACCGGTTTCAACTATTACAACTACTTTGAATAGACACGCGGGACTTAACATAAATTAAAGACAACCATATGGCTCGCCGTTGCCAACTTACAATAAGGAACATTGCATACATCAAATATAATCACAATCATGGCCATATCACATCACTGCACACCCCTGCAAAACAAAGTTAGACGCCTCTACTTTCTTTGCATATTTTACGTGGTTTGGGGCTTTTAATAAGTGTCGTTCTAACTTATGAATAAGAACCACAACATTGATACTAGCATTGTTGATCACCCGTTGTAAATTGGATCTTAACTATGCTAGGAGAAACAGGCACCCGCAAAGCCACTTATGCAATACAAGTTGCATGTCAAGCGTGGAGCAAGTCTCATGAACGATGTCATGTAAGGTTAGCCCGGGCCGCTTCATCCCAACATACCGCAAGATGCAAAGTACACAAGAAGCAATCGACAATAAAAGCATCAACGCCCATAATGACCATTGTGTTCTACTCGTGCAACAAATCTACAGATAGACACGGCTCTGATACCACTGGAGGGGTTCGTAGCATGGAAAACAAAAATTTTCTATCGCATACAAACAAACAAGCCAAGATCTATCTACTAGATTGTAGCAACGAGTCGATGGAATAACTTACCTCGAATATTCCAAAGTGTTTAACGAGCGGATTCTCGTGGGTGATGTAGTCGACTCTTTCCGATCTCAAGATCGTGTAGACGATCCTTCCCAAGGCGTGCTCAGCAGCTTTCATGCGGTCACACATTCGGTACTGACGAAGACCTTCCTCTCCTTGTTACAGAAAATGGGAGGTTGTAGCACTCTCCTCGCGATTCGGCAAGACCACGGGCGTGGTACCTAAGTAGAGGAAGATCCCGCAGGCTTCGCTTAAGCCGGAGTGAGTATGGTGGAGTATGAGAGAGCTATTAGTGGTCTAGGGATTAGACACACCAATTAGAAGGCTCTAAACCAAGGCTATGGCAATTAGAAGCTCTAAACCAAAACGGCTCTAAACCGGAGATTAGAGGATAGGAACTTGTGTGTCTAGAGGAGGAGGCCCTGCCCTCCTTTTATAGGTGGGAGGGGCGGCCAAGGGGAGGGGAGTCCCTCCCCAAGTCGGCCTTGGTTGGCGTGCCAGCTTGGAGGGACTCCTCCCCGAAGTCGGTTCCAAACACCTCTTGCTTGTTTCCCACAGCTTTCTGCTTCCCAGCTCTGCTTTCCACAATTTCCTGTTTTCCACAGTTTCTGTTTAGCTGCTTGACTTTCAAACTGGCAGTTTGACTTTTCAGTTTTGGAACAGCAAGAACACTTAGTACATGATGCAATCATTCAATATGTAATGACACATTCATGTACCTCCCCCGAGTGCCGACAATCCGTACCTTCTAGAACATTCCCGATGAAAACACGGAATCATTCCCGAACTCAAACGGGACTTTCCTTATATGAATCTTATTCTCGGACCATTCCGGATCACCTCGTGATATCCCAGATCCCATCCGAGACCAACAACATTCGGTCTCTTTCTCATAATACCATAACTACTCAAACAACGTCGAATCCTTAAGTGTGTCTCCCTACGGTTCGTGAATTATGCGGACATGATCGAGACACTTCTCCGAACAATAACCAATAGAGGAATCTGGAAATTCATATGGCTCCCACATATTTCTACGATTACTTTGCGATCAAATGAACCACTTACATACGATACCAATTTCCCTTTGTCTCACGATAGTTTACTTATCCGAGGTTATGATCGTCGGTATCTCTGCATGCCTAGTTCAACCTCATTACCGATAAGTACTCTTTTCTCGTTCCCGTGATATGTGATCCCTTGTGAGCCAGTCACATGCTTGCAAGCTAATTGGATGACATTCCACCGAGAGGTCCCAGAGTATATCTATCCGTCATATGGATGGACAAATCCCACTCTTGATCCATGTGTTTCAACCAATACTTTCCGAACACTCAATGCCACCTTTATAGCCACCCGCCACGGTGTGGTGTTTGATGTCATCAAAGCATCCATCCCAGAAGGTGATATGCATGATCTCATGGTCAAGGAATTAGGTTACTATGTATCGTAAAGCATATAGCAATTGAACTATTGAAATGACTTGATCTTTATGCTACGCTTATCTATAGGAGTATGTCCATCATATCATTCTCCTAACGATATGACCCTGTTGTTAATAACATCTCTATGTTCATGATCAGGAAACCATGATCATATATTAAACAACAAGCTAGTTTAACAAGAGGCTTTACTAGGGACTCTTATTTTAGTTTACAAATCACACAAGTATTAATGTTTCCGGTTAATACAATTATAGCATGGTATGTAAACATTTATCATAAGTGTGAAGATATGATAATAACCACTTTATTATTGCCTCTTGGGCATATCTCCAACAGGTGTCACCCCAAGAAATATCCAAGAGGTACAAGCGTCAAAGCTTGGGGATGCTCAAGGCATCCCCTTCTTCATCAATAAAAAGCTCAGGTCTGTCTAGACACTTTGTTTTTATTGTTTCATGCACAGTTGTGTTGTTCTTGGAGCGTCTTAGTTTTCATTTTCTTTGCTTAGTTTGTTTAGTTTGCTTTAGTAGTTTGGACCCCCATTCTCGCTGTATTGTTTTGCAAATAAGGTTGCTTGGTGTTGGAAAGGAGTAGTAAGTTCTTGCTTGAAGTGCAAGAAGAGCTTGCATTGATTGTGACTTAGACTTTAGCATGGCATGCTAGGTGTTGTTTTAGCCTTATGCTTAGTAATTATTGCCGTAGCATGTCTTGTTCCAAACAATTGGGATTGCTTAGTGTGCCTTAAAGAAATTATGCGTTGTTTTAGCATGCAAAAGCATAGCATTGTGGTATTCTCCTTTGATGCTTTGCTTGGGTTGACTTGGCACATGCTTACACCATGTTATGACTCTCACAAGTCACCATTAGCCTCTATGATAATTTAGTCCTTGACTTGTAGTACCACTCTTTTCTTTGATTAGTATGCTTTGTTACACTGCATGATTTTGGCTATTATTGCTCTCTTAGTTGGTTGCTCCCAGTCTTTTGCTAGCCTCCGCTTGTATGAGTAAGTTCTACTCATGCTTCCAACTCCCAAGAAACCAAGTTATTCCAAAGTGTCCACTATAAACTCCTATGCATGGTGTGTTACACCATTACAAGTATATTCTTGTTTTCAACTATCTTCCAATTAGAAACTATCTTGTTATGTGAAAACTTAGTGATTAAAGCCCTCATGAACTTGATGGCACACTTTATTATTTGCCCCTAATAAACTTGAACCATTGTGAAAACTTTGTTGTATATGCTTGCACTTATAAGTTGGAATTAGTAGAACCGTGCTGTCACAGGGAACGTTTTCAACATTGCACTTGTACCTTGTTGTACTCAGTTGATATCATGCTCTTTTGTCTATGGATGTCACCGGTGTGAAATAAAGAGGGAACTTATAAGTCCATGGAGTTTGTATTCTGTGTTAGAGAAACGCCTCGGCCGCTAGCCTAAGCCATGCTTAATCATGGTGGAAACTTGCAGCATCACCATAATGAGCTATCTATGAAGCATCCTCAATAAAAAGCTATGCATATGATAAATAAAAAGATTGCTGAGATGCTCATTATCTGCTTGCCTTGTCATTTTGGTTATGGGAAAGCTCCTGTACCATATGCAAGGCGTGCCCCGTTAGCGGTTATGCAAATACTTACAGTGACAAGAACTTACCTAGACCCAAAATTGAGTATGCATGAGATGTGGCCCTCGTATTTAAGGGAATTGAGATTGCCAACTTATACTTCGTCAAGCATATACTCCAGCTTTGCCACTTTAACCTTAACCACTTCAAGATGCTTATGATAGGGGCAATGAGGGCTGAAAGCTAACAAGTACCATAATTTTTGGAAGCTCTTTTTGAAACTTGTAATCCCTACTTCCTTTACAAAAAGGCCTTTCTTCCACCATTATTGAGTCTCCACCTTCTATCTTTACGCACCATTAAGAGAGCATAGTTTTCATTCTGTGTGCAATGTTCCAAAGCTTATTAATTGACGCATATTGTGTTATTACTTTCTCTTGTGCTACTTGTTTCTAGTCACCCTTGTGAACTTTGCAGGTGTCCTATGCATTATATTGCTACTCTATGAGTGAAAAGCTGATTGCCACTATGCTATGTTTTTTGCATGTGAAACAAACAAACGTTTTTCAATGCATGTTATTCATGATCTTTGTTTGTAGCTTGTCATGTTGCATGCATAGTTACTATATCCTATTGTTAGAACTCCATCTTTCATGCACATGTTTAGATTTTTTGATCGCAACTTTCAATGTTTGCAAATGGTTGGATCTTTATTGTGAGGGTGCATGTCACCTCAAAAATTATTCTGTTTATCACTTACCTACTCGAGGATGAGCAGGAGTTAAGCTTGGGGATGCTGACACGTTGGAAACGTATCTATAATTTTTGATGCTACATGCTTGTTTAGTATCTACTTTTCTTTACTTGTCCATACTTTGAGGTGCTTTTTACATGTTTTCTGGTACTAACTTATTAACAAGTTGCAACAGTGCCAGATGCCTGCTTTCTGTTGTTTTTGGTTTCAGAAAAGTTAGTAAAGAAATATTCTCGGAATTGGACAGGACAAACGTCAAAGTCAATTTCTTTCCGTAGGTAACAAGAAGTCCGGAGGAGAGCCGGAGGGGCCAGCCAGGGGGGCCAGACCCACCCCAGGCGCGGGTGGGCCCAACCTCGTGCCTGGCTAGTGTTTGGTAGCCCTAGCCGCCTCCTTGGTCTCCCCCTTCGCTTATAAGAATCCCCCGATGCAGAAACCCTGAGTACCCGATCAGAAATCCATGAAACCGTTTGTACCCACCGCCACCATCGTCCTAGATCGGGGGATCTGAAGTTCTTCGCGGCACCCTGCCGGAGGGGAGATCACCCCGGAGGCCTTCTCTCCAGTATGATGCGTGAGTAGTTTCACCTTGGACTATGGGTCTATGTAGTAGCTAGATGGTTGTATCTCCTCCTTTGTGCTTTCATGTATAGATCTTGTGAGCTCCGTTCATGATCAAGATCTAATCTATTTGTAATCATGCATGTTGTGTTTGCGGGGATTCGATGGATATTGAGATTATTATGTTGGTTTGATTAATGATTTTATCTTTATGATTCTATCATGTCTGTGTTGTTTGTGATCTTGCATGTTCTCCTTGATAGTGGTTATCTTGGCCAAGTAGTTGCTAGTGACTCCAAGAGGGGGTATTTATGCTCGATAGTGGGTTCACGCCTCTAGTTTCCAAGGGAAGTAACAATAATCTCTTCGGTTGTAGATGTGCTGTTGCTACTAGGAAGAAAACAACGGTCTCTTGTTCATGGAACATATGGACTGTTTACCTTACACACTTTGCTTAAAGCAGTTGTCTGTGCTTGCAACTTAATACTGGAGGGGGTTCGGATGATAACCTGAAGGTGGACTTCTAGTCATAGATGCAGTTAGATGGCGGTCTATGTATATTGTTGTATGTCTCAATCGACCTCATAGGATCTTTCTGACTAGTAATTGCATTGTTATGCCTTGCTCAGTTCCTGTCAATTGCCCCGCTGTAATTTGTTTATCCTTCATGCCATGTTGTTTATTTAAGAAGAGCACCTCTAGTGAACTATGGACCCCGGTCCAATCTTTACCATTGATACATCTCCATGTTACTTGTTTACTTGCTGCAAACCACCATTACCTTCCACACCATACGTTTAATCCTTTGTTACAGCAAACCGGTGAGTTTGACAACCTCACTAATTCGTTAGGGCAAAGTCTTAAGTTTGTATTGTGCAGGTCTCCGCGTTGCTTGCAACACCTGTGTGACGTTTTCTTCCTCCTACTGGTTCGATAACCTCGGTTTCTTATTGAGGGAAACTTGCTGCTGTGCTGTTTCATACCTTGCTTTTAGGGTTTCCAACGAAGCGTCCCACGACAAGTGCCGGACGCCATCACGCGTCGAATGAATGCCCTCGCTATCAAGCATGCCTTAGAGAGGGAATCCCTTGGAAGGTTGCCTTCCCCTGTTGGCCTTGAGTTCAACTGAGGCGCGCTTGCCCTAGCTCCCCAGGCTCGATGTTCTGTCTTGGCGGGTTCTCCTGCACCGTGGTAGATCCCCTTGGATCCATGAGGTATAGTGTCCGATTCACTGGATTTAGGTATGCTCCAAACTGGGTTAGCTGCCTGCGTCCTAGCATGAGCAGCTGTAGCATCAGCCGGTCCACGACATTGAATGTGCATAACTGGGTGATGGAATTTCCTGTTTCCCCAAAGGAACGGGGAGTGTGACCTCTTCGGTATCCTCATCTGGGTTGCTGGTTTCACACTCTAGCGTGAAATGATTCACGGGGACCCATAGATAATCCAAGAGCCTAGAACAGATTGTACTCGTCCTAATCATGGTTGGATCCGCGATGCTTCCCCGTATTCTCATGTTCGTGATGTACAGAGAGACGAGGAGCGTACAGCCAGGCTGACCACCCAGGGTGGCGGGCTAGCTGCGAGACGTGAGGTCTGGGAGCCTCCGCGGACCCGGGCGTGGCGGCATGGGCTATACATCCATCGACCTGACTTGTCATGGATCTGGTCCAAAGGTGGTTTAGCTCGTTGGGACTTGGGAGGAGGGTTATGTGGACTGAAGGGTGCTGGCAGTTTCGTTTCCCTGTCATCAGTTCTCCCCAGGTTCATATAGGTTGACGAGTGCCACGGTGCTCGCTCCTGTTCTGCTTCGAACTCCAACCAACATTGCACTATGTGGCACTATTTGTATCCGTGAAATCTCGTCCTGTGGTATATCCACACTAATTGTACTTTGTTGGTCGTGCCGATGACATCCTTCTAATGTGGGGCGGTCTGTCCATTTCACTCCCTAAAAACTGCCTTGTTGTTGGACGCTTGCTAATCACCCGATAGGACCGGGACGGATCCAGTGCGTCCCCGTCCTATTATGGCGTGCGTGATATCCCTGTCCAAAGTCCGGGTGTCCTCACGGAGTGGTCTGGTTCTTGTTTCCCATTATGAGGTCCTGACGCTCTGATGCCCCTAATACGTGTCTTACGGGAAGAGAGGGGAGACCTGATTCCATCCCTCCAACCTGAGTGGTTGGCTGGGACTCCATCGAGGTGTATTGAGCCCCCCGAGCCCGTGACAGTGGCGCGCGTTCCACACCAGTGTATCCTAGCAGGTTGACGTGTTCCATGGCTCCTTTATGGTCGCATTCTTCATAGACGCATCCCTCGGTAGGCGTCCAAAACTCCTTGAGGTCCGCGCGGGCGTCAATGAGATGTGCGTCGCATGCTTCGTGCTCCCTCTACCGGGTGCCGGTTGGGAAGAATCTTGTCGCCCTCCTCCCGAAGCGGAAAGCCGCCTCAAGGCGATATCCGTGAGCTTCCTGGTCCTCACCACCGTGTCCAAAGAGGGTTAGGTCATCGGAGACCTTGCGGATCTGGCAATCCGGACCCTCAGGTGTCATCGCTATAGATCCGATCTGCATGACGAAGGGCCCCCCCTGCCTGACGCGCCAATTATAGTTACCATGATCCGTCTGTAGTCTTACTCGTATAAATAGAGTCTCATTAGTCCCACATCGCATATTTATACTACATCTCATCGGTTTATATAGATTCTTAAGATACTGGAATCAGCGAACCAATCGTGAATCAAATGAGGAGCACCACCATTGATTGAATTAAATCCCCCATGTGCCAACGGGGGAATAGCAATTCCTGATCTCTGAAATCGAAAGATAAAAAGGGAAATCCCAATTCCTGGACGAGGGGGATCGACGCGGGAGTCGGGATGCGGGCGAGATCGGGATGCTGGAGAGAGGAGGCCGTTGCGGGCGGCGCTGACCATGGCGTAGAGGAGGAGCGCGTCGGGGAGGCGGTGGCCGAAGGAGCTCGGGGTGCCGCAGAGGGGTCGGGCTCCCGGCTGCGGTGCCGGAGGTCTCTGGCGTGCTGCTCTGCAGGCGAATTCCTGGGAGGCGGCCGCTAGCGGGCAAGGTCAACGCGGACGTCGGGCTCCCGACTGCGGAGCTGTGCAAGTTGAGGTCGAGCAGGAGGGTGCCTGCTGAGGCGCGTGTGTCCAGTATGCGGGCGGCTGGGGGGCGCTAGAGCAGGCCACATGGAGGCGGAGCTAGGGCCAAGCGGTGCAGCGTGGGGCTCGCGTGAAGGAGAGCACCGGGGGGAGGGGTGAGGAGTGAGGGGTGAGGGAGATGGGGCCGGCAAGGCAGAGAAGAAGGCAGTGACCAGCGATAGAGGGCTAGGCGGCGGTGCTCGCTGCGTGTCATGGAAGAAGAGATGAGCATGGAGGAGTGGAGATGTGCGGTTAGGGGATGGTTTTCCCTTGGGCTGTTCAATTAGTGCACTTAACCGGCCCACACAAAATGACCAGTTTGTACTAATGTTGCTAATGTCCCGAGGTCAGGTCATATTATATAGTCCCACATCGATCTTTTACGTTAGGTCCGACCTATTTATATAGATCTGCGGGTAGCTTAGAAAATATCCACAACAGCCTTAAAAAAACATGCAATAGCACGGGAGAAGGATGTGGCAGCATGGACCAATAGAGAGAGGGCACCCGGAGGTCAGAAGTTTGTTATGGTCACCGTGGATGTTACTGCCGATGAAACGCCATAGTCAAGCTGGAGCACCGACACCGAGGATGAGGGAAATACTAACGAGAGAGACGGCTGGCCGAGTACAGAGTAATGAGCGCTAGAGCGGGAAGTATAACTAAATTCTTATTTCGGGTAGTGAAATTTCTTAAGGATTTTTTGCCTTTTGCTATGGTGTTTTTTTTCGGTGCAACGCACGGGATTTTTGCTAGTACGTGTCTTACGGGAAGAGAGGGGAGACCTGATTCCATCCCTCCAACCTGAGTGGTTGGCTGGGACTCCATCGAGGTGTATTGAGCCCCCCGAGCCCGTGTGATGGGCGCTGCCCACACCAGTGTATCCTAGCAGGTTGACGTGTTCCATGGCTCCTTTATGGTCGCATTCTTCATAGACGCATCCCGGAGGGCGCCCAAAACTCCTTGAGGTCCGCTGGCGTCAATGAGATGGCCGATGCTTCGTGCTCCCTCTACCGGGTGCCGGTTGGGAAGAATCTTGTCGCCCTCCTCCCGAAGCGTAAAGCCGCCTCAAGGCGATATCCGTGAGCTTCCTGGTCCTCACCACCGTGTCCAAAGAGGGTTAGGTCATCGGAGACCTCGCAGATCTGGCAATCCGGACCCTCAGGTGTCATCGCTATAGATCCGATCTGCATGACGAAGGGCCCCTTGCCTGACGCGCCAATTATAGTTACCATGATCCGTCTGTAGTCTTACTTCCGAGGAACGAACGAGAGTTTATTTGTTCGGCGGGATGTGGATCTCGAACATGAAGATGTATGTATAATGGGAGGAATCCCTTAGACTTTATTCATAAGACGATCGAGAGATTATACAATGTGTCTACAAGATGATCTCAGTGGTTTTATAATGATACCCGACGAGAGAGATGAATCTAGAGCTATGACTAAGGCTAATGGCGGAGACTTGGACGATTATGGCGTGTCCTTTTAGGGTTAATGTCTTCGGATACTTATATGAGTTGATTGTGGATGAGTCCTTATCACGTCAGGTCTTCATCGTGTCTTGCACGTAACCGTGATTTTTGATCTCCCTTGTACGTACGTATGGTCTCCGGGGTCTCCAAAGAGTCATTTTGCAGCCCCATAAGTCAGGTTGGTTGAGGTTTAGGTCGTTTGAGAGCTTCTAGATGTGAGCCTTCAGGTCTTTGATCATCCGAGGTCGTCATGGACAGGAATTATGAGTTCACGCCTATGTCCAATACATGCCTGAATTCACCCATCACTGGTAGTTACCAAAACCTTAACCTAACCTATTTAAAAAAAGAGTAAATTCCAATTTTTAACCCCCAGTTTGATATTTTTGACATCAATTACCCCATTTAATATTTTTCATCCATATTACCCCATTTAGCAAAAGTTTTGTCAGTTTTTACCCCTTCTAGAAAAACAGTCATCTGCTAGGTGAATTCGTGTGTTAGATACACATGCCAAATTGGTCTGAGAGCTAAGTCACAGACAATCGTCGATTTTTACATGTTGTTAGGGTGTTCGTACACACTATTTTGATACAGAAATCAATGGTAGTGGACTGGTCGAGGTGATGGCTAGCGATCTTAGAACTAGAGGCAGCGACGCGAGACCAACTGATCATTTTGTTTTAAAAAATGTTGGAGCCGCCCGTTCAGCCAATGGCAACATATATGATATTGTTGTCTCAATTGAAATATACTCCTACATATAGCTAGCAAAATTAGCCACTTACAACGTAAACCTGTGTTCTTCTTAAAATATTTTTTGCGGGTAGAGCAGCATATGCAATTATATACGTACATGGTAAGACTAAGTTATAAATTACTATTCGATATGTAATCTAACTCAACTCTGATACACAATTACACGTACATTAACATGCTACATAGTATTCTAAAAAAAAACATGCGACATAGTGGGTGCGGTGATTATTTCTACTCCGAGGGTGGTTATGGACAAAAAAAATTCTGCATTCAGGGTTTCTACGGGTAAAGGAGAAAATGGAGAAAAATTTCTGACTGCACCGCATGACAAATCACTGCTAAAATCTTAGGAGGGTAAAAATTGGCAAAACTCTCGCTAAATGGGGTAATACGGATGAAAAAATGTTAAATAGGGCAATTCGTTTCAAAAAATATCAAACTAGGGGATAAAAATTGGAATTTACTAAAAAAAAACTACTTCTAATAAAAACTGCATTTATAAATTAGGTTCTCTACCCCTTCGTCCTTCATCGCCAGCAAGGCCACATAAAGGGAGGAGAGGGGGGGGGGGGGGTGTGGTATGGAGGAGGCGGGAGGTGGAGCGATGGCTAGGTTTTGTGTGTGTGTGAGAGAGAGAGAGAGAGAGAGAGAGAGAGAGAGAGAGAGAGAGAGAGAGAGAGAGAGAGAGAGAGGCGGCTACTTCCGAATACGTGTACTACGGCATGAGTGCTGTCCCGCAACTGCTTGTGTTGATACAACACCTGATGTGGGACGAACATGAACGTTGGCCGGTTTAACAGATTTTTGTTTCCGGAGGGTTTCACTATAACACTGTCCAGTTTGAATTTCATGTCCGATAATCTTGCATTCTTGCTTACAGGAACCGTCACAGATACTAGTGGCCAAATACCGAGTACACAAGTAAGGCAAGGACAGTTTATAACAAGCAAGCAGTAGATAAAAAAAAATACGTACACACCCCATGAGAGCCTGACAATCTTACATATGGATTGTATCACTGTATCAGGCCTTCATTAATTACAAGCAACTAGATACGTACACACACCCCATGAGAGCCTGACAATCTTACATACTAGCGTGTTTGGTAGCCTGTGTCAACCGAGAATCCCTTTCTCCACTCATACATGCTGCCCTTAGACAAGCTTGGCTCAGATTTCCTCCTGTGTTTGGTAGCCCAGGTTTGCTAGAACAAGCTGGACTGACATGTTGTTTGGTGGCTTGTGTGAGTTTAAACATGATATTGTTGAAAATTTACACATGGGTCCTTGTATAGAAAATAAAAGGGCAATCAGGCCCTCGTAACATGGCGTCGCTGGTGCTCTGCCGTGAGGCCTCGCGCGGGAGGACGGCGGCCTGGGGGAGAGGAGGAGGAGGACAGACATCGGGAGCTCGCGCAGCCAGGCGCTGCTTCCAGAAGCTCGGGCCGCGAGGTCGCGCCGCCAGGCGCCGCTTCCAAAAGCTCGTCGTGGAGAGCTCAGACCCAAAGGCCGCTTCTGTGAGCTCGCCGGGAGCTCACGCTGCCAAGGGGTCGCACCGCCAGGAGGCCTTGGGTCGTGTGAATCTCGCGCCGCCTCGGGGCCTTGGGTCGCGCCGCCAGGAGGCCGTCAGAGGAGCTGCGACAGCTAGTGCTGGTGCATGTCGGGGAGGAGGAAGGAGAAGGGAGGGTCTCGCCGGAAGAGAGGACCCCCGAGTCGAGGAAGAGCTCCGCCCCGCGCTACCGCTGCCACGCGCCGCCGCCAGGAAGAGCTCCACCCCGCGCCACGACCCGTTGCCGGTCCAGTTGGACAGGGTACCTTGGTCGGGAGAAGCCTATCCGAGGCGAGAGAGTTGCGTGTGGGGGGAGAATGAGCATGCAGGAGTTTGACCCCTACCGGTCTGGAGCGACGCGTGGGATGGACTCGACACTATCGAGTTGTGAAGCTCAAGCCAGCTTCACAAACAGGGATGAGGGGCTATTTTCGTATCAGGTGGGTATTGCTAAGGGGAGCCGACCCGACCTACCAAACAACAAAAAGTGAGAAAAAGTGGGATGAGGTAAGATTTTCTGGGTTGCCTCAGTCTACCAAACACACCCTATATGTAGTGTATCAGGTCTTCATTGGTTGCTCATACTTTTTAGATAGATTTTGTATCCATCAATCGTATGATTTATTTATTTTGATGGAGAATAGCATGAGAGCAGATTAAATGCTATTGTGTATTTGTGCAAATATATAGTTATAAGCTCCGGACTGGTGAGTTGGGGAGCTCGTACCAGCATGGTCCAGAAAGCAAAAAGGAGCACCCCCTTTAACACCGGTTCGAGCCACGAACCGGTGTTAAAGGCCCCGCACTGGGCTCACAGCTCCCCTTTAACACCGGTTCGTCGCTTGAATCGTGTTAAAGGGGTGCATATAACACACCGCAGCCCACACCTCTCTCATTTTTTCACTCTCTCATTTTGGAGCTTAGCAAGAGGGTGAGAGGTGCTAGTTTGTGTTTTTCCTATGCACAAGAGGTGTTCGTGAAATGCCCGAGAGCTCGAATTAAGTTTTCTCGTCTTTCCTTCTCACGAGGTCGACAACTTTATTTTTTCATGTGTCATTGATGTACTATATAAGTGGTCATCTCCCTATTAATTTTTGATATAGTAATATATAATTCAGATGAACCGGCAATGGATGTACGGTGACCGACGCACTTCCGAGTACATTACGAGCCTCCAAAATTTCATTGTTGTGGCTAATGCAAACCGTGGTCACAATGGTTTTATGTGCTGTCCGTGTGTTCACTGTCAGAACAAGAAAGACTACTCAAATACCAGAACCATTCACGCCCACCTGCTTCGATCCGGTTTCATGCCCATCTATAATTGTTGGACCAAGCACGGAGAAAAAGGGGTTGTGATGGAAGACAACGAAGAAGAAGAGGATGATGACAACTATCATAGTATGTATCCTGAATATGATGATACTGCAACGGGGGTAGATAATGAAGATCAAGAGGCAGCAGATCGGCCTGCTGATGACGATCTTGGTCGGGCCATTATTGATGCAAAGGAAGAATGTGAAACTGAAAAGGAGAAGGAGAAGCTGGAGTGTGTTAAAGGATCACAAAACATTGTTATACCCAACTTGCGAAGATGGCCACAAAATCTAGGTACCACACTAGATTTGCTGCAATGGGAGGCGAGAACGGTGATCGACATCGCATTTTCAAAGTTGTTGGTAAAAATGAAGAATCTGCTTCCAAGAAATAATGAATTGCCGACAGTACATACCAAGCAAAGAAGGTTGTCTGCCCTCTAGGATTAGACATGCAGAAGATACAAATTTTCCATACAATCCCCCAGAGAGAGGGATCGGGTTCCATTATCAACAGAAGATACATTTTTTTCCATACAAACCACACAAATTGTCACACCGTTTTTGATCCATCTAGAGGATCAAAATAGAGTAAGTCACCATATTACAAACCAACGCACATAAATGAAAGGAGAATTAAGGGGAAAGCTGGAGACGGAAGAACACCGCCCGTAGGCTAGCGATAGTTGTTCAAGCACGAAGAAAAACTAACATCAAATATGACAGGAAAGGCTTAAAGACTTTTTTCTCCCTAAACAACATCATATCCTCCTCCTTTTCTCCCACCCCTCTCAAGTTCAGGGGCCTCGTGGGCACGATCTTCAGGAATCGCCGGCAGTCCCAAGAAAGGAACAAGAGCCACATCCATTGCCGCAGCATCAGACATCACATTCTGTTGCAAGACATCAGCCCCAGCATGCAACATCTCTCGTTCTTCCTTCCCATGTAAACCTGCCCAATACCGAATGAAAACACATGCATATATAACCAAATCAACAGGGGAATTAATAAGCTTCTTTTCAAAGCATGCTCTATTCCTAAGCTTCCAGATAGCCCAACAGATCGCCGCTAGCACTATAATTTGCACATTTCTGCTAACTCCCAAAAACCGAGGAGCCCACCAGAAAAGCTGAGAAAAGGACCCAGGCTTATTCCCAGCAGTGATATATTTATCAACCACACCCCACACATACTTAGCAACCGTACAGGTGAAGAACAAGTGCCCAATGGTTTCTTCCTCTCGACAAAATCTGCAAGTAGAATCCCCTTCCCATCTTGTCTTTTTTCATATTATCCTTAGTGAGAATAGCATTCTGCCAAATCAACCACAACCAGATCTTAATCTTCAGAGGGATTTTTTCTTTCCACAGATGTTTAAAACTCCTATCAATCCCAACATTTGAAAGATGAGAATACATAGATTTGACAGAAAACCTGACATATTTATTCCACAGCCACACAGGACTATCTTTTTCCTGATTCAAACTCACCCCATTCACCAAGCACCTCAATTGAACATGTTGGGTCATCCCATCAGCATTTAACCATCTTCTAAAAGAACATATCCACCCTCTCTTAGCCATATCAACAACAGTAATCATTTGATTCTGACAAACATCAAACAGATCAGGGAACTTACTTTTCAAAGGAATATCTAAACACCAAGCATCATGCCAAAAATCAGTCAACTCCCCATTTCCAACTTTCATTCTTCTACTAGCTAGATAGAGGTCCCTAATTTTAAGCAGATCAGCCCAACAAGGGGAATCACTCTGTTTGTGTTTCACAGCACTGACCCCACCTTGTTTCATATATTTCTTCCTCACAAAAACTTGCCAGGGGCCCTCCTCAGCCTCAAGACTCCACCACCACTTGCAAAGCAAGCAGATGTTAAACAACCTAATATTCTTGATCCCCAAGCCTCTTTTTTCCTGGGTCTGCAGACAAATTTCCATTTCACCAGATGATATTTCCTTTTACCCACCCTGCCATACCAGAAAAAGTCTCTGGTCTGCTTTTCAACCTCCTCCACATTTTTTGTGCAAAAGGAACATAGACATGGGATAAACAGCCACACTAAACACACACGCAGTAATTTTAACATGCCTACCTCCCAGAGATAAAGCTCCTCCCATCCAGCCATCTAACTTCTTTTTCAGCCTATCCCCAATAAATCCCATCTCAGCCACTGTGCATCTTCTACTGCAAACCGGCAGTCCCAAATATTTAATAGGCCAGCTACCCTTCTGACAATTAAACAACTCAGCATTACTGCATCCTCTACCGCGGTGAGAAGTACAAGAATTTGGATACATGCCCGGTATGCACTGCACTGCGGTATAAGATCAGACGAGATGACCCTGGCGATGTTGAGGGAGAGGCCCGTAGGAAGAAGGTTCCTGCCAAGGTTATGTGGTATGATCCTATAATACCACGGTTAAAATGTCTCTTAAAAAATAAAGAGCATACCAAGTTGTTGCGATGGCACATGGAAGACCATAAGAAAGACGCGATGTTGAGACACCCTACTGATGGGTCACAATGGAGAAAAGTCGAGCGAGAGTACCCAGACTTCGCATGTGACGCAAGGAACTTAAGGTTTGGTCTAAGTACAAATGGCATGAATCCTTTTGGTGAGCAGACCTGCAGTCACAACACCTGGCCTGTGACTCTATGTATCTATAACCTTCCTCCTTGGTTGTGCATGAAGAGGAAGTTCATTATGATGCCAATGCTCATCCAAGGCCCGAGGCAACCCGGCAACGACATTGATGTGTACCTAAGGCCATTAGCTGAAGAACTTTTACAGCTGTGGGCCAAACCAGGTGTACGTATGTGGGATAAGCACAAAGGGGAGCCATTTGACCTACGAGCTGCTTTTCGTAACCATCAATGATTGGCCTGCTCTTAGTAACATTTCAGGGCAGACAAACAAGGGATTTAAAGCATGCACACACTATTTAGATGAGACTGAAAGTGTATATTTGGATAAATGTAAGAAGGTTATGTACCTAGGGTATCATCGATTTCTTCCGAACCTGCATCCCCTAAGAAAGAAAGGCAAGCATTTCAAACGTCTAGCAGAACCTCGGAGGAAGCCTCCCTGCATCGTGAGGAGGTATTTGGTATGGTCAAGGACCTAGAAGTAATCTTTGGAAAAGGTCCCGATACTATCTGCTACGAATGACGATGCCGGACACGCGCCCATGTGGAAGAAGCAATCTATATTTTGGGACCTACCCTATTGGAAAGTCCTAGAGGTCCACTCTTCAATCGACGTGATGCACGTGACGAAGAATGTTTGCGTGAACCTGCTAGGCTTCCTGGGAGTGTATGGGAAGACAAAAGATACACCGAAAGCACGGCAGGACCAGCAACGTATGAAAAGACCCTGAAGAGCCTATGCATCCTGAGAACGAGAAGGGTAAAGGACGCCACTTAACTCCTGCCACCTATGCTCTTACCAAGAAGAGAAGGAAATCTTTTTTGAATGCCTGACGAGTATCAAGGTCTCGTCTGGCTTCTCGTCAGATATAAAGGGAATAATAAATATGGCAGAGAAAAAATTCCAAAACCTGAAGTCTCATGACTGCCACGTGATTATGACGCAATTGATTTCGATTGCATTGAGGGGGCTTCTACCTGAAAATGTTTGAGTACCCATTGTGAAGCTATGTGCATTCCTCAATGCAATATCTTAGAAGGTAATCGATCCAGAAAGCCTACCAGGGTTACAGACAGATGTGGCCCAATGTCTTGTCAGCTTTGAGTTGGTGTTCCCACCATCCTTCTTCAATATTATGACGCATCTCCTGGTTCACCTAATAGAAGAGATTGCCATTGTCGGTCCTGTATTTCTACATAATATGTTCCCCTTTGACAGGTACATGGGAGTCTTAAAGAAATATGTTCATAACCGTGCTAGGCCAGAAGGAAGCATCTCCAAGGGCTATGTAAGTAAGGAGTTCATTGAGTTCTATGTTGATTTTATTCCTGACCTTAAGGCGATTGGTGTTCTAGAATAACGACATGAGGGGAGACTGCATGGAAAAGGCACCCTAGGATGTAAAGCAATGATATGTAGGGACGGGTATTCTCTCAATCAAGCACACTACACGGTTTTACAAAGATCTATCTTGGTTGCCCCATATATCAATGAACACAAGAATTTTATACGCCTGAAACACCCGGGCAGCATGTGAATGGAATATAAGTGAACACATGGCGAGTTTTGGCGGCTGGCTGCAAAGACTTTTCATGAATAGCACTACTGTTGGATATCAGCTGTACTTGTTGGCCAGGACACCATCTTCGATTGTATGTACTTTCCAAGGGTACGAGATAAATGGGAATACATTTTACACGATAGGACAAGATAAAAAGAGCACCAACCAAAACAGTGGTGTCCGCTTCGATGTAGTAGAAGACAATGGGCAAAGACCACATATTATGGGTTCATAGAGGAGATATGGGCACTTGACTATGGACCTAATTTTAAGGCCCCTTGTTTCGGTGCAAATGGGTCAAGCTAGGAGGAGGGGTTGAGGTAGACAAGAAGTATGGAATGACAACGGGATCTCAACAATCCTATGAAGGTAGACAAGAACTTAGATTTAATCATTCGCCTTAGCCAATGATGTGGCTCAGATTTTCTATGTGAAGGACATGTCTAAACCAAAAAGAAAAAAAAAAAGCAGATACATCACACGATGAGCCAAAGCGTCACATAGTTCTTTCGGTGAAAAGAAACATCGTGGGAGTGGAGGACAAGATGCACATGTCGAACATTTATAATAAGTTTGATGAAATTCGCCTTCGAGTGAAGACCACCAACCATCCTGTTAAACGGTGCTGATACTCCATGGTTACGGCCGACGCGATCATAAGATTGACTATATGTATTAATTGAGCCATTTTTGGCACACATATGTATGATGTATCTCAACATGGAAATCAATGTCATATTTCTTACATTAACACTATATGTATTAAATGAGCCATTTTTCTTCGCCATTTCTTCCCGCCATTCTTCCCTTGCTTTTTCCTCTAGTTATCTTCCTGTAATTTCTACTATATATATGTAGGGTTGGCCTCCATTGTCATTGCACATCTCTAGACTCATATCTGCAACATCATCACTCTTTCCCATGGCTTCCACCGTTCCACTAACCCCCAGGGAGGCGGAGTCGCTTTGCGCCTTGAACTACCCCTGCCTTCCGGGCTACTGCGTCCCCGTCGGCTGGATGCTGAGCGCCGGAGGCGTGCCGGTTCCTCCTGTCCCTCTAGGTGTGGCGCGTCGGATGGTCATCACGAACCACTACTACTGCGAGCTCACGTCGGAGCAGCGGAGGAATCCCAACTGGCATCCCGACTATTTCTCGACTTGGGAAGCCTTCTTCGGGGATCGGCATGAGAGGACGCTCGCCAGGCACGAGGAGGACGGCCCACCTCCTCCGAACTTCAACGAGGACGGCCGTTGGCTGTGGTGGAGCGGTCGGACTCTTCAGAGCGTCATGGCCTACGACACTGCCGCCGACTCTAACCCCCGTCTGCGCTACCCTCAAGTCCATCCCATGCGTACTCAGCCTTCAAGGTTTAACTACGGCGACCCCGACGATGACAGCGACAATGGACGCGGCGAGTATGACGACTACAGTGGCAAGTATTACAGATGTAGGCAGGAGCATGACTGAATCACTCCAACATTCCAAAAAAAGTTCGGCCGATTGTGACTTAATCTGGCCATCTATCTTAATTTTCAGTTCTTCTATGTATCTTAATTTTCAATCGTGCTTTGTTAGTTGCGTTATGTACTTTAATTCCAGTTCTATCGTAAGAAAATTTTCTTCCCACCCTTTTCCTCCCGCGCATTCTGCCCGCCCTTTCCCATATGTTACTAGTTTGAATAGTTAGAATTTTATTTTTTAAAAATAAAAAATGTTTTAGGATTAATTATTCAAATACAAACAATTTTCATGTTGAAATTTTTGTCAGATTCCAAAGTATACAAAAGATGCTAAATTTAAATATCCAAACAATTCAAAATGTTAATACAAAATAAAATACGATTTTCTCTAATAAAATAGGGTTATATTCCTTTTCATATGCTTAATATTTCTTAAGTTCAAAGTTTTAGGGTTTGACTATTTTATTTTTGTCTTAATTGAATAATCAAACTTTATATTTAAGTATTTTAATAATTTTGAAAATTTCCATCTACAGTAACTATAAAATGTTTTTATATGAATGGATAGATCTTATTTTTCTGAAAATTATGATATATTATTCATTTTTTTCTGAGTTGCAATGAAAAAGATATGAATTTTCTAAATTCTATCCTATTTTTTGAATTAAAAATGCCCCAACCCTTTAATGTATGAAATAAATGCCCCCTTTAACACCGGTTCCAGCCACGAACCGGTGTTAAAGGGAGGCTGAATCTTGAATTCCCCCTTTAGCACCGGTTCATGGCTAGAACCGGTGTTAAACGGGGGGGGGGGGTATAAAAGCACGCCTCCTCTTCCTCTTCCTCTTCCTCCCAGATCAAGCAGATTGAGGAAGCGGAGACAACGCCCGCCAGATGCTCGGCGTGCCATTGTCGTCTACCGCCACGCCTGCTCCCACCGCCGTCCACGCCCGTCTTGGCGCCCCGGAACCACCGCTTCGGAGCCGCGCAACCGTCCTCCACTATGGCCAACCCCCGTTCTTTGCCGTGAGAGCCAAATTTGCTTGAATATTTGATATATTGTTGTATATTGTTGTATATATGTGTATATATTGTTATTGTTGTATATTGTTGTATATATGTGTATATATTGTTGTATATATGTGTATATATTGTTGTATATATGTGTATATATTGTTATTGTTGTATATATTGTTGTATATATGTATATATATTGTTGTTGTATATTGTTGAATGTATATATATTGTTATTGTTGTATATTGTTGAATATATGTATATTATTGTTGTATATATATTAAAGCAGTGTATTGTATATATATTGTTGTGATCGAATATATGCCACCGTGCGCCCCTGCACCGTCCGCCACACCGACGACCACCGCGACCATTGCCATCGACCCTGACCCGCTGCCCTCGCTGATCCTACACACGCGTCGTGTTGGTTAGAACGCGCACCCCCATGCATCCCCGCTCTCGCCCTAGCGCCGCCAGACGCTGCCCTAGCACACCTCTCATTGTTAATAGCATTATAACCATGCATTGTTAATCAACTTTAATGACAAGTTAATTAGAAGAAGTAAATGTACCCTCTCATATGAATACGGGGTTTCTCCGAATTAGTGTTTGGACCCCATTTAAAATGACCAAGCATGTATTAGGGTTACATTTCAATACTTTTAACCTGTCATATCATCATCCTTGCTCGAGCATTTCAATAGATGTATTACTGATATTTGTGTGATAATATTATTGTTTTAGAACCTATGGATCCACTTAGTAGAAACCTTGAAGAGGAAGAAATAATGGAGAACATGATCCACGAGGACACCTCACAATATCTGAACTTGGAGGGACATGATGTGGCATCCCGCAAAACCACTACTAGAAAATCGCGTTGAATTTGTGCATTGCATAGTCGTCATCCTATGTTGTTTGTCAAAAACTATTTTCGCAAAGCCGATTTGTTTTCCAAACGCCCATCTTAATTCAAACGCAAGGCCGGTTCTCCGGATTAATTGTTTTGGCCGCTATCGGTTTGCACTCGGCCCGTTTAAAACAAATAAAATATTTTATTATTTTAAGTGGGGCAGTCGAACGGGCCGACCCGACCCGAACGACCGCCCCAAAAATTAATCGGTCCAACCTAAATCCTATTCCTACCAGTTAATCTACCCAACCCTCCTCTCCACCTCACCCCAACCAATGCCTCTCTCCACCTCACCTCTCTCCCCCACCCAATCCCACTCGCCACGTCGGCGTCTCTTCCTCACCCCTCTCTCCTGCACCCACAAAGACACCAAAACACAACTCACGCACACCACGCGCGCAGCCAGCCCCTCCCCTCCCTCACACCCGCGTGCCCCGCCCCTGGGCCCCACACACTCACGCGACCCCACGCCTGGCCCACCCCAAGTCCCCACCTACCGCCTCTGCTTCTCTTCCCAACCCACTCCCACCAGCGCGCCCACGCCTCTCTCTCCCATGGTTCCCTCGCCATTCGCCCAGGCTCGCCCGCCTTCTGCCCTCCGCCTCCCCTGCCTCCATGCCCACCCGAGCTTCTCCTCCGCTGGCCCTGGCTCACCTTCCCGCGCGAACCCACCCTCGCATGCGTCTCCTCCACGAGTTGCAGCGCCCGGCCCGCATCCCGTTCTCCCGTGCTCGGCGCAGCCTTGAGCCCCAAGCCCGGCGCCATGACCACCCTTCGCCGCGGCAACCGCCTCCCCGAGCCTCCCCTCGCCTCGAATCTCCGCCGCCAGACGGTCCTGCCGCCCGGCAAGCTCGTCATCCGTCGGGCGCCTCCGCCCTCGCTGCCGTCGCCTCAGCCGCCACCGCTTCGAGCCTGTCATCGGCCTTCCCGACCGGACCACCGCGTCTTCCATCAAGGTGTCGGGCCGACTCCCCGCCCCTGCCTCCTCCTCCGCCACGCAAGCCGAGCACCGGGCGAGCCCGCCAGCCGCGCCCTGCCTCCT
The DNA here is from genome assembly GCA_030063025.1 of Avena longiglumis. NCBI lineage: Eukaryota > Viridiplantae > Streptophyta > Magnoliopsida > Poales > Poaceae > Avena > Avena longiglumis. The sequence goes on from CP125976.1 coordinate 17,349,049, forward strand.
CGTCCTCGGTGCCTAACGCTAGCGACCGCTCGCCCGCCTTGCCGCCGCCAAGACACCGACGTGCGACGCCGCCGCGCCTTCCCTGCTAGCTGGGTTTCCTGCCTCTTTGAGTGTTCCTCTAGTACCAGAGAGTTGGCTTCAGGCGTTTTGTTTTGGCTTGTTCATGAGCATGGGTTGTGTAGATGTTGCGATGGCGACCGTGTGAAGATGGATCAGTGGCGTTTTATCTAACTTCAGCGACCTCCATCGAACAAGTCTGACGAGTACCTAACTAGGACAGCAAGACCGTCGGTGCGTTCCCAGATCATCACCGACAATCGAGACCGGAACCGACAAGATCGCCTACCCGGAACGTCAAGAACCCCTCACGGAATCGGAAGACCGAACCCTCGGTACGCCAAGTTCGCCGACACGGATGCGACAAGTATTTTCCTCGAGGACGCCGAGTGCTTCACCCCGAAGGCCGAACTCCGGTGTGACAAGTACCCTTTCCGGCCGACCAGATCACCGCGAAAACAAACGTCAAGGTCGTCTACCCGGACACGACATGAACTTCCCCCGGACACCGAGACCCCGGTGCGACAAGTGCTCCATCTCGAACGCCATGACCGTCAACATGACCGAAGACCCCGGATGCGCCAAGACTTACCCCGTTATCCGAAAACGATCCCGTCGAGACCGATCCGTCGAACCCTGGACCCTGAGATCGACCCCGAACCCCGGAACCCCAAGATTTGCCGAACCCTAATGTGTGAACCCCTTCCCGAAACCCTATTTTATAATATAATACAACTTGTCGCATATTAAATTGTCATTCTCGCATGCATATCATTGGTTTGGGGGCCTTATGCCGATTCACCTAATAATTAAATATGGGGCCCATATGCGGGCAAATCTAGTCTCATATCGGCCTCATTTAACTTGTGTAGAGAATCGGTACCATATCTTGCCATGTTAAACAACATTTAAATTGCGGGGTAGCTAAACAACTTGAACCTCCTAATTAATTGTCGGGACCCCGGTTCCACTTAATATGGCCTAATTGCATCGCACCTTCGCCATGCCATACATCATACATGCATCATGCCGATCTTCTGCCGTTGTATTAAATATTGCATCCGGTGTTTATTCTAGTGTTTTGCTTCTTCGCGGATAAGGCCGATGAGTTGATGTGAGCTTCGCCCCGATCTTCGGTTGAACCTTCGTCAATGTTTTCAGGCGAGCATCTCCCCCTTTTCTACCTATCTTACTTTTATAGTCTTTATTCCCTCCTGTTGATCTATTGCTATCTGTGTTGCGATGCTTTAGTTTCCGCATGATATACCGTGCAGCCCTATATTGCCTTGGACACACCCTATTACACGTTGTTTGGTAGATAGTTGGACTTGGCGCGTCGTAGTTGCTTGCTCAAGTGCTGATGTGTGTCGTCATATGCCACGATTCTTGATGTATTGCCGCATGTTGATGTTGGAGATGATTCTAGTTTTACTTATCGTCACTTTAATTTCTGTTTAACAACTAAAATTGAAATAAGCAGGCATCGGTGGGTGATAGAAAATATTTGGTTTCGAACGCCCACTTGTGTCCGTAAGACCCGAGTACTTGATACCTGTTCCTTGATTTATCGCGCTATCCACATCCAGAGGTATATGGGACCCCCTGAGCGAGCTTGAATCGTCTTATTTCTTGGGGCCACAAACTAGTTTGAGGTTTTATTTACGATCTGTACTTATGCCATGCTACTTATGTATTTACGATTGCGAGGAGCACACTGTACTTAGGATCGGGACACGATTCCGCGGTGTCGACAAGCCCAGCCACACTTTCGGGTTCCCGATCGTTCTGACCGTCTACCCAAACCTTGGGTCCGTCTCGGAGCTTGCTTACTTGGTGGGTGTACTCCAAGGGTGGCCTGAAATATTTCTGAATCTGTGATTGTTCGGTCGTGAAAGCCTCGTTGGGTTTTGATTTGGTTTTCCGAGGTTGATCGGCGTGTGTTGCTATTGGTGCACCCGGCCGGGTAAAACTTTCTCGAAAGCCGTGTCGCGGATATGGACGACTTAGCACAAGATTCTCGATCATAGACAAGCATAACTAAAGTTTATTGCTATAAATTTGACTTTATAATGACTAGTAATCAGCTTCACTATAACGGAATGGCTAAATAATACTGCCCACAATTGCTTGTTTGAGTTGTCGCTTGCGACCATTGTACCTGACTAGTAAGTATTGCAACTACAACGGAATGGCTGAATAAAAGTACCAACAACTGCTGGGTTTTGGGTTATCTCATGCTATCTGTATCTGATTAGTAATTGTTGCAACTATAACGGTATGGTTAATTAAAAGTGCCTACTGCTTGTTTTATCAGGACGATTATCTATACCTGACTAGTAATTGCTGCAACGATAACCGAATAAATAAAACTGTCAACCGTGTGAGTTCCTCAGTTGACTTCCTCGTTTGGTCTCGAGGGGGGGAACACCAGGATGGGTTTGTTTGGTGTTAGCTTCAGGTTGGATCCGAGTAGGTCTTTCTTATCCCTCTTTGATAACCGAGTTGTATCGAGTCTCTATAGGTTGTTCATTGCTACCGCTGCCGCTCGATCCACCATACCTATGTAGGCGAGGACCAATTCTAGCCTCGCTGTCTTGGCCTCGTGACGACGGCTCCTCTTTTCCTTTGCCTTGTCGGCACCCTTTTGTTTAAGCAGGTTTGAGGTCGGCGTCGTTAGCGGGTTACCCTTCCGGCTTGGCGAGGCGGTTATGGACGCCATTGGTTATTCTTGAGGCTCTTAGCCCATTTGCTTCTTGTCCGTAGGCGGACGCCTATCGTTCAAGGTGATTTGGATCTTTCTATATTATATCTGTATTCTTGACTCTTTGAGTCTGTTGTATATATATCTTACGTCATGGGTCCCATCGAGGACTGTTGTGTAATGTTATTACTTCGTTTTCCACCCGCACGAAAGTGCCCGGTGGGCACCTTTGAATCGTTTCTATGCGGGTTTGGCGGGTTTTCGCTAAAACTTGCATAGGTCCGATTCTGAGGGTGTTACACATGATGACAGCTCAAGTAGTCTTGGAGAAGATGACGACTCCGATGAACGCGCTTTAGTGATTACAAAGTCCGTCGAGGTATATGCATGGATTAAGCCTCTGCTGACTTGCACCGATTGGTTTGTATATATATGTACATGTATTAATTAACGCTTCTTTCTTCTTTTAGCCCTCCGGATCGACCAGCTAGCAACAATCTTCTTCTACAAAAAAGAGCAAGCGAGGCGCGAGCCATCTGTTGATAGATCGTGCAAAGTTCACGATCAAATTCCGTGTGGATGGCGAGCCGATGGAGCCCAAGAAGGCGGAACAAATTTATACGTCAGGCTGGAGTTCTTGTTAGGGACCAAATCCCAATCATAATTGAATATTGGAATGAGCCAAAGAAGGGCGACGGTACCTTTGTCGATGAAAGATCCAAAGAAACGCTTTGGACTTTGCTATTGGTAAATTTCACCCTACCGCCAGAGGAGGATGAAAATAAACAGGTTATAAAGGAAAAGGTCAAAGCGTGGACTCTAAAGAAGATGGCTGACGCTTTCCGCAACTGGAAGACAAAATTGAACAAATTTTTCAAAGCTCGCGAGACTCCAGATTTCGAAGACGCATATTATGCGAAGATAAGACCTAACTGACCCGAATTTGTGGCGTACAAGGAAGGTGCGATAGCTACAAAGAGGTCAGAAACCAATACGCTAAATGCCTAGAAGAAGGAATATCACCAGAGGACGGGGTTAGGTGGCTACATATCTCAGAGGCCTAAGTGGGAGGAAGCTGAGAAGGTCCTGCACGCTAGAGGGATCACACTCCAGACACATGGGTGGGACCTACGTGCAAAGACTTGGTTCTACGGAAGTAGGGCAATGTTGGACCTAGAAACGGGATTGTGTATCTTCCCAACAATTCTTGCCAAACCCGTCACTAAACTCATCATGGCATACGAGGAAACAGCCGTCAGGACCTTCCATCCCGACAGAGAGAATGAACAGCTGACACGCACCATCGGTAAAAAAGAACACCCTGGACTTGCACGAGGCATAGGGGGTATGATATGGAAGGTTGGGTTTACCGAGTGGGGCGACTCTTACAGATGGCGCGACAGAAAAGAAAAAGAGCGTACAGACCGGATGACACAGATAGAACATGCACTTGTGGCGCTGCATGCGCAAGTGAATGAACAAAAGAGCCAGCAAGCTACCGACCCATCTCAGCGGCACGAAGAGCTTGCATTGGAAGCTGCCAGCGGCCCAGACTCTGCGCGGAAAAGCAGCATGGCTTCCACGGATAACGTGCAACCCATGCTTGAAATGGCGGGTCCTCAATACCCCGTGGATGAGATCACGGAGAGCGAACACGCTGAGCTGCATGTGAGATTAATGGGCTTATCCATTAAGGTGGCGGTCGGCTATGCCTTACCTCCTGTAGCTGGTGGAACTTACCACTGCCGACCGATTCCAGATGGCTTGCTATTGTCGGGGTGGATGAGGTTGTGAAGGAATATGAGGAAGCACATCTTGACCATGCTACAGGTGAAGGGGAAACTCAACTCAAATTTGCAGTGAAAACAACCATTCTTTGGAAGAAGGAACACATCATGCTTCCAAATTGGAGGCCACTGGCACCCCCGCCGTCTCTGCAGCGTCAGCAGTCTGAGCCGCCTCAGCCGTCTCTAAGTCATTAGAATACTCCCCTGTCATCTCCAGCGCTTCAGCCATCTCCTGTGTGGTAGCCATCTCCTGCGCGTCAGCCATCTCCTGCATGTCAGCCATCTTCGGCCTTGACCATCTCCTGCGTCGACCATCTCAGCCAGGCGCTCTCCTGCAACAGAAGCGGAAGAGCACTGCCATGAAGAGCATCACTAGCACTGCCACGAAGAAATCCACAGGAAACCATATGCCAAAGAGTTCAAGAAACTACGTCCCGCAGCCTTCCGCCAAGCCATTGCCGGTATTACCATGGAATCGCAGCGACAAGGAGACCAAGAGGATCTCGGAAGAAGAGGTCAAGAAATACTTTGCACCTAGACGGGCCGAGCCAAAGGAGAAACTAGATCCGGCGGTGGTGGAGAAGTTTTACAATAATCTTTTGAAACCTGAAACCCCACTTATGCCGGACTACGAGCGGCAGATTATGAAGGGGGATGCAAGGCAGAGGGATTCTGAAAGTAGCAGTCGTGCGGCACCCCAAAAAACAGTTCCCATGCTCGGAGAGCAAGAAAACCAATCATGCGCCCCGCTCCAAGTGTTCGACACACAGATAGCTCCTCTTGTAAATGGTTACGAGGCAGAGCTACAAAGAAAGGCCAATGAGATGGGGATGACTTACATTGCATACTTGGACATCATGGGAGACAACTTGCCCAAAAGCGATGTCAACCCCATACAACCATGGAAGTATGGGAAGAATCTCGTCAAGAAAGAGGAGCTCAAGAATCTACCAACAAAGATGCGAATATTGCATAAGTGGTATCTTGATTTCTGCAAGACGAGAAAGGAAGAATGGATCACGGTGCATATAAGAGATCAGATTTTCTTGTGCGGAGATGACGAGATCACCTTCAACATTCAAGACTTTCATTTTCTATTCAATCAGAAGGAACTCGACAAAGCTGCCATCAGCCTTTATTGTGTGTAAATACTATTTCTGTAATTTCTATCTCATCTCATTCAATTCATTAATTGCATATATATATATATATATGCTCACCATATATGTATATACTATTATGCAGGAAAAAGGTTATGGAATGCATGAAAGGAGGCCCTTTTGACATTGGGTTCGTTGACCCAAATAGAGTTCATGAAGTGGTAAAACATAAACCCGGGCAAACAAAAGATTTCTTGCTAACGTCTTTATTGAGACAACAAACCAAAAGGGAAATACTATTGCCTTACAACTTCTCGTGAGTGTTACCCTCTCTTGTACACATTTTGTTTTGTCTTACTCGATGTTAAGTGTAACTGATGATGAGTTATGCTTGCATAGGTTCCACTTTATTCTGCTAGTCATTCAAGTTCACTCAGGAAATGTCCTTGTCATGGACTCGTTCTGAAAAGACCAAGAGCTATGGGAGACTTTAAAGAGATGTTCAGAGGTAATTTCAATCATATTATCGCACTAGATCGGCAACTTTCGTGACAACAAGTAATTAATTACTCCTTTATCCATTTTCTTTGCCGGACAGGGTTTGTAAAAGGTTCACGGTTAGGGCCGTGGGTGAATGGTCAGAAGAACTAAAATTTGTAGACCAAAACATAAGTAATACTAGCCAACTAGGTCTGCGTATCTCTTTGATTCTGCTTCCAATTCCATTATATCATGCTTTATTGATTATTATTTTGATTGAACTCTCTATTCTCGTAAAGTGCGCGCATCAGGGACCCGACAATAACTTATGTGGATACTATGTTTGCGAGTTCATTCGCAACACGATATGTGCGACGGGCCAAACCGCACTAGAACAACTTAAAGTAAACAAAGTACACAACATTATTTTATTACCATCAGTTGTGTTGAGTTTTATTCTTATATATATTGACCCCATTCTTCATATATATCTAGATCGAACGGATGCGGGAACAACTCCTACCATTTGACCGCATACGAGCCATTCAAGAGGAATTGGCGGGGTTCATACTTGATGAGGTCGTCACGCCTGGCGGAGAACTCTTTAGATATCCACCAAAATGAACGTGTATGGAGATGTTTGTAACATCCCAGCATTTAGGAACTAACGAAGGGTAGATTTAGGAATTTGGAATGTTGCATGCATTCATCTGTGAAAATGTGGGTAAAATTTTCGCCAAATAAAAACCTTAAGTGATCAAGGTTTCTTTCATACTTTGAGATTAGGTTTAGTCTTAAAAGATGATTGCTATAGACTTTGATATGATCTTTGAGGAATTATGTGTTTTGGAAAATGAATTTGAATTTTTAAACTTGAGTGTTTGAATTATAATTCAAATGAATTAGGAATAAGGTTTGAATCTTGATTTAATTAAGAGTTAATTATTATAACTCAAACTTTATCCAAAGAAAACAATTAATAATATGAAAACTTATTTCATATTTTCATTCCATAAATAAGTTTCAAAAATGTAACTTATTGAAATTATCCACAAACTTCACAATAGCAAATAAATAAAGAATAAGAATATTTCTTTATTGATAATCATATAATCTTTATTATAGAAGAATAAAATGAAGATTACAAAATAATAAAATGAAAATTACAAAAGAATAAGAAGATTACATTAACTATTCTATAAAGAAAACCTAAACTAAAAATCTTCATCTTCAAATCTGTACCTGCAAGACAAACACTAATAAAACAATAATAAGGTTAGAGTTAGAATTGTTTTCTCTCGAGACATATGTGAGGTGCACTAAACAAGTTCATCATTGAGAAATTATAAAAGGGGCAAGTTTCAGCAATATGAAAGAATCAATCTTTCATAAATTTTAAGCCAAAAAGTAAAATTGACAGCAAGGAGGGGAAGTTTCACTAGCCAGGTAAAAGTAACCAGATAACAGTCAATTTCAAAATTCTTAACATATCCACAAGTGCACAGCAAGCACACAGGCAGGACACACACCTAAATGCATGTGGTGTCTTTCAGCCGACTTCCTGACCAAACTCACAAAACCACCAAAGACCGTGGAGAGGCACTAGTGCATCTCTTCACTGCTTACACACAAACGACCCGAACTAAACCAAGCACAACTGTGACCACAACCAAACCAACCAAATCCAAGATCGATCACGGGATGGTGACATAAGGAGGAAGGATCGGTGGACATCAAGATCAAGTCCAGGAGCTAGGAGGATCGGGCTAGCTCAAGGTCAAGCTGAGCTCAGCAAAACAAGATCCATCAATAGCAACCCGACATCAAGTAGCGGTGGTGAGTACATGTAACACCCTCAAAATCGGACCTATGCAAGTTTTAGCGAAACCCGCCAAACCCGCATAGAAGCGATTCAAAAGGTGCCACGAGCACTTTCGATGCGGGTGGAAAGCGTAATAACATTACACAACAGTCCTCGATGGGACCTGAGCAGATATATATACAACAGCGACTCCATGAGTCAAGGATACGAATATAATATACAAAGATCCAAAACACCTTGAAAGCGATAGGCGTCCATTACGAACAAGATGCAAATGGGGCTAAGAGCCACGAAGAATAATCAATGGCGTCCATAACCCGCCTGCAGGCCGGAAGGGTAACCACTATGACGTCGATCTCAAAACCTGCTTAAATAAAGGGGTGCCGACAAAGGCAAAGGAAAAAGAGGCGTCGATCGAGGCGATGCACGGCGAGGCTAGAATTCGGCGGTCCTCGCCTACAGGTATGGTGGATGAAGCGGCGGCAGATGCTGAACAACCTATAGAGACTCGATACAACTGGCGGCAATCAGAGAGGGGTAAGAAGGACCTATTTGGATCCAACCTGATACTACCATCAAGCAAACCCATCCTGGCGTTTCCCCTCGAGACCAAGCGAGGAAGTCAACCGAACTCACACGGTTGTGGTTTATTTATTCAGTTATCGTTGCAGCAATTACTAGTCAGGTTTAGATAATCATTCTGATAAAGTAAGCAGTGGGCACTTTTATTTAACCATTCCGTTGTAGTTGCGAAACTTACTAGTCAAATACAATTAGCATGAGATATCCCAAAACCCAGCAGTTGGTGGTACTTTTATTCAGCCATTCCGTTGTAGTTGTAATACTTACTAGTCAGATACAATTGTCGCAAGCGACAAACCAAACAAGCAATTGTGGGTAGTTTTAGTTAGCCATTCCATTATAGTGAAGCTGATTAGTAGTCATTATAAAGTCAAATTTATAGCACTACTTTAGTTATGCTTGTCTATGATCGAGATACTGTGCTCCAAGTCGTCCATATCCGCGGACACGGCTTTCAGAAAGTTTTACCCGGCCGGGGTGCACCAATAGCAACACACGCTCGATCAACCTCGGAAAAACCAAATCAAAACCCAACGAGGCTTTCACGACAAAGCAATCACAGGATTCAGAAATATTTCAGGCCACCCCATTAAGCTACCATACGAAGTTAGGCGACTCAAAGCGGACTCAATGTTTGGGTATACGGTGTGAGCATGGGAACCCAAAACTGGGCTTGTCGACACCGCGGAATCGTGTCCGATCCTAAGCGATGCAGGTGCTATCTGCACAATTTAAATAAAGCGATAAAGCATGGCATAAGTACATGATAATAAATAAAACCTCAAACTAGTTTGTGGCCCCAAGAAATAAGACTGAATCAAGCTCGGCTCGGGGGGTCCCATATACCTCCGGATGTGGATAGCGATAAATCAAGGAACAGTATCAAGTACTGGGTCCTCGGGACACAAGTGGGCGTTGGAAACCAAATATTATCTATCACCAATGCCTCCTTACTTCAATTTTAGTTGTTAAACAGGAATTAAAGTGAGCGATAAGTAAAACTATGATCATCTCCAACATCAACATGCGGCAATACATCAACAACTGTGGCCTTTGGATGACACATAGCAACACTTGAGCAAGCGACTTCTGACGGCGAGTCCAACTATCTACCAAACAACGGTAATAGGATGTGTCCAAGGCAATATAGGGCTGCAAGGGATATCACGATACGAAACACTAGAGCATCGCAACACGATAGCAATAGATCAACATGAGGGAATAAATACTATAAAAGTAAGATAGGTAGAAAGGGAGATGCTACTTTGAAAACATTGTCGAAGGTTCAAGAAGATCGGTGACTCACATCAACTCAACGGCCTTATCCGCGAAGAATCAAAACACTAGAATAACACCGGATGCAATATTTAAGATTACGGCAGAAGATCGGCATGATGCATGTATGATGTATGGCATGGCAACGGTGCGATGCAATTAGGTCATATTAAGAGGAACCGGGGTCCCGACATTTAATTAAACGGTTCGAGTTATTTATTTACCCCGCAAATTAAATGTTGCATTAGCAAGACAAAAGATGGCACCGGTTCGCTACACAAGTTTAAATGAGGCCAATATGAGACTAGATTTGCCCGCATATGGGCCCCATATTTAATTATAAGGTGAATCGGCATAAGGCCCCCAAACCAATGGTATGGTGCGAGCATGACAATTTAAGATGCAACAGTTGTATTATATTATAAAATAGGGTTTCGGGAAGGGGTTCACACATTAGGGTTCGACGAACTTGGGTTCCGGGGTCAGTCTCAGGGTTCGAAGGGGAACGGTCTCGGCGGGAACGTTCTCGGATAACGGAGGTAGGTCTTGGCGTATCCGTGGTCTTCGGGTCATGTTGACGGTCATGGCGTTCGGGATGAAGCACTTGGTCTGGCGTCGGGGCATCGGACTCGCCCTGGTTGGTGTCGGTCTTGTCGTCATGCAGATCTTGTCGGGTCCCATGGGGTCGAGCTTGCCATTGCGAGGGTCTTGTCGGGCCCGCGCCATCGAGTCGGTGTTAGCGTTCGGGAGCGTTCTCGTGGCAATCCTGGCGTCCGAGGGAAATTCATGTCGTATCCGTGGTGCGTCCGAGATGTAGATCTTGTGATACCGGCGTCATCGGGTTCCACCTCGCACATAGGTCGACAAAGCCCGTGTCGATGCAGATCTTGGTTTACGGCTTTGAGGAGTTCTTGTCGGTGTCGTCCTTGGTCACACGGGGCCAAACCCTCAGGGCAACAAACGCTCCGCTGAGGCGATTTGCAGGAGGCTTACACCACAACGAAGGGGACAACATGAGCGCGCATCTGCAAGGACATCGGCGGGGTGGTGTGGCGCTGCGGCGAGAAGGTGGCGGCGCGGTCGGGCCGCAGACGGCGTTGATGCATCGGCGGCGGGCCTCGCGGGTGCTGCGAGGTCGCTGGCGGCGGCGGAAGCGAGGGCAGCGTGCGGGCCCGCGGCGGAGGCAGACGGCGGCGCTGCGCGAGGCAGCAGCAGGACAGCGAGGATCGGCGTGGCGCGCGGACTCCGGCAGCGGCGAGCTTGGAGGAGAGGAGGGTCAGCGGCGAGGCAGCTCGGGGCCTCCGTGGCAGCGTCATGGCGTGGATGACGGAGGAACGTGGAGCTTGCGGACGGCGGGCAGACGGGCAGCGGGCGGCGCTGCGCCGGTGGCGGCGCTTCGGGCGAGGCGGAGAAGAGGGCAGCGAGCTTGAGGCGGCGGTGGGCGGGCGGAAAGCTCGTCAGGCGCCGTCTTGTGGCGGACGCCAAGGCTGCCGGCAGCCTTGAGGCGAGAGGCAGTGGAGCCAGCCTTGGAGGAGGCGGGCAGCGGGGAGGCGGCGGCTCAGGGCGGGCGCGCAGCAGGCGGGGAGGCGAGGTGGAGGGCGGAGCCGCGGTGGGGCGGCGGCTGCTGCCGGGGTGAAGGCGAGCAACGGAGGAAGGAGAGAGGCGGTCGCGTGCGCGGTGAGAGGAAGGAGGAAGAAGGGAGGGCGCGTGGCGCACCGCGTGGGACGCGTGTGTGGGGCCCAGGGCGGGGCCCGGGGATCGGGTGTGGGGATCGTGGTGGTGTGCGTGTGTGCTTGTGTGTGTGCGTGAGGTGATGTGGGTGTGTAGGCTGAGAGGGAGAGAGAGGTGGGTGAGTGAGGTGGCGGCTTCTGATTGGAGGGGGGATGGCCAAGGGTGATGTGGCAGCCTGGGATAGGTGGGGGTGAGGTGGAGGTAGGGTGGGTAGACTAGGTTGGGTGGGTTTAGGAATTTAGGCGGACCGATTTTGAACCGGGGGTGGTCGTTCGGGTCGAAGCGGCCCGTTCGACTGCCCCACTAAAATAATTTAATATTTTATTTAATTTTAAATGCACCGTTTGCAAACCGATAGTAGACAAACAAAAATATTCCGGCGAACCGGGTTTGCGTGTTGAACAAAGGCGGGGCGTTTAGAAAACAAAACTGGGTTTTTCCGAAATAGTTTTATGCAAGCAAATGCAAGATGATGACGATGCTCAAATGCAATGTGGCATGATGACATGAGCATGCGGTCATGATGATGCAATGCACAAAAACAACGCGATTTTCTAGTAGTGGTTTTGCGGGATGCCACAGAACATAGGCCATCACATGATCTATCTGTCCAGAATTACACCAGCATACATGATCTGTATCACAGTCAAACTCTCAGAAAGCACCCAAGTGGGGTGAATCCATCACTGAGTTTTTAAACTCTAAAATCAAATAGCAAAGTACAAGGTTCTAACCAAAACTCAGAACAACATCATTGAATTGGTTATTAAGCTATATATTTCAATTCAAATACAAATATTGCTAAGATTTAATTTCTAGGCACATCCCTAAGATAAGGGTAGCACCTTAGAAGCTAATATTTTGGATCCATATAATGATCAAGCCTACTACCATTTTTTCCAAGCTTTGATTCAAGAAACAATAGCTGGTACCACTACGAGGACTATCTATATGAATCAACTAGATAAGGCCTAAACCCCTAAGGCTTAGACCAACATCATTGGTCTTAGGGATTTCAGAGAAGAACATTTCTATTTATCTTTCAAAGTCAAGCTTGTCTTAATCTTAAACCAACCCAATCAATGGATTAGAATCAATCTTATCACAAGCACAATTCTACATGAATCAGGATAAACATTTAATCATCACGGATTCAATCAATTAACTTACTAATCATTTTCCTGTTAATACAGGAATCATAATTATGATATTCCTATGTTAATCTTCACTGTTTGATGATCTCAAACCACACATTAATTCTCAAGCCAACATCACTAAGACAGTGGTTTCATCGCACCATAATCATGATCATAAACCAAGAAATGACAGTGGAAAGTTATCAAGCCACTGACTTTTCCAAGCATGGATTCCAAAGCAACTATACCATCTGAATCATATGCAAACCAAGCATAAAATCATCTAATAAGCCACCAGAACCATTATAGTTCATCTCAAGCAACAAGCCTCAGGCCAATAACCATTTAGCATGCTTAGGACCATCCACATGATCTAATTCATCCAGTATATGATCAACCACAGAATAAGAACCCTAAATGGAATAAATCATCTTAATCAGGACAAGACAGTAACCAGAGAGGTCACTGCCAACATCTAGCATAGGATCAGCAAGCATAGAGAGCACTAGTGAAGAGGAACAGAACTCACAAAAGGTCCTCGCTAAAGACTAGAAGAGGAAGCAGAGGTGGCCGACGTCCATGGCGTCACGGGGAGCACCCCAGGAGGGGCGTTGCAATCCATACGATGCCAAAATGGCGACCATGAACACACATAGAGGCGAGGAGCATCACCACGGCCTGACGGCGGCAAGACACCAAGATCCACGCCAACCCCAAACCCTAGGGTTCGGGACGACATCGATCCATCGCAGGAGAGCCCCATACTCAAATCTAATTGGATAGAAAGGATGGGTAGTCGACAACCTCCTACCGCAACACCACGGCACGAGCGGTCCACGACGGCGGGCATCGCGGCAGCGACATCACCGACCACGGGGTCGAGGTCGAGGAGAGGAACGAGCTTGAGGGAGAGAGGCAGCATGGGAGTGGGCTGAGTTGGACCAGACCCTTTCGGGGTGGCTATTTTGACTATGGCTAATGGGTCACTAGGGCCCAATAATATTAAGCCATCCCAAAAATCTTTTAAGGCCTATTTTAATAAATAGGAAAAGACCAAAATACCCCTGAACTTAATTAAATTATAGAAAATAAAATAAATGTCCAAAAATTATAAATAAAATATTTTTGGATTCATAATAATCCACACTATCCAAATAAATTAAGATATAAAATTTTTGACATTTAGATTTTCTTTAGAATTTTGTAATTCATATATTCCTTATGGAATTTTACAAAATTAATGAAAGATGATAAAAATAAATAAAAATCACTTTCATTATATAATAATATTGTAGTATTTTTAAAAAAATACTAAATAAATATGTAATAACATTTTTTGATATTTAAGTGATAATTCCTAAAAGAATTATTAAATCAATAAAAATCAAATAAAATTGATATTTATAAATCTTTTATTATCAAAAAAAAATATGATAATGGGGAGAATGCATATCAAGTTAAATGATGCATTACATTACTTGCATAATCATTTTGCTTCTTTTAATATTGTCCTTACCGGGCAATAATGATGTTTTTGTAGACATAGAAGCTCAAGGTCCAGTGCAAGCATCAGACTTCACTACCTTGCCATCACAAGGCAAGTTCATCACTTGCTCATGTCCTTTGAAGAGACTTTATCAAAGTATTTTCAAATGGTGTGTTATCATATATACTATAAAAGAAAGAAGATATTATTTTCACAAATAAAGAAATCATAAATAGCATCCTAAGTGATGATATAATGGAGCAATAAAACTTAGGGTTCTATTTGCAACAATGATGATCAAGTAGGGACTTAATAACCCCTGACATCAGTGATTCTAGCGCCGTATATTCTGCGTTAGCCATGAGATTTGGAATGGGACGGAGAAGTCACTATATCTTCTTCCTCTCATGAAGCGGATGTACAGTCGTGGCTGTTATCCTCGTGGCGTGCATATTAATTGGTAATTCATAGAGGATATGCAGACATATGGGTGGGAACCCTCATCGTCCCACGATAGTTCGGCATCTAACGGTTTGTACAAACCATTGCCGTAATTCATTATGTGGGCATGGTGTACACCAAGGAGGCATGCGAGGTCATGAAGGCGATGATTGGCTTGGACCAACTCTGGGCCCCATCATGGAATTGTGGTGGGAAAATGCCATTGTGCAACAAGGAGTTGATCTCTCATGGGTAAAATAACGAACCTCTGCAGAGTGTAAGAATTGTAACTTGTTACTCCTGTTAGGGAAGGAGCTGCGAGCAGCAGAAAGGAACTCCATGAAAGTTCAGTCAACTGTGAAGGCTGATTGTCATAGATTTTCATAATAAAATCAATCTTTGAAGAAAGATTTACAAAATTGCATAGTGCCAAGGATTTATAATCCGAGGTGGTAGTTAGAGCATCAAACATCCCACCTTGCATATCTTGAACTTGTTGGGTAACATTACTCATTCTTTCCTTTGATCCCTTGCTTAGACTACGAGGATCCGAAGACGTGCCAATGTATGCAGCCGAATGTCAAGAAGATGTGTTTTACGAGGAACCCGATCTGTCCGGAGGTGTTGAAGGAGTGGATTACGAAATCCACTACGGTGTCGATGATAACGAGTCCAACTAAGTATCCCTAGTTAGTAGTAACAAACGGAGCCGAGCAACATGAACTCTATAGAATAATCTGCTGAGCTCAACTCCTAGTCGGAGTTGCTACTTTTAAATTCCGCTGAAACACTTTATATTTTGGTTTGTCAGTTGAATCTTTAGGAAGACTTGAACTTCCGGTGTTGTAATAATAATGTGTGTATATTTGTAATATGGACCCGCACTGTTTCTGTTGTACCACTCTGAGGGATGTGATATTTACGGAACAGTGTTTTGTGGATGTCATGTCAACGACTATAGTGTACTACACATGCAGTGGTATGCTAGGTCACCACAGTTGGTATCAAAGAAAATTGCTTTGACCTTAGGTTGGAAACCTAGTAAAGGGTATTACCTGTAGGAAAGTTTGGCAACGATAAAGAATTCTCTAAAAGTAATATAATGGGTATTCAAATGAGAATATTCCGTTATATATTTTAGTGCGAAAATTCTTTGTTATGATGCAATATATATCATTGGATACTAATCAAAATTATTTTACGATATCGGAGAAATGGCACCAAAGTTTCCAAAACAGACTTTGGTAAGGAAAGGAGACTCTTGATGATTATCAAGGATCATTCACAGATCCAACCGTCAACTTTTAAAAGCTCTTTAGTTGTCCAACTAGAATTCCAGTGAACACTATCACTTACCTTGATGGACGGATGTTATCCGGTATCGTGTGAGTATCCAACTTCGGAGGAGCTTGGATTATATCACGATCTACCTATAGGAGAAGGTAGGAGTCATTTAGCGACATATCATGTTCTTTGTGTGGAGCGATAGCTAATATCCGGAGAAGAAAACCAAGGAGTTAGAAGGTAGCACATTCTTTGTGATACCTCATGATTCTATAGACTCGAGCCTATACGGATCATCTTACTTTGGTTAAGCATCCTAAGTTAGCTTCCAAGTTTATGGATAGATACCGAACACTCGTGGCATCTTTTTATAAGACACATCAAGTGATTATCAAAGACAAAAATGATATGTTAGAGGATCTAACGGATCCAGAAAGGAGGAATCAGTTGGCATTCTAGTTAGAGAAGGAGGCAAGTAGTAATGCCACACCTATCTTTAAGGATATACCTATAGATCCTGAATCTTTTATACCATATCCTTATTCACCAAGACCTGAACCTATACATGATCCTACGATGGATATGAGGTATGCAGTACCACAGGGCTCAGAGGATGGTTCTGACTCAGAACTTCCTATTGATAATTCGGATGGTTGGAGAATGGGATCATATGATGGATCTCATGAACACCAGATGTCCACAGATGGTTCTGACAGAAATGTTAGACAATCTAGTTGGATGGGTGCTAGGATGAACCCTAATAACAGTAGTAGAAATACCATGTCAGTACATAATCAGGATGAAGAAGAAGATCTTGAGGAGAGAGTGTTTGAATCAACAACATCTTCTCAAAACCCAGGGAATATACATTATCCAGTATTTAATTATCTTGCCCAAGGGAGCACCTGGGAAGCAGCAGGATCTGTGTATCCTGTTGACAACTCAAGAAATGAAGCTCACGAGATGCAGGCTAGAGATAATGTTGAATATGTTTCTGAAGACTTTTCAGCTGAGCTGGAGGGAGTCAATGCGCTCAGGTTGAGTAATGACTCAAGTCCTGACACTTCAGATACAGAGTATGTTCCTTCCGGAAGGCCATATGTTCCACAAACTGTGCGACGAACAACATGTCATCACAGTTGGATATCAGGCATGTACGATGAGCGTAGTTACTACTAGAAGAAGGCAATTATTTAGTGATATCAAGCAGTGTATTGTACTCCAAGAAATAAAATAGTGAGATGAGTAAGGTAGTTTTGTGATTATACCTATATGGTATATGTTGTAGTCACTTTGTATTATTATGATAGTATGTATCACATGTGAAATGCACATTTGGATTTTCTTTGGATTTTCATTGTGTGACTAGTTACGTGCGTAAAGTCGAGTTCAGAACACATGTGCATGATGTAATTATGAGTATTCGCTTTATGATGCAGGACTAGAGGGTCATGGATATGGGTGTAGAGATGGAAACTGAGCAGTAGAGGATGGAGCGAGAGGCCAAGGAGAAGGCCGATGCAGATGCAGCAAATCAAGGAGCATTACCACCACCACCACCAATGAGGCCGTTAATGGAGCAGAACTTTATGCAATGCATGCAAATGATGCAAGAGACCCAGAACAAGTTTATGGAAGAGTTGCTGGGGCGAGCAAATCAGAGGGCACCTGAAGGTGGAGGAGTGAGTCTATCTGATTTCTAGAATGCAAGACCGTTACCTTTTGCATTAGCTCCTGAACCTATGGATGGATTGGTTAGCGAATCTTTGAAAGGAAGCTGAAAACAGGGTTGCAATGATGAGGAGAAATTGAGGTATGCAACTCATCTTCCGACTGGACCTGCATCATCATGGTGGGAAAATCAGTTGACCATGCAACAACCAGGAAGGGAGTTTACCTGGGAAGAGTTCAAGCAGAAATTCCGTGAATATCATGTTCCGTAAAGTGTTATTGAGTTGAAGCAGAGAGAATTTGAGGAGCTTGAGCAAGGATATACTAGTGTCATGAAGTACATCCGGGACTTTAGTCAACTGTCTCGTTATGCTGAGGAGGATGTCAACACTGAAGAGAAGCGGAAGAAGCGTTTCATGCGTGGATTAAATCCATTTGTGAAGATGCAGCTAAGGTTAGCCAATAAGCAAACTTATCAGCAGTTGTTGGATGCAGCCATTACTTTTGAAGATTATTATAAGGATGTCCAAGAGGATAGGAGGAAGAGAGCCAAAAAGGAAACCAAGAGGATTCAGGCAAACAAACCTAAACCTAACCTGGAGTTCAAACCTCGGAATAGAACAATAACAATAACAATAACAATAACAAGGGAAGCGGTGGAAATCAATCCAATCCGAGAAGGAATGTTATTTGTAACAATTGTGGAATTCCAGGGCATTTCCAGAAGGAATGCAAAAAGCCTGTAGTAGTTTGTTGTGGTTGTGGTCAGAAGGGGCATATCAAGCCCTATTGTCCGAGCAAACCACCAGGAGGTTGGCCTACCAAGGGAGGAGGACAAGCCAGTGGAGGAAATGGACAGCCCAATAAAGGAGGAAATAATGGCAAGAACAACAATGGCAAGAGGAACCGACCTACGGAAGCTGGCTGCAACCCTCGAGGAGGTGGATAATTGAGCATGCGGTGATAGGTATGCTCAATATCCTTACCAATCCGACAAAGTTCTATTTGATCTGGTGCAACTACTTCATTCATTTCGAAGAATTTTGTGATAAGTTCGGGATAAGAAGGGCAGCGTTAGAAAGTCCTATGACCGTGAATTACGGCAGGAGGAATGTGATTGTCGCCATAAAACAAGATCAGGTTATCTCGATCTGTGGTTGTACATATTTCACAGACCTTTGTGTGATTCATTTGAAGGGATTTGAAGTAGTGCTGGGAATGGATTGGATGATGGAACACGGAGCTCAGATAAATTGTGAGGAGAAACTCTCAATCAAAACTCCAAGTGGAGCAAGGATAGCTTACCAAGCGGATAAGCAGTCATATCATGGTGGATCGGCGGTTGAACTCAATGAAAGAGATCAAATTGGAAGAGATTCCTATAGTAAATGAATTTCAAGATGTTTTTCTAGCGAGCTACCGGGAATGCCACCGCATCGGGAGATAGAGTTTACTATTGACCTAATTTCGGTACAACACTAATAGCTCAAGCACCATATAAAATGGGACCCAAAGAGTTAAAAGAACTCAAGGAGAAAATTGATGAGTTAGCAGAAAAAGGATTTATTCAGGAAAGTGTATCTCCATGGGGAACACGGTAATCTTTGTGGATAAGAGATGGTGGAAGACGGATGTGTGGTGATTATAGAAACCTAAACAACGTTACTATCAAGAATAAGTATCCTTTACCAAGAATTCAAGATTTGTTTGATCAAGTGAAAGGAGCTGGAGTATTTTCAAAGATCGATTTAAGATCTAGATACCATCAAATAAAAATCAAACCGGAAGATGTTCCAAAGACGACATTTGTCTCAAGATATGGACACCATGAGTATCTGGTAGTACCATTTGGTTTGACCAATGCACCGGAAATATTCATGAATCTGATGAACAAGATCTTCATGCCATATCTGGACAAGTTTGTCATAGTCTTTATTGATGATATTGTGATATATTCCAAGGATAAGGAAGAGCATGTCGATCATTTGAGAATAGCATTACAGACTTTAAGAGAACACAAACTTTATGCTAAGTTCAGTAAATGTGAATTTTGGCTTGATAAAGTGGAATTCCAGGGTCATGTAATTAGTAAAGATGGAATTGTTGTGAATCCATCTAAAGTTCAGTCAGTACTAGAGTGGACATCACCGACCAATGTGAAGCAAATTCGAGGTTTCTTAGGAATGGCTGGTTATTATCGGAGATTCATTGAAGGTTTCCCCAAAATAGCCGGACCAATGACCAAATTATTAATGGAGAATACACCATTCAAGTGGGATGAGAAATGTGAATACACCATTCCAGTGACCAAATTACCAATGACCAAATTACCAATGACCAAATTCCAACATACACCATTCAAGTGGAATAATTCCAACATTCACCCCATTAAGGTAGATTTCAGCACATCATATCATCCTGAGACATGAGGTCAAACTGAAAGAACAAATCAAATACTTGAAGACATGTTAAGAGCTTGTGCACTAGATTTTGGAGGAACATGGGAAGATAATTTACCATTGGCAGAATTTTCTTATAACAATAGCTATCAGAGTAGTCTAAAGCAGCCCCATACCAAGTTCTGTATGGAAGGAAGTGTAGATCACCAATATGTTGGTATGAGCACAGGCGACAGCAATTTGCGCGGATTATATCAAGGAAAGACAAGATATCATTGATAAGATCGGGATAGTGAAAATAGCCCGAACAGCGAGAAAAGTTATGCGGATCAAAGTCGAAGATCATGGCATCCAGAAGTGGGAGATATGGTCTATTTGAAAGTAAGTCCAATGAAAGGGGTGAATGTTGGAATTATTCCCTAGAGGCAATAATAAAGATGTTATTATTATAATTCTTGTTCATGATAAAGATTATATTCCATGCTAGAATTGTATTAAGCGGAAACTTTAATACTTGTGTGGTTTGTGAACAACACCGTGTCCCTAGTACGCCTCTATGGACTAGCTCATTAATCAATGATGGTTAAGGTTTCCTAACCATAGACATGAGTTGTCAATTGATAATGAGATCATATCATTGGGAGAATGATATGATGGACATACCCAAACTAAGCGAAGCAATTAGATCGTTTCATCGTGTTCATCTTTGCGAAGCTTTTCTTATGTCAAATATTGTATTCCTTTGACCATGAGATAATGCAAATCGCTGGTACCGGAAGAAAGCTTTGAGGTCATAAAACGTCATCCTATGAGAGGGTGATCATAAAGGTGTCTCTCAGGTGATCGGAAAGTATCTGTTGGGTTGTATGTATCGAGATGGAATTTGTCCCTCCCAGGTCGGAGAGATATACTTGGGCCCACTCGTGTCGATATCAACACCGCTTGCAAGCATGTGGTTGAGTTAATCACAAAGTGATATCGGATTCTGAACGAGTAAAGTACTACGTGAGCGAGATTGAACTAGGTATGTGATGCAAGCGATCGAATCTCGGGCAAGTAAAATATCGCGAGGCGAAGGAATATAAATATGGTATTGATTGAATCCTGGAATCGTGGTTCATCCGATATGATCATCGATGAATGTGTGGGAGTCAATATGGGTGCCCAGAACCCGTTGATTATTGATAGAAGATCATGTACGCATATTCTCGAACCAGGTCACACATAACGTATCTCGACGCTAGGATAGATTGGATAATTGGTTTATAAATTTTTGTTGAGTCTCGGATGGGATCCGGGATATCACGAGAGGTTCGGAATGGTCAGGAGAATAAGATTCATATAAGGCGTGCAGTTTTGGAGTTCGGAATTGTTCGGTTAATCGGTATTATACGGAAGCTTCTAGAATCTTCGGAAGGAACCAACGTGGCCCCACCTTCCGGGAGGGCATGGGCCTATGAGGGGTGTCCTGCGCATTGGGCCAGGGCACAACCCCATAGGGCCCAGCCGATTCTAGAGAGATTTGACTCGTTTAAATCTCGGGATAGAATTTCTAGATAAGGAGAGTTTAAATCGTTTAAACTAGAGATAGGATTTCTAGATAAGGGAGAGTTTAAATTGTTTAAACTAGAGATAGGCTTGGAGGAGGGGCAGGGCTGGCCCTCTATATATAGAGGGGTGGTGCCTCCCCAGACACACACCTTCCTCCAAGCCCTAGCAGCCTTGCTACCTTCCTCTCTCCCGATTGTTTTGTAGGCGAAGCCTGCGTGAAATTCTCCACCATATACACCACGCCGTCGTCTTGTAGATCCAATCTATCTCTCCACCATACTCGCTGGTCCGGAAGGAGGAGGCGTCGAGTCTTTGCTGCGTGTGCATCTCACGGAGCACCGCCACTTGTGGTGCTAGATCGGATCGGATCGCGAGGAGGAGGCGAGTGCGACTACATCACCACGTTCCAACGAGCGTTCCATGTCGAATCTTCAAGGGTATGAAGATCTAATCCAATCTCTCGTTGATTGCATATCCTAGATTAGATCTTGGCTTTCCCTCTTAGCTCGTAGAAAATTTTGATTTACTATGCCGCGAAACCCTTGATGGTATCGAGCTAGATCTATGCGTAGATGTGTTTCACAGTAGAGCATAACATGGTTATTGCGAGGCGTTGATTTCTGTTGCAAGCCTCTTGTTTGTGTTCTTCTTATGGCGCGGGATAGTGAGATTGAAGCGGTCCAGGCCAACCTTCGCGACGTCGTTCGCGAGACCGGCTCCGCACTTGACGTGTGGCTTGTTCCACACATGTGGTGGTGGATGTCGGTTTCTCTCACTATAGTTGTCATGGGATTAACACGGATTTTGGCAACCATAATATCACCGTTGTGGGTTTCCGTAGGTAAGAATCGTTCTTAGCATCTACTCCCATAAGCCACGTAAAACATGCAACAACAAAGTAGGCGTCTAACTTGTTTTGCGGGGAGTGTTTTCGTGATATGGTATGGCCCAAGATGTGATGTGTATAATCTATGCGATGATCATGTTTTGTAATGTTTCACGACTTGCATGTCGATGAGTACACAACCGGCGAGAATATGGTTGTCTTTATAATTGTGTATGACCTTGAAGTCAACTTCTTATCGCCATGTAATAGCTTTACTTTATCGCTAAGTAGTTAGCAATAGTTGTAGTTGCTATTCGTGGTGGAGGCAATCATGATGGAGTGATGGAGATCATGCGGAGCACAAGATGGAGATCATTCTTGAGGATTGGCTATACCATGTCACATAAAGTTATATGCATGTGATGTTTATCCTTTATGTATCTTATTATTCTTAGATCGTGACGACGGTAGCATTATAAGATGATTCCTCATAAAGATCAAGATAAAAGCGTGTTCTCCCCAAGTATGCACCGTTGCGAAAGTTAAATCGTGTCCAAGCATCACGTGATGATCGGGTGCTATAGACTCTCACACTCACAGGTGCAAGCCAGTTTTACTGCAGAAATACTTGGGTCTAGCTTGCGAGCCTAGCATGTCTGGACATGGCCTCGGAACACAAGAACCGAAAGGTTAAGCATGAGTCATATGAATGATATGATCGACACTTCGTTGTCCACCATTGAAACCACATCTCTTCTCGTGATGATCGGATTAGGTGTGGTGAATTTGGATCGTGTTCACTAAACAACTTGAGGGATGTTGAATTTAGTGGGAGTTCATCTAGTAATTTGATTAAGTTGGACTATTTATCATGAACATAGTCTAAATTGTACTTGCCAATCTTGTAGATCACATGGCCAAGTCCAACTTCAACTTCAACGTTTTCTTTGAGAAGGAAAAGCTTAGAAACAATGGGTCTAACTTCACCAATTGGTTCCAATCTAAGAATCATTCTGCGGCGGACAAAGGACTATGTCCTTGGGAAAGCGTTAGGTGACACCTGCTATAGATCGCCGGTGATGAAAAAGCATTTATCGATCACGCATAAGGATGATTATGATTTGATTAAGATCATCATGTTGTATGCTATGGAATCGGATCTTCAAAATCGTTTTGAGGAGTTCGACCCTTTGAGATTCTCGAGGAGCTGAAAAACATGTTTCAGACTCAAGCCCGTTCTGAGAGATATGAGATCTCTAAGAAATTCTTTAACTACAAGATGGAGGAAGGAAGGTCCGTTAGTGAGCACACTATTAAGATGTCGGGCTACACTCAGCATATGAGCAATGGACTGCAAGATTCGGAGGAGCTCAAGATTGACACTCCTAGCTACAAAAGTTTTGTAGTTGATCACAATCAGATTGGTTCCACTGATATGATCACTGAGCTCTTTGCTAAGATGAAAGTAGCGGAGGTGAACATCAAAAAGAATAATCATATGTTGATGGTCAACAAGCCCCCCACCTTTAAGAAAGGTAAGGTGCGAAGCCCTTCAAGAAAGGCGTGACAAGCGTTGCCCTGGCGAGAAGAAGCTCAGTCTGGTCCAAAGCGGACAGGTGCTTCTATTGCAGGACAAGGGTCCTTTGGGCATAGCTGTCCAAGTACTTAGCGGACAAGAAGGCTGGCACCATCAAAGGTATATTTGATATACATGTTATTGATATTTTCCTTACAAGCCCTCGTTGTAGTGCACAGGTATTTGATACGGTTCAGTTGCTAATATTTGTAACTCGAAGCAGGAGCTACGGAATAGGCGGCTTGCGAGGGATGAAGTGACGATCTTGGCGTTGTAGCGGATCAAGAGTTGATGTGATGGCCGTCGTACGCTCTCCTTAGTTTTACCTTGGGATTAGTTTTAAACCTTAATAAATGTTATTATGTACTGCGTTGAGCATGAACATTATTTCGGATCATGTTTATTGCAAGGCGGTTATTCATTTAAATCGGAGAATAATGGTTGTTCTATTTATATGAGTAACATCTTTTGTGGTCATGCACCTCTTGTGAATGGTTTATTTCTTCTAAATCTCGAAAGGGATGAAACACACATCCATAACATTGAGGCTAAGAAATGCAAAGTAGATAGTGATAATACTACTTATTTGTGTAGCGTCTAGGTCATATTGGTGTAAAGCGCATGAAGAAACTCCATTACGATGGACTTTTGGAGTCTCTTGATTTTGAATCATTTGACACATGCGAACCATGCCTCATGGGCAAGATGATCAAAACCCGTTCTCCGTAATGATGGAGCGAAGCGGACTTGTTGGAAATCATACATACCGATGTATGCGGACGATGAGTGTTTAGACGCGGTGGATATAGCTATTTCCTCACTTTTACCGATGACTTAAGTAGATATGGGTATATCTATTTAATGAAACATAAATCTGAAACATTTGAAAAGTTCAAGGAATTTGAGTGAAGTGGAGAACCATCGTAAGAAAGATTAAATTTCTACGATCCGATCGTGGAGGTGAATATTTGAGTTATGATTTTCTCACGCATCTTAAAACAAGTGGAATCGTTTCACAACTCACGCCACGGAACACCACAGGCGCAATGGTGTAATACGAGCATGGAATCGAACCCTATTAGATATGGTCCGATCAATGATGTCTCTTCTTGATTTGCCGTTATCATTTTGGGGTTATGCATTAGAAACCGCTGCATTCACTTTAAATAGGGCTCCAAATAAATCCGTTGAGGCGACACCGTATGAACTGTGGTTTGGTGCTAAACCTAAGTTGTCGTTTCTTAAAGTTTGGGGATCACGAAGCTTCGTCAAGAAGTTGATCTGGGACAAGCTCGAACCCAAAGCGAAATGCGTCTTCATAGGATACCCTAAGGAAACTATTGGGTATACCTTCTATCCGCAGAACGAAGGCAAAGTGTTTATGCATGAAACGGTTCCTTTCTTGAGAAGGAGTTTCTCTCAAAAGAAGTGAGTGGGAGGAAAGTAGAGCTAGGCGAGGTTATTGAACCTTCTCTTGAATTGGAGTAGCGGCACTGAAATTGTTCGATGCACTGCACCAACAACGGAGGAAGCTAATGACAAGGATCATGAAGCTTGGACGATCTTGCTCTTGAGCGTCGGTCGGACACAAGGTCGCGTGCCCCTCACGAGTGGTGCAGCAACCTGTCTTGTTGTCTTGTTGGTAGAAGGCGGTGAACCTCACGAACTATGAGGAAGCGATGATGAGCCGGACTACGAGAAATGGCTGGAAGCCATGAAATCCAGTGGGATCCATGGCGAAAACCAAGTATGGACTTTGGTGGATCCTCCTAGCGACCGAAAGGCCGTTGAGTGCAAATGGATTTTCAAGAAGAAAGCAGACGCGGATGGTAATGTTACCGTCTATAAAGCACGGCTTGTGCATAAAGGTTTTCGACAAGTTCAAGGTGTTGACTACGATGAGACTTTCTCTCCGTGGCGATGTTTAAGTCCATTCGGATTTTATTAGCAATTGCTGCATTTCATGATTATGAAATATGGCGAGATGGATGTCAAGGCTGCTTTCCTCAATGGCAACATTGATGAAGAGTTGTATATGATGCAACCCGAAGGTTTGTCGATCCTAAGGATGCTAGTAAAGTATGCAAACTTCAGCGTTCCATTTATGGTGAAGCAAGCATCTCGGAGTTGGAACCGTTTTGATCAAGTGATCAAGAGCTTTGGATTTGTTCCAAATTTCTCTGAAGCTTGCATCTACAAGAAAGTGAGTGGGAGCTCGGTGGCGTTTACAGTGCTGTATGTGGATGACATATTGATTATGGAAATGACATCAACATGTATGATGTGAAGAGTTATTTGAACAAGTGTTTTCAATGAAAGACCTAGGTGAAGCTGCTTATATATTGGGCATCAAGATCTATAGAGATGACAAAAGGCCTGATAGCTTTAAGCGGTACATACCTAGACAAAGTTACGAAAAGGTTCGAGAATGGATAAGGCAAAGAAAGGTTCAGTGCCTATGTTGTCAGGTAAGATATTGAGCAAGGCTCAGTGTCCAGCTACGGTAAATGATAGGGAAGCTATGAGCAAAGTGCCTTATGGCTCGGCCATAGGTTCCATCATGTATGCCATGTTGTGTACTAGACCGGATGTGTCCAATGCTCTTAGTTTGACGAGCACATATCAAAGTGATCCAGGAGTGGAACACTGGACAGCCGTGAAGAACATCCTAAAGTACCAAAATAGGACTAAAGAAATGTTCTTAGTCTATGGGGGTCATGAACAGCTTGTCGTAAAAGGTTACGTCGATGCTAGTTTTGACACCGACAAGGATGATTCCAAATCTCAGACAGGATACGTTTATATTTTGAATGGAGGCTGTGAGTGAGAAGCTGCAAGCAAAGCGTGATCGCGGGATCTCTGATGAAGCGGAATACATGGCTGCTGCGAGCGTCAAGTGAAGGAGTTTGGATCGAAACTTCATCACTTGAGCTTGGCGTGGTTCAAGTGCATTGGACCCTTTGGAGATATTGTGTGACAACTTTGGCGCCATAGCACTCGCTAAGGAACCAAGATATCATCCAAAGACCAAGCATATCAACATAAGTTTCATATAATCCGAGATTATATAGCGATGGAGATCGAAGATTATCAAAGTACATACGGATGCGAATGTCGCGATCCATTGACTAAACCTCTTCCACGTGTAAAACATGATCAACACCTCAGTTCCATGGGTGTGAGATTGTTTCCCAATGTAAACTAGATTATTGACTCTAGTGCAAGTGGGAGACTGTTGGAATTATGCCCTAGATGCAATAATAAAGATGTTATTATTATAATTCTTGTTCATGATAAAGTTTATATTCCATGCTAGAATTGTATTAGCGGAAACTTTAATACTTGTGTGGTTTGTGAACAACACCGTGTCCCTAAATGCGCCTCTATGGACTAGCTCATTGATCAATGATGGTTAAGGTTTCCTAACCATAGACATGAGTTGTCAATTGATAATGAGATCATATCATTGGGAGAATGATATGATGGAAGACCAAACTAAGCGAAGCAATTAGATCGTTTCATCGTGTTCATCTTTGCGAAGCTTTTCTTATGTCAAATATTGTATTCCTTAGACCATGAGATAATGCAAATCCACAGTACCGGAAGAAAGCTTTGAGGTCATCAAGCGTCATCCTATGAGAGGGTGATCATAAAGGTGTCTCTCGGTGATCGGAAAGTATCTGTTGGGTTGTATGTATCGAGATGGAATTTTTCCTCCCAGTCGGAGAGATATACTTGGGCCCACGGTAATAGATATCAACACCGCTTGCAAGCATGTGGTTAAGTAGTTAATCACAAAGTGATATCGGATTACGGAGCAGTAAAGTACTTCTTGAGCGAGATTGAACTAGGTATGGCGGTACCGACGATCGAATCTCGGGCAAGTAAAATATCGCGACGAAGGGAATATATATATGGGATTGATTGAATCCTGGCATTGTGGTTCATCCGATATGATCATCGATGAATGTGTAGTCAATATGGGTGCCCAGACCCATTGTTGATTATTGATAGAAGATCATATGCGCATATTCTCGAACCGCGGTCACACATAACGTATCGGCGCTAGGATAGATTGGATAATTGGTTTATGAATTTTTGTTGAGTCTCGGATGGGATCCGGATATCACGAGAGGTTCGGAATGGTCGGAGAATAAGATTCATATAAGGCGATGCTTTTTGGAGTTGAATTGTTAGGGTTAATCGGTATTGTCGGAAGCTTCTAGAACCTTCGGAAGGGGACCAACGTGGCCCCACCTTCCGGGAGGGGCATGGGCCTATGAGGGAGTGTCGTGGCGCATTGGGCCAGGCACAAGGCCCCATAGGGCCCAGCCGATTCTAGAGATTTGACTCGTTTAAATCTCGGGATAGAATTTCTAGATAAGGGAGAGTTTAAATCGTTTAAACTAGAGATAGGATTTCTAGATAAGGGAGTTTAAATTGTTTAAACTAGAGATAGGCTTGGAGGAGGGCAGGGCTGGCCGCCCCCTCTATATATAGAGGGTGGTGCACCCCCCACACACACCTTCCTCCAAGCCCTAGCAGCCTTGCTACCTTCCTCTCCCTCCCATTGTTTGTAAGTGAAGCCTGCAGTGAAATTCTCCACCATATACACCATGCCGTCGTCTTGTAGATCCAATCTATCTCTCCACCATACTCGCTGGTTCGAGGAAGGAGGAGGCGAGGTGCTGCGTGTGCATCTCACGGAGGCACCGCCACTTGTGGTGCTAGATCGGATCGGATCGCGAGGAGGAGGCGAAATGCGACTACATCACCCACGTTAAACGAGCGTTCCATGTCTTGAATCTTCAAGGGTATGAAGATCTAATCCAATCTCTCTCGTTGATTGCATCTCCTAGATTAGATCTTGGCTTTCCCTCTGTTCGCTCCGTAGAAAATTTTGATTTACTATGCCGCGAAACCCTTCAGTGAAAAGTTTCGGAGTTAAAGGAAAATTGAGTCCAAGATACATCAGACCATTCAAGATCCTGAGTCAAAACAGAACAATAGCTTATGCTTTAGAGTTACCATCAAGATTAGCTCAAGTGCATAATGTTTTCCATGTGTCACAACTTCGTAAATGTTTGAAAGTTCCGGATGATGCAATCACACACCAAGAGATAGAACTACAAGCAGACCTGACCTATATTGAAAAGCCCTGTAAGATTCTGGAAGAAAACTGGAAAAGATTGAGGAACAGAGCAATCAAATATTGCAAGGTCCAGTGGGAACATCACCCTAAAAGGGAAGCCACATGGGAGAAAGAAGATGATTTAAGAAAAGCCTATCCAGAACTATTCAGGTACATCTCCACAAACTTCGGGACGAAGTTTAATTTAAGGGGGGAATTCTGTAACATCCCAGCATTTAGGAACTAACAAAGGGTAGATTTAGGAATTTGGAATGTTGCATGCATTCATCTGTGAAAATGTGGGTAAAATTTTCGCCAAATAAAAACCTTAAGTGATCAAGGTTTCTTTCATACTTTGAGATTAGGTTTAGTCTTAAAATATGATCACTATAGACTTTGATATGATCTTTGAGGAATTATGTGTTTTGGAAAATGAATTTGAATTTTTAAACTTGAGTGTTTGAATTATAATTCAAATGAATTAGGAATAAGGTTTGAATCTTGATTTAATTAAGAGTTAATTATTATAACTCAAACTTTATCCAAAGAAAACAATTATGAATATGAAAACTTATTTCATATTTTCATTCCATAAATAAGTTACAAAAATGTAAATTATTGAAATTATCCACAAACTTCACAATAACAAATAAATAAATAATAAGAATATTTATTTATTGATAATCATATAATCTTTATTATAGAAGAATCAAATGAAAATTACAAAATAATAAAATGAAAATTACAAAAGAATAATAAGATTACATTAACTATTCTATAAAGAAAACCTAAACTAAAAATCTTCATCTTCAAATCTGTACCTTCAAGACAAACACTAATAAAACAATAATAAGGTTAGAGTTAGAATTGTTTTTCTCTCAGACATGTCAGTGAGGTGCACTAAACAAGTTCATCATTGAGAAATTATAAAAGGGGCAAGTTTCAGCAATATGAAAGAATCAATCTTTCATAAATTTTAAGCCAAAAAGTAAAATTGACAGCAAGGAGGGGAAGTTTCACTAGCCAGGTAAAAGTAACCAGATAACAGTCAATTTCAAAATTCTTAACATATCCACAAGTGCACAGCAAGCACACAGGCAGGACACACACCTAAATGCATGTGGTGTGCTGTCAGCTTCACAGCACAGCCCAAACTCACAAAACCACCAGCACAGCCGTGGAGAGGCACTAGTGCATCTCTTCACTGCTTACACACAAGAACAGCCAGCAGCTAAACCAAGCACAACAGCCAGCAACCAAACCAACCAAATCCCAAGATCTGATCACCAGGATGGTGACATAAGGAGGGGGAAGTATCAGGTGGACATCAAGATCAAGTCCAGGAGCTAGGAGGAGCAGGCTAGCTCAAGGTCAAGCACAGGAGCTCAGCAAAACAAGATCCATCAATAGCAACCACAACATCAAGTGAAAGTGGTGAGTACATAGGCCATCACATGATCTATCTGTCTAGAATTACACCAACATACATGATCTGTATCACAGTCAAACTCTCAGAAAGCACCCAAGTGGGGTGAATCCATCACTGAGTTTTTAAACACTAAAAGCAAAGAAACAAGTGCAAGGATCCAACCAAAACTCACAACAACATCATTGAATTGGTTATCAAGCTATATATTTCAATTCAAATACAAATATAGCTAAGATTTAATTTCTAGGCACATCCCTAAGATAAGGGTAGCACCTTAGAAGCTAATCTTTTGGATCCATATAATGATCAAGCCTACTATCATTTTTTCCAAGATTTGATTCAAGAAACAATAGCTGGTACCACTACCAGGACTATCTATATGAATCAACTAGATAAGGCCTAAACCCCTAAGGCTCAGACCAACATCATTGGTCTTAGGGATTTCAGAGAAGAACATTTCTATTTATCTTTCAAAGTCAAGCTTGTCTTAAGCTTAAACCAACCCAATCAATGGATTAGAATCAATCTTGTGTGCCATACCAAGATGGTGTCACAAGCACAATTCTACATGAATCAGGATAAACATTTAATCATCACATATTCAATCAATTAACTTACTAACCATTTTCCTGTTAATACAGGAATAATAATTAGGATATTCCTATGTTAATCTTCACTGTTTGAGATCATGTTAATTCTCAAGCCAACAACACTAATACAGTGGTTTCATCACACCATAATCATGATCATAAACCAAGAAATGACAGTGGAAAGTTATCAAGCCACTGACTTTACCAAGCATGGATTCCAAAGCAACTATACCATCTGAATCATATGCAAACCAAGCATAAAATCATCTAATAAGCCACCAGAACCATTATAGTTCATCTCAAGCAACAAGCCTCATGCCAATAACCATTTAGCATGCTTACAGACCATCCACACATGATCTAATTCATCCAGTATATGATCAACCATAGAATAAGAACCCTAAATGGAATAAATCATCTTAATCAGGACAAGACAGTAACCAGAGAGGTCACTGCCAACATCTAGCATAGGATCAACAAGCATAGAGAGCACTAGTGAAGAGGAACATAACTCACCAAAGGTCCTCGCTGAAGACTAGAAGAGGAAGCAGAGGTGGCCGACGTCCATGGCGGCACGGGGAGCACCCCAGGAGGGGCGCTGCAACCCATATGGCGCCACGGCAGCGACCATGAACACGCATAGAGGCGAGGAGCATCACCACGACGCACGACGACAGCGGAAGCACCAAGATCCACACCGACCCCCAAACCCTAGGGTTCGGGACGGCATCGATCCGTCGCAGGAGAGCCCCGTACTCAAATATAATTGGATAGAAAGGATGGGCGTAGTCAACAACCTCCTACCGCACCACAGTGGCGACTAGAACAGTCCACGACGGCGGGCATCGCCGGCGGCGACATCACCGACCACGGGGTCAAGGTCAGAGGAGGAGAGGAATGAGCTCGAGGGAGAGAGGCAGCAGGGGAGTGGGCTGAGTTGGGCCAGACCCTTTCGGGGTGGCTATTTTGACTATGTCTCATGGGCCACTAGGGCCCAATAAGATTAAGTCAGCCCAGAAATCTTTTAAGGCCTATTTTAATAAATAAGACCAAAATACCCCTAAACTTAATTAAATTCTCGAAAATAAAATAAATGTCCAAAAATTATAAATAAAATATTTTTGGATTCACAATAATGCACACTATCCAAATAAATTAAGATATAAATTTTTTGACATTTAGATTTTCTTTAGAATTTTGTAATTCATATATTTCTTATGGAATTTTACAAAATTATTGAAAGATGGTAAAAATAAATAAAAATCACTTTCATTATATTATAATATTGTAGTATTTTAATAAAAATACTAAATAAATATCTAATAACATTTTTTGATATTTAAGTGATAATTCCTAAAATAATTATTAAATCAATAAAAGTCAAATAAAAGAGAAATAAAATAAAATAATTCAATATATGTTTTAAATATTAAAAAATAATATTTATAAATATTTTATTATCAAAAATACTTTTTATGATAATGGGGATAATGCATATCAAGTTAAATGATGCATTACATTACTTGCATAATCATTTTGCTTCTTTAAATATTGTCCTTCCGGGCAATAATGATGTTTTTTGTAGACATAGAAGCTCAAGGTCCAGTGCAAGCATCAGACTTCACTACCTTGCCATCACAGGCAAGTTCATCACTTGCTCATGTCCTTTGAAGAGTCTTTATCAAAGTATTTGCAAATTGTGTGTTATCATATATACTATAAAAGAAAGAAGATATTATTTTCACAAATAAAGAAATCATAGATATCATCCTAAGTGATGATATAATGGAGCAATAGAACTTAGGGTTCTATTTGCAACAATGATGATCAAGTAGGGACTTAATAACCCCTGACATCAGTGATTCTAGCGTCGTATATTACGCGTTAGCCATGAGATTTGGAATGGGACAGAGAAGTCAGCTGTATCTTCTTCCTCTCGCATGAAGCCGGATGTGCAGGTCGTGGCTGTTATCCTTGTAGCGTGCATATTAATTGGTAATTCGTAGAGGATATGCAACATATGGGTGGGAACCCTCATCGTCCCACGATAGTCCTGGCATCTAACGGTTTGTACAAACCATTGCCGTAATTTGTTATGTGGGCATGGTGTACACCAAGGAGGCATGCGATGTCGCGAAGGGGGTAGTGATTGGCTTGGACCAACTACTGGGCCCCACATCATGGAATTGTGGACGGGAAATACGCCCGGTTGTGCAACAAGGTTGATCTCTCATGGGTAAAATGCACCTGCAGAGTGTAAAATTGTAACTTGTTACTCCTGTTAGGGAAGGAGCTCTGAGCGGCAGAAAGGAACTCCATGAAAGTTACGTCGACTTTGTGAAGGCTGATTGTCATAGATTTTCATAATAAAATCAATCTTTGAAGAAAGATTTACAAAATTGCATAGTGGCAAGGATTTATAATCCGAGGTGGTAGTTAGAGCATCAAAATTCCCACCTTGCATATAATGAACTTGTTGGGTAACATTGTTACTCATTTTTCCTTTGATCCCTTGCTTAGACTACGAGGATCCGAAGGCGTGCCAATGTATGCACTGAATGTCAAGAAGATGTGTTTCTGAGGAACTCGATTTGTCCGAGGTGTTGTAAGAGTGGATTACAAAATCCACTACGGTGTCTATGATTGAGTCCGACTAAGTATCCTAGTTAGGAGTAACCAGCGGGGGTAGCATGAACTCTATAGAATAAGCTGCTGAGCTCAACTCCTAGTCGGAGTTGCTACTTTTAAATTCCGCTGAAACACTTTATATTTTGTTTTGTAAGTTGAATCTTTAGGAAGTCTTGAACTTCCGGTATTGTAATAATAATGTGTGTATATTTGTAATATGGACCCGCAATGTTTCTGTTGTACCACTCTGAGGGATGTGATATTTACGGAATGGTGTTCTGTGGATGTCATGTCAATGACTATAGTGTACTACACATGCAGTGGTATGTTGGGTCACCGCAATGTTATATTGTATATATTCTTGAATGTGTTTCTCTTGTACTTGATGGTTCAGCGTTAATACGGAGAATACCACAATGACGATGTTTGTGTATAATAATAGTTACTTAATTATTCATGTACCCATATGTACCGATGATGTATGTGTATATCTCTTCCGATCAATTCCCTCTCTCCCCCTCCCTGTCCCTGCCGCGCCGCAGAAATCCTCCCAGAACGGGGCGGCGGCAGAACTCTGCCGTGATAGAGATTTATGCCGTTTTCCTGTCGCGGCAGAACTCTGCCGCGGCAGAGATTTATGTCGTTCTCCTGCCGCGACAGAGAACCTTTAACACTGGTCCGTGTTATGAAACGGTGTTAAAGGGGGGGGCTGAGCGCTGCGGCAACCCCACGCGCGCCACCCTTTAACAGCGGTTCGTATAAGAAAACCGCTGTTAAAGGGGGGGGCTCTAACACCAAACCCCCAATAGCGGTTCTGAAACCGCTGTTAGAGGGTCTCCTGAACCGCTGTTAGAGGGTATGTTGTGCACTAGTGCGAGTTAGCTGTTGGATTTTTACGTGGAGATTCATGCATCGTGTCGCACAATGGTTGAAACTGATTTTTTTCAGTTACAGCAAGGTTGGAAATTAACTTCCAGAAAGTTTCTTTGGCCCCGAGCACCGGTGCTCTTTTTGTTGAAAAAAAAACCATATTTTACAGGTTTCAAAAATATCAAAATTCCAGACATAAACAATGTTTTATCCCACAAACATGCAAAACCGTTATGCGAAATTCTTTGTATTTTGGCATACACAAAAATGACAAATCTGATAAAATTTAGAGATTTGGAAACATACTTGCACAGGTCTACATTCTTGTCATTTCTATGAGCACCTTGCACAATGAATTGGAAAGGCAGATTTTCAGTAACATGGGTAAAAATGATGAATTACGTGCCCTGGAAATTGCTTTTACAACACCTATTTTTGTTTTTCCTCGGAGCATGTCATATGTATTTTATTCATGTTTCTTTCCAAACATGTGAAATAAACATGTACATTCTTAAAAAAAATCAGTTTTTCGTAAAATCTTAAATGTATTACGTAATATTATTGTTCACTCTAGTTGAAAATGCACCCCAGGTGTGACGTGTATATACAAGCAACTGTGAATGACAAAATTATTGTAATTTTGTACGTGTCTTTTAAATATATTTAGTTTCCTCTTTGTTTGTCTTTGAGAGTTCTTTTGTTCGATTGTTCTCTAAGCCCTTTGTTCTTTTGTTTTGCAAAATTCCACCAATCTATTAATAATCATCAACAGAAGTGCAAAGAGTTTTAAAAATAATAAATATTACAAATAGGTCTTATGGACCACTTAGCGACGCCTACAAGGCACTAGCACGAGCCGAAGGCGTGCCGCCATCCTCGCCCCTCCATCATCAGAGTTGGATAAAGCTTGCTGTTGTAGATTTGTTGTAGTACACAGACAGGAAGTCGTGGTGCTAAGATCCCAAAGGACCAGCGCACTAGAACATCAACCATTGCCAATAAAAGACATCCGTAGATCGGAACATACTGACCTAAAATACTTTTGAATAGCACGAAACCGACCATATCTTAGGAGATCAGCCGGACACAAGCCCTTTGTTCTTAACATATCTGACGTCGACCTTACTTGAGAATTTATGGAGATCTTAAGTTGATTTGCTAACCACTAGGTTTTGTGGGGTCAGTTCACCTATTTTGAATAAATTTGAATTCAAAAATATTTGGGCATATTGCTATTTTTTGTTTGGCTTTTATGTTCCCAGTTTACCTTGTTTGTTCTATTTACATCTTCGGATCCACACTAGCTGCATTGTAAACCCAATTGGCCCAAAATTTTCTAAAAGTATATCAATAAAAAGCTAACAACATTACGCCATCTGTCTTTGTGATAGACCTAGCTACCCGAGATATTAGGTAAATCGAGTGTGTGGTGCTGAATTATTGACAACTACATAGGCAAAAGGACAAGTTGTACGGGGGTTTGGCTCATGGCGAGTGAGAAAGGGCATCGTAATGGTCTTGTCTTGAGGAAAAACCCTGCTTATTGCCTTTTTCCTTATCGGGAATTAGACACTCCATTCACCCACACTTAAAATAAACAAGATGTTCAATCGACTATCACCCTCCCATCATATACACAAATCTGAGCATTAATGTTGTGAGATCGAGATCGTGATAAGAAACATCTAACTCTAGCTCTCTCAGCTTAGATCTGTTGCCATGTTCTAGCTCAGGGTTCTAACCTGTGAGCTGATGTTCTAGATCTGAATCTGAGCATATTGTTCTTTGAGGATTGCCATGTGCTGTAGGTAGGATTAATGGTATAAGTATAGTTCTTCGCCTAAAACTAAACACATTATTATCACTGCTGCTGTAGGTCAATGTTGCGTCTCCTAATCTGTCTGCAACCTCCGTGCTGCCTCTGTGTTATGTGTCGATGCCTGATGGAGTGGCCACGAGGAAGCTGGCAGTGTCATGGCCAGTGATACGTCCAATTTGCATCACCATTCTATATCATAAATTGCTTCTATTCATTGTTATATTTCATATTAAGAGGTGTTACTTATGTCTTTCATCTGTTTTTACATGTTGGATGATTCTTGGGGGATGAACTGCCGGAGTCAGGATTCTAATGGAAAAAGCGGTGTTTTGATGCAATTTCGCGAAGATCAGAAAAATACCAGGAAAACTACATAAAATTATATTTTCCCAGAAGACGAAGGATGCCAAAAGGGGAGGCGGAGTTGGGCCACAGGGGGCCCACACCCCCCACGCGTGGGCCACCCTAGGCCGCGTCTACAGGGGGTGTGGCCACCCTGGCCCACCTCTGGCTCCGCCCTCTCGCCTTTATATTCTCCTCGAAACCCTAAAGTCGGGGAGAGCGAGCACAGAAAGATTCCGCCGCCTCTGCAGGGCAGAAACCACCAAGAGAGAAAGAGCTCTCCGGTAGACAGATTTCTGCCGGAGAAATTACTTCCTGGAGAGGGGAGATCGTCGCCATCAACACCATCATCAAGCTAGACTTCATCGGGATCATCATCATCATCCACACCATCATCTCCACCAGCACCATCATCACCACTCCATCCCGCTGTAACAATCGTGTTAAATCTTGCATAGTTCTAAGGGGAAACTTTCTCGGTGTTGATTACTATTGTAGTTGATGCTTATGAGTGGAACCATTAAATTATTATTTATGTTCAGATTGTTATCCATCATTATATCATCTCTGATCTTGATCCATATGATGTCTCGTGAGTAGTTCGTTTAGTTCTTGAGGACATGGGAGAAGTCATGTTGTTAGTAGTGGAATTGTGTTGAGATATTATTCAATGGTTTAATATTTAAGTTGTGGTGCTATTCTTATAGTGGTGTCATGTGAACATCGACTACATGATACTTCACCATTTATGCGCCTAGGGTAATGCATTATGTATTTGGCTACTAATTTTGGGGTTGCCGTAGTGACAGAAACCTAAACCCCCGTTAGGAAACCTTTGCACAAGAGAGTGTAGGATCTCAGAGTTTAGGGCTGTGGTTAGGTTTATATCTTAATTGCTTTCTTGTAGTTGCGGATGCTTGCAAGGGGTTTAATCACAATTATGTATTAGTCCAAGTAAGGTCGGTACATTAGCACAGGTTCACCCACACAACACTTATAAAACTAAAGAAGATTAATCAGCTATATGAAATGAAAGAACTTGACAGTATTCCCATGTGTCCTCGAGAACGTTTGGTTCTCATAAGTATTTCCTCCGGCTTGTCCTTTGCTAAGAAAGTATTGGGCCACTTGCTGCAATTATTTTTTTTCTTGATTTACTTGCACTTTATTTCCTTGCCTTATAAAAAAACCTAAAAATCCTTTTGCTAAGTATTTAAAGAGAACTCTTGAGCCAGTACTACTAGTCAGCACCTTCTGCTCCTCGTTGGGATCGACACTCCTATTTATCGAAAGTACTACGATGCATCCCCTATACTTGTGGGTCATCAAGACTATTTTTTGGCGTCGTTGCCGGGGAGTGAAGCGCTATTGAAGAGTGGAACTGGTAAAGGAAACTTCTACTATGAGTATTGTTTTTTATTTCTGTTTGTTACTTTGTTTTCAATATGGATAACCCACTTGGTTTCCTATTTGGGAAAACTACTACCACTGATAGGGTAGTAGATGAATCACCACCTGTTGAAATAGATCCTTTTAAGATACCTACAAGAATTGTTGATCGTGTTATGGATAATTATTGTTTAGGGATGGAGCATCCATCACAGTGATCACTTCCTTTTTATCCATGAATTATGCGGGTTTTTTAAGTGTGTAGGTATCACAAATGAACAGGTAAAGACAAAATTAATATCTATATCATTGAAAGGAATAGCTAAAGAATGGTATAAGCTGCTGTAGAATGGACAATCCATGGAATGGGAGGAAATAATACCTCTCTTTTATTCTAAATTCTATCCTCACAGTGAGATTCATAAGGATAGGAATCTAATATATAACTTTTGGCCTCGTGATGAAGAGAGTACATCCCAAGCTTGGGGGAGATTGCAGTTACTAATGCTTAAATGTCCTATTCATGAACTCCCTAACAATATTATTATTAATAACTTTTATGCAAGGCTTTCTCTTCATGATAAAGATTTATTAGATGCTTCTTGTGCTGGATCATTCACACGTATGAAGAAAGAAGCTAAATGGGATCTTCTAGACCGTATTCAAGAGAACACTGAAGCATGGGAGAATGACAAAGGAAGAAAGTCAGGTATAAATTATGATTATGAATGCATTAAATATTTTATGGGCGATGACTTTTATGATATTAGTATTGAGTATGGTATTGATTCTCAAAGTATTGCCAATTGTTTTAAGCCTTTTGCCTCTTATATAGAAATTCCTAAAAATAAGTGGAATAAGTACCATGCACCTTATAAAGATGTTGTTAATCATGTTCCTGTTAGAAGCACTGAAGTTTGTACTATTGATCATATTTTGCCTGAACCTTATGTTGAGAAAACACCTTTCCCATCTAAGGTAAAGGAGCATTCCATGATAATTAGTGCGGTTAGCAAAAGTACAAAGAAAACTATGGAACCTGATGAGCAAATAAACATTGAACCTGTAATAGCCATTGTGAAAGATCTTGTCACTAAAAATATAGAGGATGAGCACATTGGCTTCTGTGAAGACGCTTCTATTATTGTCTCTCATCCTAGAAAATCTAGGAAAACTAGTGTCCCTGTTCTTTCTGTGAGAATTGGTGATCATTGCTATTATGGTTTATGTGATATTGGTGCTAGTTCTAGTGCTATTCCTTATGAGCTTTACAAAGAAATTATGCATGAAATTGGTCCTTGTGAACTTGAGGACATTGATGTGGCTATTCACCTTGCTAATAGAGAGACAGTTTCTCCAATTGGCATTGTAAGAGATGTGGAGGTTCTTTGTGGTAAGATTAAATATCCAGCTGATTTTCTAGTACTTGGTTCAGAAGCTAGTAAAACCTGTCCTATTATCTTTGGTAGACCTTTCTTAAACACTTGTGGAGATATTATAGATTGTAAAAAGGAGAAAGTTTTAACTAAGTTTGATGGAGATTCTTATGAGTTTAACTTTTCCAAATTTGCTAAAGCTCCTTATGACAATAATTTGCCTAATGAGCATTTCAGGGTGGAACAACTTGCTTCTATTGATCCAATTTATGACCTTAGACCTCTTTTTAATGATTGTAAGTATGCTCATTCTGATAAAGTTGTTTCTTGTGATAGTTATATTGTCAAATTTATTCAAAGTGCTAATGAAATTTATTATGAGAGAGGGAAACATGGTTTTATGGATCTCAATAATATTAAATTTCCCCGCTTTATGTTGAAAGCTTTGAAGTTGCATTTGTTTTGTCTTCCTATGCTAGTGTCCTTTTGTTTCAATAATTTTTTTTTCTCATGAGACTCCCTTGCATAGAAATGGGTTAGACTTAAATTTGTTGGATATTTGCTTCTTGATGCTCTCTTTCACTTCAAATCCATATCTCTTATGTGAGCATCATTGAAATTATCAAGCCTAACTTAAAGGCATTAAAGAAAAGTACTTCTTGGGAGATAACCCAATAGTTTTATTGAGTCTTGGAAGTTATTACTTGTAATAACCTCTCCTTATCCTTTTTGTTTTGGTTTTTGAGTCAAGATCAACCACTTTTGAGAAGTAGAGGAGTTGTGAAAAGTTGCTGACGTGGGACAGATTTTTGTGCCGCATTGTAAAACTTTGTGAAGGAGCTCAGTACATCAGATAGAACTGTAATTTTCTGTGCTTGTTCCCCAAGTTGTTATGCAACTGTCATTAGTTTTGCACTTTTTGATTTGAGCAACAGAAGATTTTCAAAAAAATCAATATTTACCTACTGGTCTGTTTTGACAGATTTTTGCCATCATTTGCATTTGCCTCTTATATTGATTCCCTTTCAGATACTTTTTGGGCTTTTGTAAAGGAGTTTCTTTAGTAGATGTTGTTTTGATGGATTTCAGTTGAAGTTTGAACCTAAAGGTTTATTTTTTTTGCATACACTAATGTTGCCAATGAAGTTTGTGTGAGGCCTTGCATGAAGGGAATTTTCAGGTGATAGAGAGAAGGAATCTGCAGAGTCCATCTTTGAATAGGTAAAAGTGGTGAAAACAGAAGGTTCGTGAAAAACCTTTTTCTTTCTATTTTTGATGTTTTTATTACATATGGAAGGTTACAGAACAAAACAGAGGAGGAAACGGAGCCCAGGTGGGCCACACCCACCAGTCGCGTGGGCCCTAGATGGCCGCGCCACCAGGGGGTGTGAGCCCCCTGGAGTCCGTCTCCGCCTCGTTTTTGCACAATACCTTCCTTGTGTCATAAAACTTCGTAATATATAACCCCCGGATCCCCCCGAGTTCGTATATCATGTTCTCGTCGTGTTTTTGTTTCGATCTGTTTCTGTTAGGAAATTTTTCTCAATTTTAGGGGCATCATGGTCTCCGCCATCGACGAGCATCTAGACACCCGCGCTACCGTTGCAAGCATTGGAGTGGTGGCAAACCCTACCAAGCTTAGGAAGACAGTGCTGATGTCTACAGGAGGTAAACCTCCGCGTCATTGCCTCGCTCCATGGACACTTCCTCCACGTACCAAGAACCCCTTCCATACTCTCATACAAGAGCACCAATTCCAAAAGGTGCCCAAAGTGAAGTTTCCCTCTAGTTGGGATATGCCTCATTCTAACCATGCAGGGAAGGAACACTTTAAGAAGGAAGAGCGGGGAAAGAATCACAAGGACTAGGCTTCTCGGTGCGACATGATCATGAACCGTATTGAGAATAACTCGGAGATGATTCGTACTCTAGCCTTTGGGATTGAGGATTTGAGGGAACTGATTGAAAAGCTCATCAAGGGAACACCACCACCACCGAAGGAGTAATTCGTCATCAGGTTTTGGCATCCCCTTGGCTTGTTCCAAGCTTGCGGGAGTGCCATGGTATCACATCATTATCTTTTATCTCTTTACCTTTTTAGTAGATTCATATCTTGGATAGAGAAGTTATCTTATAGGATGGTTTGCATTGTGGAAGTATCTCTCCTTTAGTTGGTTATCTATGTATCCCTTGGTGTGAGTGCCTTTATGGAATATTAATGAGAAGTTTCATCTTTTACTTTTTGCACTTCTTATTTTAGTTTGCAATCTCTATTATATGATTGATCTTGTTGATCAGTTTTGGTATCACTTTGGGAGCATCAAGTGAATCTAAATTGGTTTTGGCAAATCAAGCTACGTCGATGTAACACTTTTGAGGTTTTAAAGGAAAAGAGAAAAGCTACAGTATTTTGTATCATTTATTTTCTTTCTTGATTGGCTCATAAGCTTAGTATTCTTTATTTAAGATCTTTTGTGTCTTCAAGGAAGGTTGCATGTTTGGCTTTATCACTTGTATGTTTTCTTGTTTCCTTCAAATCATGCTTGCTACCCAGCCTTGCTAGCCAAAAACACAGGGTGAGAGGAACACTTCTCATGCATCCAATCCTTTAAACCAAAACACCATGCCATTTATGTCCACCATATCTACCTATTAGCATTATTGCTATTCCAAGTAAATTCTCAGGTTTCATCTATCTTTCAAATTAAAAATTATTTTGTTATGTGAAAACTAGTTAGTAAAGCTCTCACGAACTTGATGGCACACCTTATTTTCTTGCCTCTAATAAACTTGAACCATTATGTAATCGAAATTGTATATGCTTGCACCTATAAGTTGGGATTAAGCGAACACATCATCAGG
The DNA here is from genome assembly GCA_030063025.1 of Avena longiglumis. Lineage (NCBI taxonomy): Eukaryota > Viridiplantae > Streptophyta > Magnoliopsida > Poales > Poaceae > Avena > Avena longiglumis. The sequence continues at coordinate 17,391,390 of CP125976.1, forward strand.
GCGCTTTTAACACCTATAAATACATACCAGTTGATATCATGCTCTTTTGTTTGTGGATGTCGTCGGTGTGAAATAAAAGGGGAGCTTGTAAGTCCATGGAGTTATGTATGTGTGTTAGAGAAACGCCTGAGCCGCTAGCCTAAGTCATGCCTAATCATGGTGGAAACTTGCGGCATCACCATAATGAGAAATCTATGAAGCTTTCTTCTTATAAAAAAGTGACATATTGAAAAGAGGAAAGAGAGAAAAAAGAACCATTTTCCTATGGTAAATAAGACAATCTTTGAGATGCTCATTATGCCTTGCCTTATCATTTTGATATGGGATAGCTCATGTATCATGTGCAAGGGTACCCCATTGGTGGTTCTCTATGATACACATGTACTTATGACAAGAACTTACGGTAACTATAGTTGAGTAGCATGAGGCGGCCCTCGTACTCAAGGGACATGATATTGCCAACTTATATTTCGTCAAGCATATACTCCATCCTTGTTCACTTTAACCTTAATCACCTCAAGATGCTTATGATAGGGGCAATGAGATCTCAAAGCTAGTAAGTACCATAATCTTTTGAAAGATCTTTATGACCTTAAAATCCCTTCTTCCCTCTATGAAGGGCCTTTCTTCTACTTCTAAGTTGAGTCAGTGAACCTATTCCTCTCTATCTCCAGCAAGCATTTGTGTTGTTGTGTTTCAAGCATTCATATGATGATTTATTTAATCATGTTCTTTATCTTCCTTGTTTGCACAAGACTCTTATATAAATGAGTATTACTTTGAAAGCTATCATTGTGAAAATACTGTTATGTTTGAGCAAAGAGTACCCTTGTATAAACTTATTTACAAAAGCTTTTCTTGAAAACTGTTTGCCAACTGTTCTCTGACCAAGAACAAAGTTTGTCAATTCCAATTATGATTTATATTTATGCATCTTTATTATGACTCCCATACTTGTTGCAAGCTAAGTTATATTATGGTGAGTTGCTTTCAACTATGAGTTGTGTATTGGTAAGTGTGCTTCTTGTCCGTATTCTTTTTAATGACACTTCACTCCATAAACCTATGGACATGTTTACTGAGCTCAGGTTTCGCTTGGGGACAAGCAATGTCTAAGCTTGGGGGAGTTGATACGTCCAATTTGCATCACCATTCTATATCATAAATTGCTTCTATTCATTGATATATTTCATATTAAGAGGTTTTACTTATGTATTTTTATCTGTTTTGCATGTTGGATGATTCTTGGAGGATGAATGATGGTGCTCGACGTGGCACCGTTGGTAACCCAAAGCGCGGTGTGAAGAGAAAGTAGCAAGTTTTCCCTCATTTGAGACCGAGGTTATCGAACCAGAAGGAGGAAGGAAATGTCACATAGGTGTTGCAAACAGCGAATCTGCTAACACAAACTCAAGACTTTGCCCCAATGAATCGATGGGTTGTCAAGCTCACGGTTTTTGTAATAAAGGATTAAGCGTATGGTGTGGAAGGTAATGGTGGTGTGCAACAAGTAAACAAGTATGATGGAAGATGTATCAATGTTAAAGATTGGATAGGGTCCAAGTAGTTCACTAGAGGTGCTCTCCTTAGATAAACAACATGGCATGAAGGGTAAACAAATTATTGCAGGGCAATTGACAGGAACTGAGGAAGGCATAACAATGCAATTACTAGTCAGAAAGATCTTATGAGGTTGATTGGGAAATACAACAACATACATAGACCTCCATCCAACTGCATCTTTGACTAAAAGTCCACCTTCAGGTTATCATCTGAACCCCCTCCAGTATTAAGTTGCAAGCAACAGACAACTGCTTTAAGCAGAGTGTGTAAGGTAAACAGTCCACATGTTCCATGAACAAGAGACCGTTGTTTTCTCCCTAGTAGCAACAACACATCTACAACCGAAGATATTATTGTCACTTCCCTTGGAAACTAGAGGCATGAACCCACTATCGAGCATAAATACCCCCTCTTGGAGTCACTAGCAACTACTTGGCCCAGATAACCACTAGCAGCGAGCATGCAAGATCACAAACAACACGAGACATGATAGAATCATAAAGACAAAACCATTAATCAAACCAACATAATAATCTCAATATCCATCGGATCCCATAAACACAACATGCATGATTACAAATAGATTAGATCTTAATCATGAACGGAGCTCACAAGATCTATACATGAAAACACAAAGGAGGAGATACAACCATCTAGCTACTACATGGACCCATAGTCCAAGGTGGAACTACTCACGCATCATACCGGAGAGAAGGCCTCCGGGATGATCTCCCTCAATGAGGTGCAGGAAGAACTTGATCCCCGATCTAGGGACGATGGTGGAGGCGGCTACAGACGGTTTCGTGGATTTCTGATTGGGTCCCCAGGGTTTCTGCATCGGAGGATTTTATAGGCGAAGGGGGAGACCGAGGCGGCCACCAGGGCTGGCAAACCCTAGCCAGGCGCAGGCTAGGGCCCACCCGCGCCTAGGGTGGGTCTGGACCCCCTGGATGGCCCCTCCGGTTCTCCTCTAGACTTCTAGTTCCCCATAGAAAGTAATTGATTTTTTCCTTTGTCCCGTCCAATTCCGAGAATATTTCTTTACTAACATTTCTGAAACCAAAACAAAAAAGCAGGGCATCGACCTTTGTTGCAACTTGTTAGTAGGTTAGTATGAGAAAACATGTAAAAAGCACCTCAAAGTGTGGACAAGTAAAGCAAAGTAGATACTAACAAGCATGGAGCATCAAAAATTATAGATCGTTTCCAACGTATCAATGAGCTATTAGTCAGGATTACGATGGAAAAGCGGTGTTTGGATGCAATTTCGTGAAGATCAAAAAATACTAGAAAAACTATAGAAAATTGTATTTTCGAGAAGGCGAAGGATCTCTTAGGAAGGGGAGGCGGAGTTGGGCCCTGGGGCCCACACCCCTAAGCGCAGGCCACCCCTAGGCGCTCTGAGGGGTGTGGCCACCTGGCCACCTCTGCTCCGCCCTCTCCTATATCTTCTACTCAAAACCCTAAAGTCGGGAGGCGACCTGAGAAGATTTCATGGCCACGTCAAAAAGCGTATCTACTTTCCCGAAAACTTTTGCTATTGTTTCTCCTCTAAATTTGTGTGATTTG